>OZ010574.1:120783076-121061446 GCA_963932145.1 Acanthosepion lycidas | reverse complement strand
GTTGGGAGAGAGAGACAGACAGGCACACATACAGTGAGAGAGAGACGGACACACAGGGAGCAAGCGAGCGAGTGAGAGACGTACACACAGGGAGCGAACGAGCGAGAGAGGGACGCACACACAGGGAGCAAGCGAGCGAGAGACGTACACACAGGGAGAAAGCGAGCGAGAGACGCACACACCGGGAGATAGAGAGAGAGAGAGAGAGAGAGAGAGGGGGGCACACACAGGGAGCTAGAGAGAGAGGCGCATACATAGGGAGCAAGCGAGAGAGAGACACACACACAAGAAGCGAGAGAGAGACACACACACAAGAAGCGAGAGAGAGAAACACATACACAATGAGCGATAGAGTCGCAAGTAGAAACAATGAAAGACGCAGAGAAACAGAGAGGGTGGGAGAGAGAGACGCAAGGAGACGGTGAGAGGGACAGGCCCAGGTTGAGAACGTGACAGAGTGGATTGAAGAGAGTGGCACAGAGAGAGTGGTCTTTAAAGAGACACACACTGAGAGAGACAGTCAGGGAAACGCAGGGAGAGTGGCCGGTAGAGATCGATACAGGGAGTGTGGGTGGGAGTGTGGGTGGGAGAGAGAGATATAGGGAGACAAAGAGAAACAGAGAGACATATAGAGAGAGTAAAGGAAAACGTTTGCGAAAAATAAAAAGGGAAAATTATGGATTGAAAATAAATAAACATTGAATGAAGATGCAAGATAAAGTACAAATTCCAACATAAAATTTCAAGAAAAAAGTTATTAAAAGAATAGTAAGAACCAGAAGTAAAAGAAAGGCATTTGTAATACAAAATCCCTAAATATAATGTGAAAGGGATATGAAAAAAAATGAAAAATGACTAAGAAAATGAAAACTTTTCAATGACAAGAAAAAGAAAATTGCATGGAGTAAATGAATAAAGATTATATATAAGAATATAGAAATATCCATCCAAAACTAAGTCTTTGCTCCATGCCTTTCTCCTGTCACCACATATTAAAATGTTGTCAACTAATGCGAATTCTTTTAAGTGTATAAATTCCTCTACAGCTTTATGACACGGGAATTAAATTTAGCTAGAATTATGGTTGTTTGGAAATGAATACTAAGTAAAGAGACACTTAGGCAAAAATGGTTTTTCCATCAACCAAATATTATGTGGATGAGCATATATAGTAAAACGGTTATCGGAGCGGAAAATGGAAACGGAATGCCGAATTTAAATTCTGACAGAATCTATGTTGTTCCTTTTTCACTAATGAACTACGATTAAAATGGAAGGTTTCGGTATAAGTTTATTTAAGAGAATGAAAAGAAAATTCAAATTCCCACAATAATAGAGAAGACTGTAACTTTTTCCTGCGAAACAAGTCCAGGAGAGTGGAAAATATACAAATCAGAAAAAAAATCTGAAGAGAGATGGGCTTTGTCAGACCATTTTGACCATTCTTGCAAAGTCTTTCTTTAAAACTATTTTTTTTTACATGTAAAGCGCTGTTTGTATGCGTCTTCTGATTTTTTTTTTCGTTTAACACATTTAATTTTTATTGTTTGTTTTGTTATGTTCTTTCCTTTGTCAGTTGTAGTTTTCTTTATGATTCTTTTAACTGCAAAGATTTAATATCATGATAATGGAAGTCAGTAAAACAAACAAGAATAAGTAATAACAGGATGACCTTTAAGAAAACATGTAAAATTATGAGATGTGTATTGCAGAGAAAGAGTAAAAAGCGATCAAATTAGATGAAAAGGAAAAGCAAAGAAGGTATTGAGACATTGAAACAGTGAAAATGGAATAAAGAACAAAAATTAATTTCCATTCGCATTCTAAAATAAAGTTCGACCAATAATTTACTGTAATTCATTTTCATTGATATCAATATAGAAACTACTACAAATCTAAAACCAATAGTAGACACGACCTTAACAACATATGTTGATATCGTTGAAAACCTGTAGGAACTATCAGACATCGTAGTGTAAAAAATAGCGAGAAAAATATTACTAACCTTCAATATTAGAAAACAATGTATCATCAGCACAAAATGTCCACGATGCGAGCTATGCAAAATCAAGCCAATACAAAATTCAATAATCTGCAAAGTTTTTCTCATAGACGACAGGAAATGTGACAGAAATGGGAAGGCGCTTTGAAACATCAAATGGTGCCTTCTAATTTGCTATAGAAAATATTGCCCGGAAAAGTTCATTACAAATATGTCAGTATACACTAGGCAAGAGTAGACTTAGTACAACAGAGATGTGTTTCAACAAGGGGATGTTGAGAATACATGGGTAGAAAAGGTAAGAAACGAGGAAGTGTTAAGTTAAATGAGAACAAAAAGTACGGTTGGAAACAAAATGCTTTGGTATTTTTTGGATGAATAATGAGCAAAGTGGTAAGATTGAAGCCGAGAGAGGAAGAAGGAAACATCGACTAACCTACGTCACCTGTTTTAGTAAATGGAAGGCAAAAAATAGACTGTGGTGTGGTTAGTAAGGACAATAATGATCCTCAGAGCTTCCGAGCATAGGAATTTAAGTAGAGACATTATGTCACATCTCTTGAATTGAGACGGTACATAAGATCTTTAATTAGGTTCAATGATAGAAAAATATGTTTTCTTTGTGGTTGGTTCCTTCAAGCCATAGACGATTAGGAATTTACAAAGAATCCCACTCTTCAAAACACTGTTCAAAAGAATATCAGCAAGCTGAGTGTTCGTTTTTTTTGTTTTTAGCATATCAATCCGTATGAGTTATTTAATGCCAAAATCCAAATATAAAAATTCATAACTTAATATCATTATCTTGAATTATTTCATGTTTAGATTATAATTACTTAGTTGTATTTTTTTTTCCTTACAAGAAATGAGATTAATGAATAGAAAATATTTTTCATTTATTTTGTTTTAATTTGTTGACAATATCTATCATGTCTTCAATTTTATTATAAAAAGCATTTTTGGTCATTCTGCTGTTCGTGGTCATTTTACTATAAGAATATATTTTTATACTCGCCTCGTGTTTTCATTTTTATTTGAATGTTCCCTATTTGCACAAAGCTGGTGTCCTAACAGGTGCTACCACACCTAGAATAAGGTGGTCCCACACTCCTCAAAACTGCCATTCTCCCGATCAGAAACCTTGATGCCAGATGTAATTTAGCCTCATATCCATGACTATGATATTATAAAGGCCAATGCAATTGCAAAAGGATGAATACCTATGCTTTATATATTATGCAAAAGCATTTGATAGTGTACTTTAAAAGAAATGTTGGAAATGATATGTAAATTTGATTTATTTCGGAAGAGGATATTAGAGTAAAAGTTATATTGGAAGCTAACTGCCAGTAAATAAATAAAAAAGACAGTGTTGTAGGACAATGTGTATACTCAGCGGGTTTACTCAAGTCTTTACAATGAATCAATCTTTAGGAAATTAGTTGAGTCATCACTGGCACTACAAGGGTGATGAACATTCAACACAAACGAGACCCTCATGATTTGAACATGTAAACGCTCCCAAATTCACATAGCCACCTTTCCTCTACCCGATCACAAAGCTTTTGTCAACTCTGATAAGAATTTCAGACAATTCCCAACAGGACTACAAACTTGGATCGTTTCCACTAACACATATTATCAAGTCTACTCTTTTGGAAATCGACCTGGAAATCTTCTCTCATGGTCTAACTCACTTAACCACACGCCAACTAAAGAATATATCACTAGATAGGCTGTGTATATATTTATTACATATAAACCTTATTTGGTTTTATTAATATTTGTAATTTTTCTTAAGTCGCTGTTCTTTATTATGTCTTATTGCAAAAATGATACCAGCTCACAAATACAGGAATACAAAATGGTGCTGATAGGTAAAAATTAATATTTATTAAATCATTGTAAAAAGCAGCAAGGATAAACTGAAAGTGCATCTTTATTACTACTTGTAACAAAACCAGTAATATTGAGCACTAGCTTCTGTGACATCATAGATCAAATGACTTACCATTAGAGAGTGGAAACATATAGTGATAAGATGAATAATAAAAATGTTGCATGACAATATCAAAATTCCAAAAAATATTCACCCAAAACATTTTACCATGTATATATGGAAGAAAAGGAGCAAGGATTAAGTATAAGTCACTGTTCACAGAAGTGCATAGAAATTTCCAGGAAGAACCTTGTGTAGGACGTCTACCTACGTTTATCAATAATAGTCGAAAATATTGTCAGCGTTGAAGGTTTCATTCAAGAATGTGGAAGGCGCAAATTCTTCCGATGTCAGTTTTCCATTAAACCATCTACGGGTAATTGGGATATGGGAAATTTATATCACATAATAATTAAAAGTGTCGATAGAGATATAGTTAGGATGGTTTACCGATTCCCTCGTTTATTTGACTTGGTTCTTTGACATCTTCATTTTCGCTCACCGAAAAGACTTCATCTGAAAATAGATAGGCATGCCATTATTACAGATGTTCAATGGACAACTGGAATTGTTTAACTGAAAGTTTTTTCGATAGGCTCATCAAACGATGAGAGTTGGTTGGTGGATTAGCGGCATAGCAACATCTTTGGTCTATTTAATGTTGAAATCTAAATATCTGTACGCATATTTTTAATTACTTTTTTGAGACAATAATGATTCTAGCGATACAAGTTTTACTAATTAACCATAGCTGGTGGAGAAGAGGTCGGCTTGAAGCAATCAGACGTCTAGTCACGCTGATTCGCTGTGACACAGTGAAAACAGTCTGTCTGTGGATGACTATTTATATATATATATATATATATATATATATATATATATATATATATATATATAAAGATTAATATGAGTAAAAGTGTGTCAGTTAGCTGATTGATGTCACCTTCAGCATCCAGACACCAGGGTTTCCGAGGTAGAACTGTCCGTCCACACTTAATGGAATATCAGCAATTTACTGCTTATATTTTTTTCTTTTTATGCATTTAACATTGGTGTAATTTTTTTCTATAAAATGTATATGCATTTTGACTAATTAATAGAGATTTAGCTTAAGTTCCTTATATACGAGAAAATACCCTTGAGAAAATTATGAACGCAGTTCATACCCAAGCTATGAGTTAAATTCCTAAGATAGACTCGTGTATTTTTGCCTTGGTTAACAAACGGTTAAGAAGAAATGCAAAATTTCAAACTATGAGGAAGTACGTTTAAAGATTTGCGACACTCGATGTACACCATTTCTCTATATTCAATTCTATAAGATCAGAGTTGCTGGAATCTCATATGTCAAAGTCGACTGGAGAGTCCATTATATAAGAACTTGATTTTCAGCTCAAGGAAATTTCTTTTTAAAATCTTTAATTTGTGTCTACATATACCATGCCATTTACCTAGTTTGTTTCTGAGCTTAATGGGTTGTTTTTCTACATTATTATTATTTGCATTAATGTCCATTTAAGTAAATGTTCTGATAGTGTGATTTGTTCATCAGTTATGTGGTTAAGGAAATCATTGTTCATTCAATGTAATATTCCCAGAAGCTTATCGTACTGGTTTCTTTTGCAAACAGATTTCTAGTGCAATTTTAACTGTTTATTCTACCACAGATTAAGCAAAAACGAAACGGAAAGAATTCTGAGAAATTTAATACATCCGAGGTCTGATCAAAAGGTATCGGGACTGATGCTTTAAAAAGAAAATAAAAACATAGTTCGGCATTTAATCTTCTTTTAAGTAGTCTCATTTTATCCACCGTTGAAATCATGTTTTGGGGGTGTTTATGAACATCTGCCTCGTCACTTCCTTTTGGATTCCCTCGATGTCTAGAAATCTTCCTCCTTTCAAATGGGATTTGATTTTTGAAGCGGAAAATGTCGGAAGGTGCGAAATCTGATGGTTGTTGAGCCTGGGAAAAGTTGTTGTACCTGGCCCCAAAAGGCCGCAAAACCCATGGTCACTGATGTCTTCTGAGGTGTGATGAAACGAACACACGACACACCTTCATTACAAGCACGGGTATAAACAAGGGAAGTAAGCGAGAATTCATAACTTAGTGTGACATATGTGCTAGGAGGCTCCACTCTACATACTTTAGCTCCGTTACCATAGCAACAGTTCCGATACATTTTGATCAGACACTCGTAGATATACAAATCCAAATGACATCCCACGCACAAAATCTATTTGATAGCGACTTACGAAAACTGAAAATATTCAGCCATTGGAGAATTTATATACAAACATGTGCCGCAAACCAGGGACATTGCCCGAAATATAGAAAATGTATTAAAAAATTATAATTGTCAGTATTCACCCAAAACTGATATGGATATTAAATTGCTGCTCAAATACACACACACAATTATATATATATATATATATATATATATATATATATATATATATATATATATATCCTTAAAATGACATGATATTCATTACATCATTCATTGCCTATGGAATCCTGTTATGCAGATAAGTAGAACTGAAAGATCTAAAAAAAACAAACTTTAAAGTTATTGTGTTGACATGGCATCTCGGTGTCTGTCACTTCCGCTCTACCATACCTTGACTACTATTTTCAGGTCGATTGTTTTAATGAGCGTAATCATCGTACTAGATTGGCAAGTTGGTCTAACCATTTAACTGTTAATATTGCTAGATGTAATCGTTTTATTCTCAAAGTTTCTTCTCTTGCATATGGAACCCTCTTCGTGTTTCTGGTCTATTAGGATTTTCAAAAATTTAAATTCAACATCAATCGATATCTCCTGACTTTCTGAAACATGCCCATTTATTGTCCTATTTTCTCATGCTCAGTAAACCCTGGCGTATTAGTGACATTATCACCTTTCTTAAGATGAAACGATTAAAAAATTATCTTAATCTGTTCATATGAAAGATCGAGGTCAGTGTTTGAACATACTCAGCGCAGCTGGGGTGTCGGGCACTCGTTCGAAAGAGTAGTGTAGTCTCCGGTTGTGAGCGTAGCGGCTTGGATATATCTTATGTCGTTCGGATATGCCTCCTGTAGATTTGTTTGATAATATAACGTAGAAATAATAATATATGTACTTATAGTATATTTAGTTTCCATTCTTATGGCTATTCTGTTTAGGTATGAGCTATTCTGTGAACATTTAATTTTCTATTGACTTATAGTGGCTTTACTTCTTTTAATTTCTTTTATCGTTCTGCTCAGTTCTTGTTATTGGAAATATTGTCATTTCACTTAAAACTGTGCGCTTCTACAATGTTATTATCTTTGGATTAAAATTCAATAAAGACAAAAAATCAAATTGCGTCCCGTTTATAACATACACAATTCTTATGTCAGAAAGTCGTTGAATCATACTAATGGTGTCTTCTTTTTATAATACAAGCCATAGAATGACAGTCGAGTAGCAACATATCCAACTATTTTTAATGGAGTATTACTGGCCAATCTGAGCTGAAAATGCTAAATCTTCACTTTTCAAACGTAATAGTGTTACAAATTGATTATTTAGTCTTGCGAGGAAAGGCATTATCTACTTAGCTACCCATTTGCTGTCAGACTAAATGTTACAAAACTATCGGTTTAATCTTTCGATGAACTCCTTTATTTGTCACAGTTTATACCGTTACCATTCGGACACGCCATACTCGTTTCAGAGTGTCGAATCACCGTCATTTCCTGCGTGTTTCGTAGAACTACAACTTTGGATAAGATACTCAAATGTGGGTTGCTTCCTAGTACATTACAATCTTATCCTCTTCAAATTAGGTGCAATACGTTATCTATCCTCCTTGTGCACATAATCATCACTTCATGTCACCTTTTTCATTAACATCTCAAACTTAATTCCAATTACCATTTTAACTGTAACGCTCTAGCATGAGAGGCTCTCAAGCCTTGTATTCTTTTATAAACCTCTAGTCTTCTCATGTGAGTTGACGTTAATATTTTATGGTATGGTCTGATCAGTTATTTTTGGTCATTAATCTTTACTAGAATTTTTGGAAGTTAATTTTTTGTTGTTTTTTAAGACTTCTAAAATCTTAATTATATTTTCTTATCGACTGAAACTTTAACGACTGAAGCTGGGATTTATATTACTTTCCATTACTTCTGTCTGCTTTGCTAACTTAAATCTATTACTATTGGGATTTCGACTTTTTCTATAAATGAAACTTCATTGATTTTGGTAATATTCACAGAGGATTTTAGAACATTCTAATTATTTCAGAACATTCTGTGAATAAAGTATTTTTTACTTAGATATAAACTTTGTGTTATTCACGTAGAGATTCCGAAAACAGTTTGGAAAACCTATTTAAAGCCACATAAATGATTCTCTTTTGATATTCAAATAGAAAATGTTTTGAAATACGTCTGAATCGAATTTCTTATCTATAATCATTTTTCTGGCCTTCTTTTTGTTCCTCTCACTACCGAATCAAACAGAAATTACGTTTGGCTCGCTACATAAATATTTCTTATTTTCTATGACGGAACACAAATCCTATGTAACAGTAATAACTTTAACTTTTATCTCGTCTTTGAAATCGTGTATTCATTACTTCAATCAAATTCATTTTTATACTTCCTTTAAATGTATTATATACTAACGAATAACAATGCTCATGTCTTAAAAATGGTATTACAGTCAGACTAAGTGCAACTTTTGACAAATATGAACATGTTAAATACAAAGAAATTGCTGGGATGATGAATTATTCGCATACTAATGGCCTCATCTTGGTGAGTGCCAATCAAGATAATAATCAAAGAATTTTGAATTGAGCGCATTATTTATTCTACCGTGGTAGATTGTTATTGTCCTGCTGTCTATGTCTAGGGATATCCAGTCCTGGATTTTACTACTGCTCATTTAAATGCTAGCCCTATTTCCACTTAGTTTGAGTCAGTACTACCCGACTCACAATTACGATACCAAGTTCATGTACTAAAACGTTAATTCAGTAGGTGATTTTCCTGTGAGAACCCGGATCAATTGCAGCCTTAAATAGTGTTAGTGTCTGCTGTTGTTGCTGTCACGCTTAAGCACAATTGCCTCTTTCATTACTGATGATTTATAAATGAATTTCCTTTTTTTAAATATTTTACATAAGAATACTTATTCAAATTCGGTCGCAACATTATTTAATAAGCAGTCACATTAAGCAAAGCTTGGAAAATTTAAGCTGCCTGATTAATCATTTAATGGATATTCACAGAGTTTTATTATCTGTGAATAGTCATGATTTCTAAATTAGCTCCTCACTGACTTCTTTGCGATGCCACTCAACATTAGAAATCCCAATATACGCTGCTGTTTATCTCCTAGCTCAGATATGCCTTTTCGAAAGGCATTTGTGCGAAAGTGAATATTTACCGATTATGCACGGAATTGAGCACAGCACAACGATTCTTTTTTCCGGGCCGATATAAATTACTCTATTCACACGTCCATGTTTTTATTATTTGAAGAAACTTGATAACTGGAAAAAAATATTAATAAAATTTCAATAAGTCTCTCACCATGATAATATATTTATGCAAATCCGCACGAGATAATGTTTCTTTAATACTGTTTTGGAGTTATTTCGCAGTGGAGGGTTGTATTTGTACTAAGTTGGTCCTAAAATAGGTTCGACGTACAAAACGTTAGGAACTTGATATAATAGTTCTAACGCAGAGTAATCGGGTTGTGGTCGCTGATGCTTTCGTATTCGACTTACTGTCGTCCGACATCGACTGACTGACTGACCGACTGATTTGTTACTCTTACTACTCCTACTTATATTAGGTTGGAGAGTCTATTAACTATCGAATAGGCGTGTTCCACCATAACACCCCACCAAAACTTTACTCCGTAGGAGTAAAACAGTTTTATTTATTTATTTTTTACAGGAAATATGAAGAAAAAAACAAAAAAAAAAACCTTCATTGTTTTAGCAACATCGTAGCGTATCTCCTAAGTTTTGGATCCACTTTTAAATGATCAGTTGTTTTTCTTTTTCTCCTGGATCGGCGTATCTCAGGTAAAATTGTTGCAGACGTTGTTAGATCAAACGTATCGAAAAATCACCTCCATCATCGTTTCTTCCGCGGGACCGCTGTCAACCACGTCTGATCTGGTTAATATGCCTTCTGCACGTGAATTTTTCGCCTTTCACCAAGTACATCATATTGCCAATCCACTTTTCTATTTTCTGGTACCTCCATAGTGTTACCAGAAACAACCTTCCGCTTCAAGCTTCTTAAGGATGGTGTCACAGTTTCTGTAGGTTCTTCTTGTGGTTCTATTTGTCCAGCCTCCATCTTCCCTTTTGTTGATCTTGTGCTTCTTAACGTTTTCTGTGGTGACTTCAGTTGACTTAAATCATTTAATAATGCTGCATGTCCTTGACTGCAGGTAACCCACAGTTTTTTCTCGGTGACGGCTTCATCTTTACTTTCTGGAGCTTTTTTTACGTATATCGTCGGTGTTACCCATTCACTGTACTCAACCTTTTTAAATACACCGGTTTTCTCTAATTTGTCCAATTTCTTATCTATCTGTTCAATTGAGTCAAACAGCACATTCATTTTCCTTTTGAATATCGCCTGAGTGTTTTCTTTTTGCAGGAATGTTGCCTCCATCTTGGTACACTTCCCAAACCTGGATAAAAAACAGTTGGAAATGTTTCCTTAATTTTCTTTACTAATTTTTGGGCTTCCGTGTTTAAACTTTCTACCTTGTAACAGAAGGAATTTATCGGTAGATCCCATAATTGGAATTCTGTTATCCAATTCGTACCAAGTTCGTGGTATTTTCTAAGACAAATAGTTTAGCTTTTCGCGTTTTTTTTTTTTATTTAACGTGACGTTTGTAACAAATTCCACAATAAATTGTATTTTTCTGCCGTCACTGACCTCGCCATTTTCTTTGTCTTCATTAAAGTTGGTTTCCCCAACTTCTTCCACGTATGCAAATTTATGATAGATAGGTCGGAGCCAGTGTCGCATTTTTATTTTTTTATAACTTATTTCGACGGTAACAAATTTTCTGGTTATTCCATCGTTCACCTCGTTGAACTTTAATTTTCTTATTTTACTGTCTTTATTTTTTGACCTGCAGTGCGAGCTTTTATGACCCACTCTTTTACAGTTGAAACATTCTTTATTCCTAAAATTACAATATCTGTAGCAGTGTAGTTCACAGCAAGCAAAACATGGCTTCGGGAGATTTTGTTTATTTTTCGCTGGTATTTCACTTTTTGCTTTATAATCCGCAATTTTAGAATTCTTTTTGGAAGACTGACTTTCTTTTTTGTAGCGTTTTTTCCTTACATGCGAAACACCAGACTTTTCTGTCTTTTCTTAATCTTTCTTTACGCTAACATATCTTGTGCAGTCTTCTGCTAACTTCTGTATCGTAAGAATTGGGTCGCTTTCCAATTTTGCCAGTACTAATTTTCTCAACTCTGCTTCTCTTTCCGATACCAGCCCTTGAACAAGCACTTAAAATTGTCTGCGCTTAACTCTGCTAGCTTGAATTTTTCACAATGCTTATTCACATTGGCTGCGTACGTTATATAGTCTTGTTTGTCATCTTTCATCAGATTCAAACATTGCCACCTCTTGTGAAACAAAGATGTCTTTTTACTAAACAATTCACTTAATATATTCACCGCCTCGGTAAAAGTCAACTCGCCAGTTTTTTTGTTTTTTTTTCTGGTAAAATGTAGTTTACCAATTTGTTATGCTCCGCAGTTCCTAACTTGCTTAAAAGAAGCCTAACCTTCTTTCCTTCAGACCACGTGTGGCAGTTCTCGTTATACACGTCCGTATATTTTTTATAATACTCCTCAAAAAGTTATCTCTTCATCTGGACTGTACGTGAATATTTCAATTGAATTCCATAGTGTGTTCCCTAGGAAAGAATCATTTTGTAGATTTTTCTCTTTCCTCTTCTCAGTTATTTCCAAAATTTTGTTTTGAAACTCCTTATGCATCTATTCCATTTTTTGTTGGAATTGCATTTGTCTATTTAAAGTTTCCTCCTGTAGTTGCATCTGGAATGTTTTCTGTTTCTCTAATACTGTCATCTGTTGTTTTGATCGAAACTTAAAGAATTACCGGAATATTAGAGAATTTGGCAATCCCGAAACACTCAACTCAAGAGAGGTACAGAGAAACAGAATGTAATCTACCTGATGGATTTAACGTGGAAATGAATGGAAGAACTCTGACCGAGGTGTATATAACAAAAGACAAACATTTTAAGAGATAAAGCGAAAGAGAATAGGAAATTTTAGTGAGCCATGATGACCCACACTCTGAAAGGACTCAGCGCGTAAATAATTATTCCTGAAAATAATATCACTAAAAGTAATGATATTGACTGTGAGGAGAAAGATATGAGTAAAAGAATCATAACTGATTTGTTTATTCGGTTCAATAATAAAGTAATCACAGAACTAGAGTAGCGTAACATTGTTAAGTGATCAAGGACTCAAAGATTAAAAAAAATAATTTGTTTCATCCAAAGAAAATATACAGAAGAGGTCAGAGCCTATGAAACAATTACACGTCGATGATTTGTTTAAGTAGCTAATCAGGGATAATATCGCGCAAATCCGTCACCCTGCATATAAAACTGTTTCAGTTTTAAGTCAACTTGATGTTACAGCTGCAATACCTCAAGTCTATGATGAAAAAGTTTTCTATGAAACGGCAATCTGGACAGCGTCGACTTTCAATATTTTAAAATATTTGTATGTAGATTACTGTATTTTATATTAATATTTGATTAATAATACTAATCAACTATTATGTATTCTAAGGTATTTAAGTTAATCACTTAATTCACATATCATTAACAATTAACAATGTAATACAAGTTGTTAACAGTCGTTGATGTTTTAGAGATACGAGAGATTCATATTTTACGGATAAGAAGCCATTGTTGAACTCTGATTATATTTTTTTTATTAATGTTCACTCATTACCATAGTCAAGAGTTACTAAACGGTCACTGAATGAGACGTGTGATATAAATGTTAGAGGAGGTAATAGAAAGTGAAGATTATCAGGATATCGAGGATATATATCGTTTGACTCTTGACTTGACGTTAGAATTGTACAGAATATTTATTGGAAAAATCTGTCCTAAGTGTAAAGCTCTGAACGAGTAAAACTAGAGAATGGAGTTCGTCTGCACATTTGTCATGGACATAGTGATAGAATAGTGGTAATTTCAGGACGTTGCATCTGAGGGAATGAAGTTTCCCGGTGAAAAAAATAAGACACCACCGAATGCCGCGAGAATGGCTTTCAAATCTATCAAAAGGTGTTAAGTTAATCATGTACGGTTCTGAAATCACAAGTGGCCTTTCTCCCATATTACTTTTAATCATTAATATTCTCAAATAACTTATCACCTAAATAAACGCATATAAAATCGGAATAAATTTACTTAATTTCATACTGAATAAATTTCCATATATTTTGCTTAAAAGTTATAATTGTGAAAAAGCCTTTAACAAATTAATAGTACTGCCTTTGCTTTTCTTATATAATAACATTTGTTTACATTGTAATATCCTTCCCAACATTTTTAAAATCATTTACAAAAGGTTTTTGTTTTTTTCACCGATTTTAAAAAAGTTTTTTTTTTTTCGCGGAATTTTTTAAAATCAAATTTTATCGACCTAACATTATAGGTGCTCTAGATAACCAATCACACCCAATTTCTGATCTCTTGTTAGTTGATTTTATACCCATTCATTAAAAGAAAATCAGAAATATAATCTTTTGCTTCTTCATGAAAGGCGAGGGCTGTAATTTTCATGAAGACATCTAGGACTGTCACGATAGACTGCTACTAACAAT
Source organism: Acanthosepion lycidas (assembly GCA_963932145.1). Lineage (NCBI taxonomy): Eukaryota > Metazoa > Mollusca > Cephalopoda > Sepiida > Sepiidae > Acanthosepion > Acanthosepion lycidas. The sequence continues at coordinate 121,047,583 of OZ010574.1, read as the reverse complement.
GACTGTGATCAAAATTACAATGGTCACACATCGCTATCGCTTTTTATTGTTACGCCCAGCAATCATTAGTAACTTTAAACAGTCGTGCGCGGCAACCTCATCAAAGCAATGGATTTAAGTTAATTGCTCAACCCACCTTCATAATTCATGCTCTAACTCGGCCAAAAAACGCAATCACCATTGAAGTTATTATGCTAATTGCAATTCAAGAAGTCGCTATGCTGGGTGGTTCATTCTCAAATTCTTTAGTTTCTATTTTCAGTTTTATATTATCACTCACTCTCTTGAACATCTTACACATTGCTTTCCCCTCTTTTTTCCTGCTTTACTGACAAGAACAATTATATGATGACGGACTAGGATTCATTAAAAAACACTAGTATTTTTTGTTTAGATGGTATTTTAAATTATGTTTATTTTACTAGGCAGTTTTATTGTAGTCTTAAAATGAGTGACGGACGAATTTACTATTTTTTTAAATTTTCGAACAACGAAAATCGGTTGAAATGCTATTTCAATTAACATCACATGAATCGTAGTCAACGGAGATTTTCACACAAGCAATGCAATAAAATTAAACATAGCTACGAACATTAATCTTATCTGAACTATTATCATCACAAGAATTAGAAAGAGCTGAAAGAAAACTAATTTCCCCCAAATTATCTTACGCATAAGATCTGTGAAAGTTCCACTGTTCATTGCAATTAAATCATTAAAAAAAAACAACATACACAGGAAAAGAAATACCATAATTTTGTTATTCGAAATAATTTGTTATTTACAATTTTTACGCAACTAATCATATTTCATCCCTTATCAGCAATTTGCATGGATTAAAGCCTTATAATCCTGCAGGGATATATTCCCTATCTTCTTGGTCCATATTCTATGCTGCACATTGCTACACAAGCCGCGAAGCAGCGGGAAAAAATAACAAACCGATGACATAAGTAAAATCAAAATGATAAACAGAAAAGCAAAGGTTGATTTCTTTGAGGAAACAAAGAGTTCTAAGATGGTTAGGACGTAAGTGATGTATTAAGCAGAACTTCTTCGTTGGGCCCCATATAGTTCGTAGATCCAAACTGGCTAAAAACGCAAAACTAATGAATCGGATGTGTGGCAAAGGAAGGGCTGAGGTAAGCTATGGGACATGTGAAGAAGTAAGAAATCAATAATAATAAAAAGAAACCCGAGTTGCAAGTCGTTAAATATTGAAATGCTTTGAGAGACAGTGTCGAGAACATACTACAGTGGCTATTTATTTTATGGTTTACAAGCCCAGCATTTTGAATCATTGCTCCTCTGTATGATCACCGAAGTTAAACAGCGTCGAGCCTGATCAGTTCGCAGATGGGTGGCCGCTTGGAGAATACCAGATGGTGTCACTTGGATGTGTGTAATGGATAATAGAATTGTTAATCGGACAGCCGGGTTACAATTCCAGTTCGGGTTGTTAAATTCACGTACGCGCAAATACCCTTAGAAAAGGTAAGAGTCCACTTCTTCTCAAATAGTAAGACTTCCGTTATTAAACCACTATTATCTCATTTTTTTAAATGCTTACTATCTAAAAAAATATTTCCTGGTTTTCAATACTCTGCAGAGTTGATAAGCCGTTGAAAACGAATCCATCAAATCATAATTATTTTATCTTTAGATTTGGCTCTTATCTGAAAACCAGAAGACTAACTTTCCCATTTTCTTTACTTTCATCTTATTGAGAAAAAATATTACTACCACTATCCGTTTCATTGAATTCGTCTGGCTTAATTATGCTTTTTTTTTCTACATATTCTTTATCTCTATGATTATACCATAAGGAAATGTGTGTGCTTCTGGGTTAGTTTGTCTTCTTGATGACGATATTTAATTCTGTAGACAATATCTGAAAAACACTTTTCCGAACTCTGATATTTTTCGATTTTTGGAATAGTAAGGCCTGTAGAGAAGCTGAATATTATCCGTAGAAGAATTAGCAAACTAAATTAATATTTTCAGTCTTCAAAGAATAAACTAAGTGAGATAACAATAAATATTGGTGACCAACAGAAAATCTCAAGCTAGTAAGAGTATTAAGATTCGACTGAGTGGCGTGGTTTGAAACTAATCCGTTTGGACGTTATAAAGCTCACTCTTCCTTAATTGACGTAGGGGACAAGAGCAGAAGCAGATTACTGAAAAAGTGACATGTTTTGCGCAAAACATGATATTTTGTATATAGCCGGCAGCCATGAAAAAAAAAACTGGTTTGCAGTATTTTCATTTATCAGAATTTTGTATAAGGAAATGTGTATGTGTATTCATTTTAAATACGACAAAGCTATTAGATAATTTCCTTAAATATTACTGTTAATAAACCTTAAAGTGGATAATTTCGAATTTCTTCCAAAATTGTTATCTTGTGACTATTATTAATGTATTCTTTCTAGCTACGAATATCAAAATCATAGACGAAACCGAAACATAGAAATAAATGTTATTGTATTTACAGAATGTGCCTAAAAGTCTATTCTTTCCAAATTTCTCAGAGGAAATATTATACCATGAACTATCAATTATCACTTTGCCTGGAGCACCAATTATGACAATATTGTCAAGGGATTTTACGGAGTTGTTGATACGAAGAGAATGTCGATCAGGATAGTATTATTAGGTTGGTGCAAAAATAATGACGTAATAATGTCGTTTTTTGGCGTTAGAAATCACGTCAAAAAACGACATTGTTACGTCATTATTTTTGCACCAAACTAATAGCTTCCTTCAGGCGTGATTTTAGAATGAGATTCTGAATCTCTTATCGTTGTCGGCACTCAATACTTGCTAAAAAGTATGTATCATAATAGTTTGTAATATGAAAAAGCATGACGCATTATATTCATATTTTTGTAAAATCATTGGAGTTTAAAATACAGCATCTGCCTTTTCGAGATACTCCACAACTTACTGTCCCTTGCATTTCTAAGCAATGCTTGACTCTTTCCCACCCATCTGTCCCCAGTCTGCCACCTATTCACAAGCATAATCGGTGTACACTCTATTTCTATCAGCACTTATGTCAAGTGAATTCTAAATTCTCCAACGCCTCATTTCTCATTAGGTTTCCAAAAATTTACATGTATCGGTTTATTTTTAAGAATATGTATATTTTTATACTTTCAAGTTTCTTTAAAATTTCCACGTTGAGCGTATTTTCCATTTATGGTATTTTCAGGAAAATCGCTCATCCACCAACAATTTAAAAAGCTTCTTTTTTTTTAGATAGGGTATTCGCTGCCTTCCCTATATTCCATATTTCCTGTGACTGCCAAATTCTCCAAGACCACGTTATAAATATGTTCTAGAAATTCCATCTATTTCTTTTTTATTACAAGTGTATGCTTCCATTTTCTGTAAAACAATAATCGGTATTCATCTGTTCAATTTATGGTATTATCAATGTCCTTCTAATGTTTCAATTCTACTTTGCATTTGAGTGAATTGCACAGCATTCACAATCATATAATAATACTAACATTATATAGTATTTTATCACTTTTCTTTGTTCTCAAGATTTTCTTAATACTATTCGTGTATTTTGAATGACGCCATTCGCAATTTCAATGCACGTTTGGATTTTGGTGTATCCAATTTTTAGTTAAAATTTTGGTCTGTTCCTTCTACTGACATCTATACAGTGTCATCTTAGACTTTAAGTTTAGTCCTTTCATTTCCCTTAACATTAATTGCTTCTATAATTTACTTTGTTTCGTCTGCATATTTTATATTGTTAAGATTGTACCCACCAATAATAAAACTATGCCGAATTTCGAATTCTTTCAGGTTAGCATCACTGTAGATTTTGCATAAGTGCGTCGAGAAGACATACTATACGAACATTTGTTTTTATGTAAATATTCATTGTTATTCTGAGGAAATACTTAATGCAATATTCAATTAGCAAAACACTAGTCCAATGTTCCCGCTTTAAATAACCTACAAACGTTGATTACTTTCTATTATTTATCATTTAACTTGGAGACTAGATACTTTCCATGTAACTTATTCCACCGTGAAGGGAATTGACTAGAATCCCTAAGTAAATTTGACTTTTAAAATTAACTTTATTCTTTAATTTGCTTTTTGATTTAGCTTTATTTTACTTTAGACAGAATACTTCAATTTTATTCATTTATTTTTTTTATGTCAAATCAATTTGAAGAAAATCTTTTATTAAAAAGACAAAAAAATAACATTAATAGTATATGTTGCAGCAGCATCGACTCTTGAAAAAGTTGGTCGGATAGTTTTTCGGATCAATCAGGGTTGGGGAACACACACACGCACAGGCAAAACAATAGCATCATATGCGAATCGTATTAAGCAAGCCGAGAGAAGAAAATGAAATTGCAGAAAATCTATTCATGAAATAAATTCTTTCGTTAATGGAATACACTAAATTAATTTTGGTCAAAGTCTATTCAGTTCTTCGTTTTTGAAAAATTGAAATGCTGTACGATATTTTCAGATTGATTTTCTTTCATTACATGTTTTACAGGTTTTCTCTGTCCAAACAATCTTGCGAGAGAGAAAGAAAGCGACGAGAGAGAGACAGACAGAGAAAGCAACGAGGGGGAGAGAGAAAGATACAGAGAAAGCGAAGAGAGGGAGAGAGATACAGAGAAAGCGACGAGAGGGAGAGAGAGTTAAACAGAGAAAGCGACGAGATAGAGAGACAGCGAAAGCGACGAAAGGGAGGCAGAGAGAGACAGAGACAGAGAAAGAGAAAGCTTCGCTATGGAGAAATAAAGAGAGACACAGGCGCTTCTCTCTCTCTCTCTCTCTCTCTCTCTCTCTCTCTCTCTCTGTGAAACACACTCCCACCTTAGACACAAGCTCTCTTACTCTCTCTACCACTTACTTCGGCTCCAGACACAGGCGTTCTTTCTGTCATGCACTCCAGACACAGGGGCTCTCAGTCTTTCAGCAATCCGCTCCAGACATCGGCGTTCTCTGTCAGTCTTTCCAGACATAGGCTCTCTCGCGCTCCTTTTCCCTCCAGACACAGTCACTCGCGCTCCTTTTCCCTCCAGACACAGTCTCTCGCGCTCCTTTTCCCTCCAGACACAGTCTCTCGTGCTCCTTTTCCCTCCAGACACAGTCTCTCGCTCTGTCTCTCTCTCGTGAATGTTAATTGTTAACTTAGCTCTATGACTACAAATGCTCTTGACCCAAACATTCATAATCATTACTCTATCATCTTCACTGCTATTTTAACCAAATCGTACCATTAAAATCAACTCACGTAATTTTAGCCAGGAGTGTAATCAGCATTAACCATCAAAACGTAATGGACGTCATAAAGATGTGACAGATATCAGTTCATTCGACAATAGTTTCAATGAAACCAACAGGATATCCGGCTGCTCCTTCCCCTAATTTCCGGTTGCTTGTCATTTCACACTGCTTTTCAGATTGCATTTCTAAATTATAATTATTTTATTAATTTTTTTATGTTTAATATTCGTTTCGTGCTCTTTCATTCTTTTTTTTCCGAAGAAATTTCAATCACTCTTTCCATTTCCTGCTTTCGCTTAAAAATATTAGCAATATTTTATTCCGTTGAAATTTGTTTTCCTTAATCATTCTGTTCATTTTAGGCAGCTATCTCATTTATCGGTCATTTCAAACATGTAACATGAATAGTCTGTAACAATATTAATCTTTGCGGAAGATTTGCCTGGGGTTAATGGCTTAAATATAAAGAAGAAAGATTCACAATTTCCAGCTTGCGTTGCCTTCAATTTAGAATAATAATGTACTTTACAATAAGTAAATGTCAAATATTTTCCCCACCAAAAAAAACAAACACCTGCGCTATTTGTTGATACCTCGTTTCATGGTTACGTGATAAAGCTAGAGAATTACTGTGTGGTGTTGCATGAACATAAAATGTAGGTAGCGCAGTTTATGAGGTTATGTAGGGGAGAGAACGGTTAAGCCTAGATTTGAAGAGGTCAAGATTATCGTGATCGGGAAAAGTCCCTGGCCTGGAGTCTCTTCCGCAAAGGCGCTTTGGGAAGAAGCTGTCTGAATGGAACTGCTTAATGGAATATGAAGGAAATGAGGATTATTCATTCTTATGTACGTGGCATCGTGGGTCAAATATCAGGGTTGGTAGAACGACAGAATTTAGTTACATGCCTTGCCATGGATACAAATATAGTACCCTGGAGGACAACTCCATTAATGTAAGACTATATAGTCGTTAATTACGATGGCTTTAATTTTGTAATGTTTGTTGTTTGGGTAGTAGTTTCATAACATTTTATACTTGTATAGCATGTATGAGTTTACAGTTGATTTTAATTGCGTATAGGAGATTTTCATATTTGAAATACTTATTCTTAGGTATTCCTTTGCAGTCCTGTATGTTTCTCTATTTCCACGGATGTCGATATGTTTAGTTACACGTGTTTGTTTTTCTTGCACATGTGATTGACTATATTTTGAGTAATTTAACTATTAAGGGATTGTTTATATTTCTGTGTATCATAATGATATAAGTATACATCGTTAATCCTAGAAATTTATGAAGTTATATTATGTCTTGTGTATTTTTCCTGTCATTCACACACACATTAATTCCTGTAAAGTAAGGTTTGCTGTTATTAGCTTAATACTTGCAACGATTTTTCCAATTATCAGTACGGTGAGATTTTTTCTAAAAACTATAGTACTTTGTACTAATGGCAAAGAATTAAATGTTTACGAATAAGAACAGCTCACTATCTGTATTTATGTTGGAAATTTTACGTTTTAGATTTTTCTTTATTTACTGAGTATAAAAAAATAATTTTCTCTGAACAAGGTTTTTAAAAATACCAAAAAAATGGTATCTCGTATGACGTTTCCTCTTGACATCATTCTTACTGTATCCTCCCAAGGCAGTTTTCGTCGTTTAAAAAAAATTAAGGAAATTCTAAGATATAGAACTGAATAGGGAATTGTAAAATTCGAACAAGAAGTAATCTGAATTATGGTTAATTACAACGAGAAAAATATATCAGTTCAGTTTAGCATGTTCTAGTTTAATTAGAATTCTAAAAATACCTTTTAAAACTATCCCACAAGTTTAACCTGTTACTTCTGACGTTAATCGTTATCTTACCTCACTTTTATCTTACCGAGAAATTTTCCAAGTAAATATTCGTCCTCCACTATTTTTCTATGAATAATTCTCGGACATTCCGGCCGGTAAATTTTATTAATACTGTTTATTATAAAACAGAGCATTTACTTAAATATTTGTATCTATAAAGAATGTATAAACATGAAAAAGTCTTAACATAATTGTCGGACTTCGTCCATTTCATATATATTTCGATGAAACGAAAGTTGAGCAAAATTCAAAGGATAAGCGATCTAAAATCCGAAGAAGCTTTGAAAGCTCTTTGAATTTAGCAGTAAGTACTGTCAAGCATCCGTTCAGTATAATGTTCTGGGGATGCTTTTCTTTTCATGGAACTGGTTTCTTGACACCTATTGAAAAGACCCTCAGGAGCGAGCAGTACAAGAGAGTTTTGAGTCTTGTCTGCTCCCTTCTGCTGAAAAGGTGGAAATAGACACGACCAAGCTCATTTCTATGCAGGATAATGCTCCCTGTCACAAATCAAAATTGATGAAAGAATACTTTGATGAGAAGCAGGTGAGTGTTATGACATGGCCGCCGTAATCTCCTGACCTCAACCCCATAGAAAACATATGGAGTATGTTGCTAAACTGCTCTCTCGAGAGCCTGAACTTTATAATATATTATATATATATATATATATATATATTGTTATATATATATATATATATATATATATATATATACATACATTTATATATATATATATATATATACATATTGTTATATATATATATATACATACATATTGTTATATATATATACATATTGTTATATATATATATATATACATATTGTTATATATATATATACATATTGTTATATATATACATATAGTTATATATATATTGTTATATATATATATACATATTGTTATATATATACATATTGTTATATATATATATATATATACATATTGTTATATATATATACATATTGTTATATATATACATATTGTTATATATATATACATATTGTTATATATATATACATATTGTTATATATATACATACATATTGTTATATATATACATATTGCTATATATATATATATATATACATATTGCTATATATATATATATAACAATATATATATATATACATATTGTTATATATATACATATTGATATATATACATGTATATATACATATTTATATATATACATATTGTTATATATATATATGTATATATATATTTATATATATACATATTGTTATATATATATATATACATATTGTTATATATATATACATATTGTTATATATATATACATATTGTTAAATATATATACATATTGTTATATATATACATATTGTTATATATATATACATATTGTTATGTATATATACATATTGTTATATATATACATATTGTTATATATATATATACATATTGTTATATATATATATTATATATATACACATTATATATACACATTATTATGCATATATATATACACATTATATATACGCATTATTATATATATATAAGCATTATATATATATATATATACACACGAATTATTATATATATATACATTATATATTATATATATATATATAAATTATATATATACATATTATATACACATTATATATATATATATATAATATATATACATATTATATACACATTATATATATATTATTATATATACATATTATATATATATATTATATATGTACACACGATATATATACACATTATATATATACACACATTATATATATAAACATTATATATATACACATTATATATATACACACATTATATATATATACACATTATATATATACACATTATATATATACACACATTATATATATACACATTATATATATACATTATATATATATATTCCTTATATATATATTCATTATATATATATATGTACATTATATATATACACATGAAATATATATATCCATTATATATATATATATATACACGCTATATATTTTCTACACATTACATATATACACATTATATATATACATTATATATATATATACATTATATATATATACATTATATATATACACATTATATATATATACATTATATATGTATATACTTTATATATATATATACACATTATATATATACATTATATATATAAACATTATATATATGCATATTATATATATATATTATATATATATACACATTATATATATGCACATTATATATACATATTATAAATATATACACATTATATATATAACACATTATATATATACACATTATATATATATATACACAAACACATTATATATATATATATATAAATATATACACATAATATATATATATATATATGAACGATTATAAATTTATATTTAAAAAATAGTATACAAAACTTGTTGAACGTGAAGTTTGCAACGAGGCAAGGTAGTCCTACTTGCTAAAGAGAACAGTGTAAGCACGTTGTATTTCTATACTCCACATTTTCTACTAAAATAATTTTTAATAACTGTTTACGATTTCTTTTTACGATCACCGATAGATGATTGGCTGAGATCATTTTCCAAAGAGATAGTGAATTCTTTTTAAAACACATTTTTAAAAGGCAGACAGGCTTTTTCTAGAATATTAGCGTAAAGCAGTATGCTGTAACAGTGAATGCTGAACAATCTCCACGCACATGAAGAGATCTATAGCAAAAAAAATGCGGTTCTACAACATGATGCTAAGAATACCATGAACCGAATATGTGAAAAAGGAACAATTCCACAACGTCAGAAACAGAGTCGAAATGTCTAAATCACATAATGAAAAAAAACAAAAAACAAACAGGCTTCGAAAATTTGATACTCACTGGACAGATTGAATGGGACAGGAAAACAATGCATAATCAACTTACTGAGCTTGAGTAAATACATAGCGGGACAAGATATAGAAGAGCAAACAACATTTTTGACAAACTCCAAAGGGCAGGAAATTGTAGAGCGTCATGATCATCACTGAAGAGACACGATATATATAAGAATAATGCAACTTCAGAAAATATCTACATATTTACTATATCCACTATATATAAGGCCGAAGAGCCATTCGACTACTTTTATTGAATGATTGTTGCGTAAGAAATGCAGTTTATGATTAAATGTGGGAAAGACTTGAGCAGGTTAAGATTTTAGTTGTCAGGGAGGTACGTCCGTTAGAGTCAGTTCTACAAAGAACCGGTTAGTAAGAAGCTATTCGAGTGGAACATCTCCCTAATTGTATACGAAGAAAATGCTAGTTCGCTCCGGTGTACGAGGTTTGCAGGTTTTCTTTGTGATGGTTAGAATTGGTGGAACTAAGAAATGCAACTCTTAAATCATTGTCCATGGAAATAGCGATAGAGAAGCGTGGGGAATGCAACGTTTCGTCTGTGGGAAAGAAGTTGTAAGGGGGAAGATAATTCATCACCCATCATTCAAATATTGGCACGATTTCTGACTATTCTATTGTATTGCTGCTACACTTACAGGAGAATAGACTGATTAACCATGTACGTATAGCAACCATTGTTCCTGATTTACTTATTTGAAATTTTATCGTAAGGCGTCAACACACCACCATCGTAAATAACCGAATCAAAGATTTCAGAAGTCAGTATAGACTCCTCCTTCACTATCCCACATTCCTACTCATCCTCCCAAAATAATTGGGTTCCAGTAAGACATCCAAGAATTTATAAGATAAATTAACTTGACTTTCTTAGGTTTATACGAGAGCGATATGCCTCGTCGTGGAAATCTTTGCCTTCGAAGTGGTTACAGTAACTGTGATGACAATTTTCCAGTAACTGAATTGTTAGCTGAATATGATAAATTAACATACAAGATATACACGTAAGCCGTTTACACAAAGATACAAGACACCAACTGCATGGATGATGATTTCTTATCTAGACTCGAAGTCGAATAATATGGCCATTTCTAAGCTCAGTTTAATAAATATCTCGTATCTATATATTTTGAAAGGACTCTAGAACTCATTTCCACAAACAACCATTAGCTGTCAATAATTGATGGTCAGCAAGCTAGTATCGCATATAATTAACTTTTTCTTCTTTTAATATGATTCTACATTGAATCTCTACCTGACAGATAATGTTATTAAGTATTTGCAAGCACTCGTATGAAAATTATTAAGGCGTTAATATTATCCATTTTTTCATGTATCAGATTTCCTCTAACACTTCATTTTCTGATTTATTCTCTTATTAATTCCAATATTACCTGTAAAGCTTCCTTTGATGTTTGCATTATATATATATATATATATATATATATATATATATATATATATATATATATATATATACAATCATGGGTTAGTTTAACATGTGAAAAAGTAAAAAGAAATTCAAAAAACCTTTTATTGAACTTTTTCTTTTATACCTTTTCTTATCAACCGAACTGTCTTTCAATCATTCGAACATTGTCGATTAATGATATCCAATCAGTAATCCATTCTCTATTGTTCGTCTTTCCATTTCCTAGGTAACTGCTTGATAATATCAAACTCTTGGGAAATGCCTGAAAACAAAATCATAATATGGAGTATATCATAATTATTTGGTAAATTATTTGAAAATCATTAATTTGATTATATATATATATATATATATATATATATATATATATATATATATATGTATGTATATATGTATATATATATGTATATATATATATGTATATATATATATATGTATATATGTATATATGTATATGTATATATGTATATATATGTATATATGTATATATATATATATATATGTGTATGTAGATATATATATATGTATATATATAAGTATATGTATATATATGTATATATGTATATGTATATATATATATATGTATATGTATATGTATGTATATATATTTATATGTATATATATGTATATATATTTATATGTATATATGTATATATATATGTATATATGTATATGTATATATATATGTGTATATGTATATATATATGTATATATATATGTATATATATATATATGTATATGTATATATATGTATATATATATATGTATATATATGTATATATATATATATGTATATAATTATTTATTTAAAAATATGATTCCAATTCGCTACATAAGAGGTCACATGTTTCAAAACAAGAGCCGAAAACTTCAAAATAATATTTGAATTAACTTGAGTTAAAGTAGGCTCTGTTCCATCTTCAAGCGAAATTTTTTTGGGAATGACTTATTTCTGAAATTTACGAGTTTTAATAGTATGGTCAGAATTGAAATCAAAAATTTCCATGGTAACATCAAGGGCGGATTGTTTAGAATCGGCAGGGGAGGGGTGTTAATAATTTGTATCAGTATGGAGTTATTTTCATAGATGCCGGGTCAGGGTAAGGTGGGGTCGCTAAATTTACGACGGAAGATGTTTTCGCATCGTCTGGCTTGAGCGTCTACGGAGATTTATTTATTTTTATTTTCTTCTTTTATTATATCTCTTTATGAAAGGGATTTGTGTATATAAAAAAGCCGTAACGTTTGTTATTTGACGACTTCATAAAGGGTTATCAGTTTTTGTAGGGTATTAAAACTATGTATATGGGCTATGGATTTTAAAATTTATTTTATTGTGTGCGTGTTTTTAGCTAGTTATTCAGAGCGTAAGTTCGGTTGTGTCGGCAGAAAACCGTTAATTCTTGCCTGTTGTTTAATAGGTTTTTATTGTTTAGAAGCTTAATAATGTGTAGTTTCTCATGGAGGCACAAAGGGTATGGGTCATCCCAAGTTTTGCAAGTTCTAGTCCTGTTAATGATTTTCCATTTTACTTTAGGTGTCCTATTTTTTTCTTTCAGGTGCCAAAAATATTTAGATAGAGAGGTCTGATGTCTAAAGTTTATGTTGTTGAAGTTTATGCTGCCTCCATCTGGTTTTAAAGGTATTTTTCGTGGACCCAATGTATATCATATTATTGGGAGGGTTCTCTGTGGATTATATAGTGCATTGGTATACCACAGATTTGATGCAGCACTTATTTTCTAATGGGCAGTCTACCGGGTTTCTACAATCGCATAATTTTTCCCTATCATTATCTGATTTAAGTGTAGAGTTATTAAAACTATTCAGGTAAGGGGGTTTGTTCAGGATTTTATTATTGTGTCTTCTTATTATACCTTCTAGATTTTCAGTGCAGCAATAACTCAATTTTAGTGTGTTCTTATTGAATATATTACTAAGCCTACTTTTGATGGGGAAGTGTTTATCGATTAGAGCTAAGAACTTATGTCCTAGTTTAATATTAACCATTTGGTTGAACGGAGGTGTATTTCTTTTCCTGTTTTTTTTTTCTTTTGGTTATTGCAATTGTCCCTATATTTAATGTTAGCATTTTTATAACCACTACTTTTTAGGGCAGTGTTGTAGAAGTCGTTATGTTGGTGTAATATTTCTTTGTTAGCGGAGTTACTGCTAATTCTATTTTCTATTGATGAGGGTATATGTTTAATTGTGGATGGAGGGTGGTTTGACTTCGGGTGTATATATAAGGGGTTAGCATATGTATATGTATATATATATATATATGTATATATATATATATATGTATATGTATATATATATATGTATATATATATGTATGTATATATATGTATATGTATATATATATATGTATATATATGTATATATATATATGTATATGTATATATATATATATGTATATGTATATATATATATATATATATGTATATGTATATATATATATGTATATGTATATATATATATATATGTATATGTATATATATATATATATGTATATATATATATATGTTTCTGTATATATATATATATATATGTATATGTATATATATATATATATATATATATATATGTATATATATATATGTTTCTGTATATATATATATATATATATATATATATATATATATATATATATTGTATATGTATATATATATATATATATATATATATATATGTATATATATATGTATATATAGATATGTATATATATATATGTATATATATATGTATATGTATATATATATATGTATCGTTCCTTATACATTTCCTCATTTTTCAACCAATCTCGCTCACTGCTAGCTTATGCTCCAAAAGTGGTCAAGATCAACTATTTTTTCGGACTCCCCGCGTATAACGAGCAACTGCGAAAAACTGTTTAGAAAAATAGTGTTTAGCCCATAACTCCCGGATTTTTCAAGCGATTTTCTCCAAATTTTCCACGGTCATTACTTATATCACAACAACTGTTTTGCTCAATTTTTAAGGTCATTTACGTTAATGGAAAAACATCCCTGAATAACTGCGTAAAATTCTTTTTCTATTATTAACTTCCGTAGTTTCCAACTGATTCACTCCAAAATGTGCACGAACTTCATGCTTCAAGGAATGTTTAGAAGTAATTTTGTATCAGTTCGCTTTAAATTTGTAATGTATTTGATTAAACTGATTAAAATTTACTTAACTCCAAATTAGGCAAGATTTCAGCGTCTTATTTGGTGTAGACTACTGTTTTAACCACATTCTTAGTGTTTCTCGCTTATTATCGCCACGATCATAATGCCCCACTTTTCCATACCATATTCCATTATACATTTTGCACATCGTCTGATAACAAACACAGCCTTTGATCTGTGCGTGTAAACATGAATAATGTCCCCTTTCAGTTTCATAATCCGTGTGAATGTCTGCTTATACGACGGTCTTAGTCTTTACTCTCTTACACCCTCTATGAAGATTGACCTGTTTGCGTGAACCCTACTAATTATCTAATATATATTTTTGTTCATACGTTATTTTTAGATACAATTTCTTTAAGTAAATGCTATTCATAATTAACAGTATTAATCACATTTACCGAACTGAATGTTCGAGAAATTTCACAGAAAATGTGTTCTCCGAGAGGAATCGAACCTGTGTCCTACACGGAACAGTCATTTGATGTGACATGCTATACCACTTGGAAACGTCTGGTTTGCAAAGTCCAAATTACTGTTTTTAAACGACAATTTATCGATGAACTGTCCTTGCTTTAACCTTTGTTGAATAATATGTAAAATAGTTTCACATTTTATAAGTCGTACCAAATAGGTTTGAACATGATCCAATACTAACACCATGTCACCTAAGAAAAACACGCGTCTTCGGCTGCCAAAAAGAAGAAGTTTAATGATCGTCGCTAGAGAGTGTATTGCCAGAACAACCGAAGCCGAAGAGCAGCGAGAAATTAGCCTAAGGAGAAATAAATTTTTAAATGCTGTTGCATGCGTTGCTGATTGTAAAGAGCAGCGCAGGAATCGGCAAAGGAAAGATGCCACCACCACTGCTGCTGCTCGCGCTGGAGAGAATGAGGGGCAGCGTGAAGAACACCTGGTGAAAGATACTGTCAACTGTATCTACACGTGCGGCAGTAGGTCCACAAACTGCCTTAGTAGAATAGATACCAACGCGCGCCGAAGAGATGACAGCGGAGTTAATTATAGGGCCCAAATCCCTTGATGGTTACGACGAGCCTTCCAGTATGACCCTTCTGTTAATCATGCCGTATTGCCAGTTGTCTACATAGGTGGAATGACTGCCATTTCTAGTTCTGCAGCTCAACAAGTAGCTAGAGGAAATTTCAGGACTGTAAGTTCCAACTGCCTACTCTTAAGGATCTACCGCCGTCTTTGAATTCACTATTGACAGGCTCAACTATAGATATACAGTTTCGTGACACCCCAGGGAAATACAGTTCAGCATTTCAAATGAATTACTTCGGAGCAAACATCATATGAGAGGGTGGTTTTATGCCTACATTTAAAGTCCAGGGACAAATTTACCACAAGATTGAATCCTTCAGCAAGTGGGAAATAATGAAGCGTAGTTCCTGAAACTTTAATTCGTCGGTCACTGCCATGACCAAGCCGTAAGGCATGCGTCAACGTCACTTGGCTTAAACTTACACCTCATAGTGACACTCCAAGAAATACTGCTTGCAGTGAATAGTTATGTTAAAAGCTAAAATATGCATTGGAAGCTCATAGTTGGATCTCATGCAGAACATTTTATTGCACCCGCATGTTTGAAATTGCTGTTGTCATTCAAAAAGAAGAGCAACACAACAAATGGGATATGGTTATCCAGTACCGAGACGAGCCCATCAAAAGAATCGGTGAAACGCATAGGTCCTATGATGCGTTTTGTAGTTTCCCAAATGCAGTTTTATTCCAACCGTATCATGGTCCGCGATAATTTCTTTAATCACCTGCATCGTACTAGATCTTTTCCTATAATTTGCAGTTGACATGGAGACAGAACAATTAGGCTGCATCAAACTAAACCAGAAGCGTTTGTGTTCAGATACATCCGTCGTAGAAACGGAATGAACTACGATGTTCCTCCTGAAAAACTTTGGCAAGTGTGTATCCTACCGTCAACATTACGTACTACGGTAGAACTGATCTCTTCATCATCTTCACGTGAACTTTTCCCTGGCCAAAATTCAAAGTCTAGACATGACCTCATTGCCAGAGTATTCCATCTTAAATTAGTTAAACTTATTGACTTAATAAAAAGACGAGGTATGGGAGCAGTTAAGTGCTATATTTACACAGAGCCGAATGGTAAAAGAGGGGTCTGCCACACGCACACTTACTGATTTGGCTATGCACAAAAATCAATACAATTGTCATCGATAGGATTATCTCTGCTGAGATACCCGATCCTAAGTTGAACAAAGACCTGCATATGAAGTGATACCGCACATAGTTCAAGGTCCTTGTGGTCGTAATTTTAATTTGAACATATCATGTCTTAAGGACAATGTATGCTACAAAAGGTTTCACCAAATAATTCCCTAGACACACCGAGACCAGAGGTGATGGTTGCCTCTTATATCGCA
This sequence comes from Acanthosepion lycidas, assembly GCA_963932145.1. NCBI lineage: Eukaryota > Metazoa > Mollusca > Cephalopoda > Sepiida > Sepiidae > Acanthosepion > Acanthosepion lycidas. The sequence goes on along the minus strand of OZ010574.1, from coordinate 121,030,522 downwards.
GTAGGCAGCCAGAAAATGGAAGATTTACGCAAAAATTGGACAACACGACTTTGGCAACCGATGAAGACATTAAATGCGTATACCAACGTTGAATGTTGCAACTCCGTGAAATCGTTCAAATATGTCAACAGGCTCTCAGATGCTGCATCTTTCAGCCTACAAATTGAAGACAGACGAGTCGAGGTGATTCACTACCAGGTTTCCCGTTACATAAGCAGCAATGAGGCCTTCTGGCATATATCTGGGTTTCCTTTCAATCAGAGCTATCCAACAAATATAGCAAATGGCTGTTCATCTGGAAAATGGACAAAGGTTTTATTACACCGAGGCTGTTGCAGCTCAGCTGGTGCAAAACATACACTTCACTCCTTACCTTTTTCAAGTTGTACGAAAAGGACGACTTAGCTCAGACAATTCTATACAATCAAGTACAGTTATACCACATTTGGAAAAAATATCCTGAAAAGGTGTGAGCTCATTGTGTCGGATGAGTGCACGATGGCCTACAAAGGAGCACTCGATAGGACCTTCCGAGACATAAGAGATTTGCAACATCCAATGAGAGGTGTACTTGTCTTATCAGGTGATTTCAAGCAAACTATCCCCGTTGTTCCCAATGGCTCAAGGGCGGGCGCTGTGAAAGCATGCATTAAGTCATCACCTCTGTGGCAACAGGTTAAAATTTTGCATCTGAAACCAACATGAGATGAACTGATCGGGGACCTTATGTCAGTGTAATTCTCAAAGGACGTGTAGCATTTGGTGACAGCAAGATGCCATCGGATGGAGCTGGGAAGATCTGTTTCACAAGTAGGCTTCGTTGTAAATACTGTTAACAACTTCAAACTGCTGTCTTTCCAGATCTGGCTAACAATTATAGGAACCCCAATTGGTTGTTCAAGAGTGAAATATTGGCTCCTCAAAACACCAATGTTGCCAGACTCAATGAAGAGCTGCTGAAATGCCTACCAGGAAGCTTTCAAACGTACAAGTCAATTGTCACTGTTGCCAATCCACAAAAGTTAATTCACTATCCAATAGAGTTTATAAACTCTTTAAACCCCTCCAGATTACTGCCCCATGAATTTCGTCTCAAAATCGGAACCCCGGTATTGTTGCTGAGAAACCTGAAACCGCCAAGAGACTCTGCAATGGAAGCCGTCTTATGGTTAAAAAAATTGCTGCCACATGTTATTGGGGCCACTATTATCACATCATGTGATATTGGAGAGGGTGTATTCATACCCAGGATAGCTCTCACTATCAGATGGGGGAATCCTCTTTGCTCTGCGGTAACTTCAAGTTCCTCTAAGACTTTGCTTCGCGATGTCAATGTGATCCATGCTTCTCCCAGTGGACAGCTATATGTTGATTCTTCTAGAGTGGGAAGCAAAAAAAATATTCGCTTTCACTAAAAACGGAAAAACTAATAATGTTCTTTACAGAGTCACCTGTACTCACACATTCTGTAACACTTCAGTACTTCTGGTATGTGGCTGTGTCTATTTCTCTTTTGTCGACATTAGATTCCGAGTCCCTTTCCCTAGACGCCGTTGCCATATCTCCGATATAATACCGTCTCCTGCTGTGCATACACGAAAAAAAGCCATTTTAAGGCTACCACTTCTAAACTGTAGCACTCTATAAAAGAAGGTATTCCAATCCTCTTTAAGGCTACCACTATTTGAATGTTACACTCTCAGAAAACGCGCTCAAGCCCCTTTTTGCGCTACAACTTTAATTTTTACACTGTCAGTGAACAGCCCTTTTCAGAATTTCTCCTTAAATTGACACTTTTTTTATGCATCGTTATGATTAAGTCTCACAGCAACGCTGGGTATCTCTGCTAGTCACAAATAAATTCATACTCTAATCTATTTCTGGAATTTATTGCCCAATTTCTGCGAAGTGCTTGGCGCGTTAGTACGCAACTGATTTACAAAATTAAAAGTTAACAGAGCATGCACGTTGTCCAGTGTCTGTGAAAAACAATTTTTACAACATCTCTATAACTCTTTAGAAAATTTGTAGCAATCTTCAGATAGATTTTGTGGCTCGCTCATTCTATTCGCAGACGCCGACTCAAGCATATTTTTCATATGGTACCTTTTTTAAGCAGATGTTAGTTACAGTTTCTAAATTTTGATGCATTCAAAACATCTAAATATTCTCTTCATTTATGAGGAAATTGTCCAGTATAATACCGTATAGTAGGAAAGGTGAGATACATAATTTCATCACTTTTCTTTGCTTTTTCCTCTAAATTTTATGATTACCTTTTAGAATGTATTTTTCGCTATTCTAATGCTCATTCAAATTTTTGCTTCTCCTAGTTAATTTTCTGTATTTGTCTGATATTAGCGTTTCTAATTCGTTGCTCCATTTTTTGACTGATCCTCTTGCTAACAATTAGCAGTTTGTTACTATTTAATTTAAACTATTTATATTTCCTTCATTTTTATTGCTGTATCACGATATTTAGGACGTTCGCCAACCTTCCTCAGGTGATATACACTGGAATTTCAAACCGAACTATTTATTTAATCTCCGGGAGTAGATTGTTCTAACAGTTGATGGTTACTATCTACCACGGGGGTAGATGGTTACTATTTACATAGTTCGGACTGTTGCCATATTCATAATTTTTCAACCGTTGTATGCTTCGACCTTCTTCAGGTAATATACACTGGAATTTCACACAAACCATTTTAGTCCACGATTGTTCTAATTCTACGTGTCAAGATTTTTTTTTTTTTTAGTTTCAGTTAGTACCTTTTATTAAATCAACTCTCCAAGTGACCTCTGCAGGGTATTGAACTCATCTCTTTGGGTCAAATCATTTTTTTGATTACTCCAACGTTTTTATCCACTGTGTCCTTCGGGACATCAGTGAGTGAATTTTTGTGACTTATAAAGTTAATGACACAGTAACACTTTTTTAACCAGAGCTCACATTACAATTTTTGTTATTGTTTGTTTCTTTTTCTGTATTACTAGTTCACATATTGTATTTGTGCGTGTGCCTGACCGGCTTAGGAGGTTTTTGTGGCCAGACATATTCGCTGATTCTCTAGGTTTTCGTATTTTCCAGCGATGTTCTGTCTGTTATTTCAACCTCGTCGTACACGAAGCCGTAATCTCCCTTTCTCCTTCCAAAGTAAATAGTGTAAATATGTACAATACCTAATCTCAGAAACAGATACTAATATTTCTAAATAATGGATTTTTTTCATTTAGTATCGAGGGAAAAGATGATCAAGAAATCCTGGTTGTAAGGTAACTGGAGTGACTTTCTGAACAGTCTTAATAATAATCGGTTTATTAGAATTATCGATGCCAATAAACGGATAATGGATATATTTTTTTCCTTTAATGATGTGCAGTCTTATCAAAACTACATCGAATCAACTAATATACCGAGGTATTTGAAAGAATGCTTACAGGAATATATTACAAGCAAAAAACGATTGACAAAACTATACACTAATTATTTATAAAATCTTTTTCTAGAATTATAGATATTAACCCATATAAATCCCTAGCATGAGTCTTTAACAATGTCATCCATTCAGAGTTCAAGCACATTCAACGCACCATATTGCGCGGAGGTGTGATAATACGGAGAGGTTTCTTAATTATTTTCCTGAATTAGGAATAGAAACCAATTAACTAAAAACCATCATGCATATATTTGCTCGATGATTCTTTCGTTTTCTACGGCTTAACACTTTGCAGGTTATTTAAAGACAAAAAATAGTTTTAGATTGTCAGAATATTTTCGTGAGGGAGAGATAATGATTTAGCAATACACGTCTTACTAATTAACCCATAGCTGGTGGGAATTTATATTTTTCCAAGGGCATTTGCGCGTAAGTAAATATAAAGAACCGAAAATGATACTTTAGTTGTAACAGTAAATTGTCACCAGGAAATAAACAAATGTCTTGCTTCGTTAAATCTTATCCATAGAAATATGTTATTCATATAAAAAACTTTATGATTTATAAAAAATATTTCTATCTATACTTTGAAAACTACTGACAAAATATACAATAGAATACAGATTTAAAAATAAAATAAATGACTACGTTTACATATATTTTTTCATTCAAAAACGAATCCCACATCAGTAATAAAGCAGACTAAAACATTCATCTATTGTAACCAAACCACTGTTGATTTGAAGAGATTTTCTAGATATTTTTTATGCTATTTTAATCGCCTACATAAATCCTCATCATAAAAACATGAACATACTATTCTCATATTTGCATAATACCACTTCAAACGTTGTTATTTATGGATAACTGTGTTTGAAAAACGCCTCGTTTTTGTTTTGTTTTGTTTTGTTTTTTTGGTGGGGGTTGTCTTTAATTTTTTTTAAAAATGCACGTCACGTCTTTCTCACTCGAGAAAATTTAAAAAACAAATGCTCTTTGGTAAATTTCGAACCTGCGTTCCGCTTTTATCAATCCACTCGACCAAAGAGAGCGTCACAAGCTAGTCAGGTTTCCTCTATTCTCAACAATTGCACATTTGCTCTTTTAGTTATTCTCGAAATGACATAGGCGTTATGTTTCAAATCTGAAGAATAAATGAATTTTTGAAATTTTTTATTACTTAAAACTGTTTTTAAGATACTCTTCTTTAAAATAGACACGCTTAAAATACCTTGATGCAATGATCAGTTCGAAGAAATTTAGTATAGGATCTAAGGAAGCTGGACGAAGAATAGGTTCCGATAGTTTTAGTTTTGCCCAACGGCGCAAATTCCACAGAACCAAAACATTAACGTAAAAACTCTAGTAATATACTTAAAAAGCCTTGTTTGATCTAGAGTTGCATGAATGTCAAACATGGCATTAATCTCGTTCAGCAATGCCGAATCTATCATCTGTATACTACCGTTTTCTCAAATCAATAATTAAAAATGGCATTAAGCAAATGAAACCTTAGTAAGTATCTCCACTTTTTCGTTAAAAAATATCACATGATAAAAAAGGCCCTAAACTTGATGAAAACAAAGTCGTATCATCAAAATGCTTGTTATTAAGAGGAAATAACAAAGTATTTTTTGGTTATCATATTTTTTTATCCTTTCTAGCACGTTCGAATTTGTAGTTAAAAAAGTTTGTTTATTTATTTATTTATTTTCGTCAGTGAGTGGGCCGAGGATTATTATTAGGAAATTTAACGGCTTTGTTCCGGTAGAAAAAAAATCGATTTGGAGATTCTTGCAAAAATCAAATTATTATCACATTTTAATGAAACTTTTCAGGGTTTATTCACAAATTAATTAAATTTTAGAATATATATATATATATATATATATATATATATATATATATATATATATTTGAAAATCTTGATGGAAATATTATTTTTTGCGTCTGTTTTCCCCTAATGAAATTTCGAGAAATTAAATTTGGTCTCGTCTCATATATTAGTTAAAAGCAAGACCCCTTGGAGAATGTGAATCATTTTTTTTTAAACATTTAATTAAAAAACTTTTGTTTTTATGAATAATATATAAATTACGAATACTATTGTCTTAGAAAAAATTGATGAATAATGAATTTATACAAGAATTTGTTTTTAATTAGAATAATTTTTAAAGTTTTAAATCGTTTAAAAACCTGTACATGTTTTTAAATTTCTGTACGGGTTTTTAAAACGTAAATCACTGTACGTTTAAGCGATATTTTTATTAAGTGAAAATCTACATTTACTAATCATAAAATGAAAACCTTAGCACAAATCATCCCGTACCAATATTTTTAAAAGAATTCACAGCCAAAAATATTTAAAATTCAATAAAACATTCGATTACGGAAAATATTCTCTTAATTTTTAAAGATTACTGAGTACTTAAAAATTATATTTAGAAAGCGCTGAAGTTAATTCAAGTAACTCAAAGAGAAGATAATGATATCAAGTTGTTAACATTTCACACTGTCTTAATGAAAAGGTTTAAAAAGAATTCAATGCCAGAAATGGTTAGTGGGCTTGCGAATTTTTTCCTAAGTAAAGACAAAGCTGTTAAGAAAAAAGATTGTATAAATTTCTATCGAAATTAATGATATTTCTAGTTAATCATTTCACCCCAGGCAAGGCAATAAAGCCACTAATATGCAAAGGGTTACTGTGTGAGAAAATATGAAAAGAAAGAAAATAAAAACACTTATGGAGGAAGAAGAATAAAAGAACAGGAATTAACACAGGATAACGATTGACATCGCATTTAATTTTTAGAAGATCAATGTTAACTGGAGAGCAAGCAGTGACAAAAAAAAAAGCTGTTAACATAGAACGTACCCTTACATATACTATTTTAAATTGTAAAATAGTAGGCCCTTACCCGAACATTCTTTCAATGAATTCCGAATATTTTCTGCTACTGCTATTTGGATACGCTCGACATTTAAATACAAATCTCTTCATATAAAAAACATAAGAAATACTATTCTTCCATCAATACATTAAAATATTAGGTTGGTGCAAAAATAATTTCGTTTTTTCACATAGTAACATATGTTAGAAAACGAAATTATTTTTGCACCAACCTAATACTTCCTAACATTCTTCGGTTTGCAGCGATTTTAAGTAGGTGGCATTTGAAGAGTAGATTCCTCACACACCAATTTGTAGAGATAGTATCAAAGATGTTTTATCCCAGTATATAAGATATAAGCCTACTGAAAGCCCTAGAATATGCAAAATATTTTGTTAACATACTGCTTGTAGATATCAATATAATTTTGCATTGCCGCAAATCTTTCCTACACCACGACGGTGATGTTTGGGTAAAAAATATAAGTAAGAATGAATCTGACGTCCCACGAGTATCTACCGATAGTGCAGAAGTTTCTGAGCTCATGGCGCTGTTTGTGTTAAGTGAAATTAACAAAATTGACTATGTCGACAACTATGGCCTATATAGAGATGATTGACTAATGATTGTACCGGACAATAGAAAGGCCAATTATAAAATCAGAAAATTACTATTTAAGCTATTTCACGAAATCACATTTAACATCACAACTGAAATGAACAATATGGACAGACCGTTCAATATCTAGATCTTGCATTTGACCTCAGTGCGGGTAACGTCTCTCCATATTTGAAACCAAACACTATAGTGTAGTACATAAACGCAAAGTTCAACCACACTCCTACAATTATTAAGTATATCCCGAAGGTCACTGGGTGCAGACTCTCAAGAAATTCCTCGTCTAAAAATATCTGAGTCAAACAAGAAAGAATATGAAACAGAATTAAAAGAAAAATGGCACAAAAACAAAAGGTTGATCTTCAATCCGCAACCGAACGAACAAATGAGAAAGAGGAACAGAGATATTATTTGGATCAACCCCACATTCAGTCTGTAAGTGAAAACAAATATTGGTAAAATATTTGTCAAACTGTTAAATAAGCAATTCAAATAAATAAACATTTTTAATAAAAATACTATAAAACTAAGCTGCTGTTGTACCAATAACCTAAGTAGAATTATAAAAAAAGCATAACACGAGGAAATTAAAGAGAGCCACTAATACAATCCCTAGTAACTTCAAGAATAAAAACAAGTGCCCTTTGGAAAGTACCTGCTATGTCGCAAGTGTGGTATATGAAGCGGATGTGGAGGATCCCGCTGGACAGAACAAATTATACATAGGGTAACTGAAGACGCGTTTAAGAAAAGATGATACAACGATAAATTGTCCTTCAAACTGGAGAGCCACAGCTGAACTGAAATCTAAAGGCGCATTAGGATATGAAAGGCAGTACTGAACTGTTATGTGATATTTGTCCCCATATATGGCATTGGATGCTGTACAATTTCCTCAAAGATGAAGTAACTGAAGCAACAGAAATATGGTTCTACGAAAGGATACTGAGGATACCATGGATCGAATATGTATGCAAGTAGGAAGATTTAGGTGAAAAAAAGAAACATCAAGGAAAGATACTTAACATTAGGAAGAGGCAGTTGAACTTTTCTAGGATACGATGAGAAAAGAGCTTGGGAAATTTGAGTACAGATTGCAGGCACGAAACCGCGGAAAACAAGAGCTGACATATTTATTGAGATTGAGTTAATTGATTCGAGGAACAAGGTTTAGGAGAAATAAAAAAAAAAGTGACAAAATTTATTAAGAGTTACGAAAGATAGAAATTTGTGGAGATACATGATCGCTTCCATCGTAAGGGGGCACGGCACATGAAGACTGTTCCCAGTCGGACTGATTAAAGGCAGCAATCGATGCCCAATCATCAATTATGTATAATATTGAATAAAAAAATTCACCCATCAAGTATTCCCCCGTGTATAGCAGACATCCAATAAATTAGGTTTACCTTCATAATAAATGCCTTAGCGAAAAGTATTATTTCTTACGGGCGTAAATCAAAACGCCTTTTTCCGATTTTCCTATTTTTCCTCTAATTAGCACTCGGTCGAAAATAATGCTAAGGTGTGGCAACGCAATGAATGATAACTAAGGCAAAGTCAGTGAGAATAGCTTAGACAATTATAATACTATATCAAAATATGACTCAACAAATAACGTGGTTTAGACTTAAGGAACATTCTTTGTTATATTACTTTTATACATTCACGTGTATACTGACTCTTTATGAGAGTCCGTAATATTTCAATCAATTATGCAAACTAAAACAGAATCTTGAACTTTGACAAAATTCAATCGAAACTATTCATTATCTACGAATTGGAGCTAACTTATTGTTATGTGACGAAATTCTTAGCTCCATTTATGCCAACGGCGGTGGGGACGGTGATCCTTAATGGATTATAGGAAAAATATAAATACCTGTCGATTCATACTATCTGCTACATCTTTATACGGTGATAATATTTTCATAGATTTCTTTCGTTTTTACAATCCAACATCAAATAAAAATATAATCTATAACTTCTGAGTATAGTAAAATTTACCTAAGATACATAATATACTGTAAATAAAAAACAAACGTACTCAAAACTGTTCTTTAAAAAACAAATGGCGAAAACACTATTATATACCTATTCTTTTCCCTTTTATATACTACCTTCATCGTTAAAAATAAGCACAACTTTTCCAATATCTTGAAACACTTACAGAAGTGCGTGATTTTAATCCTGATGAGGCTTGGAATATTTCGGCCGAAAGCAAAATAAATAAATAAATAAATAATAAACTGTAGGGGAAATTGAATGCGAAAACGACACATAGAGTTCCAAAACATTCAACAGAAATCATCGAACAACCAACAAAGACATTTGAAAATAAGACAAAACAAAGGTTAAACTGATTTCACAACAAGGAAAATCTTAAATAAATAAGTGTATTTAACAGCGAGAAAATATTACAACATATAATAGTTATAGAAGATTTTGTCTAAAGAATAGAATGCAAACTACATGTGGTAAGACAACCCAATTACCTCCCCTGTATTGATTTATAAAAATAATTCACGCCGTCTAAGCCAAAAGGAAAAGACTTTTCATTTACGTTTAATAAAGGCACATTAAGCCGAACTAGACGCCGACTTTTAATTCATTTTTTTTAACGTAATTATGGATAAATACCTTAAACCAGAAGATCTTGACTTGGACTCTGCAGAACATTCTTCTACTGAAGCCTGACAATATCAGAAACGATTATTCGAAGGATTCTTGCTTGCACTGGAAAACAGTTCATGAACACATTAATGACACGGATAGACTTAACTTGCTAATACACCACGTTTCCATATGTGGATATACCAGTATTTCTCATTTCAAAACTTACCAGAATGTCATGGACGTTTTGTATGGAGTTTTTGTAAAGGGACAAAACAATCTTTGCCTCGCATGTATTAGCAACTAACCGCCGATGCCTTGATGAGGGTTTAGAACATTATCTTCAGCGTTTAAAAACCTTAAGTCGTGACTGCGACTTTCAAGCAACGATAGCAAATCAGGCAAAGGACAAATTTATCAAAAACGTCTTTATACATGGATTAGAAACGAATTATATCCGTCAAAGATTGCTGGGAAATAAACTATATTTAGCTACTGCTCGCGAGCAGCCACTTATCTTGGAGATGGCAGAAAAGCAATATTATTCATATTTACAAACAAGTGTTGCAGAGGCTGAACCTAGTACTCACACTACTACTACTATTCCACCAGTTCAAACGACCCAGAAGAAAAAAAAATCTATGAGAGACTTCCACATTTCTGAATCCCCCCCACCCACAGCGCTCTTTTGTCAGTTCAAAATCTTCTTTAGTCGGAAGACATTGTATACACAGCTAGTGCTGCAGCCATACAAAAATACCATTTTTGTGATCACAGATTACACACAAGGTCGTGTTGTCCAGCCAGGGAAATTAAATGCCACAAGTGCGGGAAGAAAGGACATTTCTCTTGGGTTTGTCTATCAAGCTTTTTCACTTGGTTCGAATGCTCCTATTGCGACTCATATTGGGACAACTGCAAATCCTAAATGTCTTCCAAAGGCTATATTAACGGTAAAAATAAATGTGAAGAAATGAATGCTATCGTCGATACAGAAAGCTCAGAGAATTTTATTAGTGCTGACATTGCAAAAAGAAACATTTAAAATTGTACATTGCAATAATCAGTGAAGCGTTCGCCATAGCCACCTATCTATCCCATACTATTTTCAAGGGAATAGACAGTGCGAGAAATACACTGACATAATATGAACGATCGTATAGTTACCACTTGAAAACCTAAAACTTCCAATTAGACATTAGGAAAACGTAGTAATTCTCCCTCTTGATATTAACAAGGATACAACGGCATTGGTTTCTCTTGAGAAACAAGGTCCCCATAGTGACGATTCGGGGATCGACACCAGAACGGCTTCCTGAAAGCCTGAGCATACTACTTCTGGCCGACTATTTTCGTAACACCTAAAAGCCCAGATCAGCTGCCACCGAGACGATCCCAGAGAACTGTGAACAGACTCAGTCATCTGGATGATTTTGTGTCGGACTAGGAGAAAACAAAGCTGGGGAGAATGTGTCAAGACAAGCTGATTACCTCCCCTGTCTTATGATTTGCATAAACATATCACACCGTCTTAGCCAAAACGACAAGACTCTTCAGTTTTATTCAATAAAGTACATTAAACCGAACTAGTCACAGAGTTTCCATTATATTACCAAAACAACTTGAAATTTTTCTCAGCTATATTTTTCATTGATGAATGTTAGACTACACTGGATGAACATGATGGCTTGGCAAGTCATTGTGTTATTTATGTAAATAGTAAAGCATGAAGAAACAGAAATAATTAGAGTGAATATTTTGGGCTAAATGAAAATCTAGGTCCCTTCATGATTCCAAGTCAAATTATTTTAATTTTAATTTTTTATTTATTTATTTTTTTTTTTTTTTTGGATGGTACAGGCTAAAAACATGAAGCTCTATACACAGGAAAAGGAATTCTGAAAAACCCACCGTTGCTTACCTTGTACAAAATACTTTCAAAGGCACTAAGTTTTAATTCAATAAAAAAAAATGGAAAAATGCCGTAGAAATAAAACATGCGCGCACATATATATATATATATATATATATATATATATATATATATATATATACTCCCAATCCGGTTGAACACTGTAGGGAAAGTTTTTTTTTTTTAAAAAAGAAAAAACAAACAGCGGTTCCTACTGCTATAAAGCATTTATCTTCAAGTATTGAGTTTACTGACCCGCTGGGGTATTTCGTATGGCGAAAAACGTTAAAATGGCGTGAGACTATGGCCTAAGGGTAAGATCTGTCGGATGTCAAATCAGTCCGCATTCGATCCCGGCTTGAAGTAATCGTACGTCTAGCCACATTGAGGAGCTGTGAAACAGCGGTTCCTACTGCAAAAAGCATTTATCTTCAAGTATTGAGTTCACAGACCCGCTGGCGTATTTCGTATGGCGAAAAACGTTAAAATGGCGTGACACTGTGGCCTAGGGGTGAGATCTGTCTGATGTCAAATCAGTCCGGATTCGATCCCGGCTTGAATATTCGTACGTCTAGCCACACTGAGGAGCTGTGATACAGCGATACAGTCTGTCTGTGAATGACTATATATATATATATATATATATATATATATATAATCCAGTTGTTATTTTCTGTCGTAACATACTTGCATGCGTGTGTGTTTTTGAGAATAATATCCTTCGTGGCTTAGAAATCACTTCACTATATTCTTGCACAAATCAAATTGCGCATAATGGTATCAGGTCCTTGATGATGGACCACCCACTCGTGAATAATGGCTAAGAGTTGCCTCAATTGAATTATCCCATAATTATGATATTACATCATAAATCCATTGGTTAATTATTTTCTCACCAAAACGCACTGTGATGTACTACGAGCAGACAATTGGCCAACAGCTGATGAAAGAGGTTTTGTGTGTGTGTGTGTTTGGTTGGTGGTATATCATGATCGAATAGATGCATTGCGAGAAAGAAAAAAAGTGACAGATAGAGGACGAGGAGAAAGGGCAGCAACGGAAATAAAGTCGGTGTGCAGAAGGGTAATGAATAGAAGGAAACAGGAGTTAACGCATGGAAAGAAGATATAGAATGATAAAGCGGAAACAAAAATGGAAAAACAAACGAAAAATTTGTGATAGAGAAAGAAAACAAAACTAAAGGTAGTGAGAGGGATGAAGAAGAAGGAAATGAATGACAAGGAGATAAATATTCCCAAGATGGAAATGGGTGTAAAAGCGAAAGTAAAACAATAAAAATATTAGAAAGAGAAAATGTGAGACGGAAGGTTATATAAAGAAAAGAGATTAGAAAATGAAAAGCAGAAAACGGAAATTAAGGGCGTACAGAAAGAAAGCAAATGGAAAAGTAGTAAGAAGAAACAATAACATGGGAGACAGATAGAAAAGCCAACAGCAAATACATCGAGAAAGAGAGAGGGAAAGAGAGGCAACTAGAGACAATGCTGAAAGGAATGAAGATGTTGAGAGAGGAAGAGGATAGAAAAAAGATGGTGGTGATAGATACATAAAAAAGAAGAAAAAATACGGAAATGTAACAGAAAAGAAAAGTATGAAGGCAAGAATAAAACAAATTGATGTCCACATATTGTAGAGTTTCAGATTATCATTTATATTTATTAATTGTGCTTTTGAGGTTTTTATTTGTATATACAGCCTAATTATTTTCTGATTTATTGTTAAAATCGCCTTTAATTTACAACTTTTATAATTCTACTTTCAGTATTGCGGACCTAACTAAATTTTATTCAGCTTAAACCTCTTTGTCTTAACGAGTACTTAGAAGTAAATTGACGGCACCGTAAACAGCTATCACTATACGTCATTGCATTTCCGTATATGTGCGATACTATCGTCTGTTGCTCTGATTAACAGTGCTGCATTACCAGGTGCATTTTTGAAAGGACATTGTGTTATTCACTGATCAGTGCAATTGTAATGCAATGAAATTGTTCATTGGTAACTAGAAAAATTTTATAAAGAATTTGATTTCTTTAAAAACGAAACATTTTCGTATGATCTGTTTATTCTAAACGTCACTGGGTTTAATAAGTTCGTGTATGTCAAAATTCGTGACACCTGTTACATATTTTTGCTTCTGTAGTCGGTCTCCATATTGAAAGATCACTACGAGGTAATGAGTCAAAAAATTTATCAAAATTCACAGCATAAGATGCATATGACCTACTTACGGTATCCTGGCTGCTTTCAGATTTAAATCTCAAATGCCAGGTGCAGTTAAATAGGGTTTTTTTTGGTTCATCTTCGTTGGGTCTAAATAACCATTGGTCGGCCAATAAGAAGGTAATAAATAAAAGTAGTGCCGAATTAGGGATTCAAAAGAGCTTTCAGTATCTGTCTATATTTCTGAGATGAGGTATTATGTACACTATTTACATTATTCGGAATATTGTCGCCATGATTATTACAATGATTCGGCCGTTGTACGCTCGGGCCTTCTTCAGGTGGTTGGAATGTTTAACTGAACCCTTTATTTCGCTCACTTGGGTGGAGTGTTTTAGTTCCATGGGCTATGTTTAATGCAATTCCCCTCTACAAGTTCTGCACCGATTTAACCAGGTATTGAACTCACACTCTTTGGGTCTGTGACAGGATCTAACTAACGCCTTTATCCACTGTGCCATGTTTGAGGACATTTGTGTATGAACTTGTGGGTATTATAAACCTAATCTCTTCAGCAACATTTTTTTCCCAGTGCTCATATTGCATTTTTTTGTGTTCTTATTGTTTTTCTCTGTCACTCCTTATTACTGGTTCCCACATTGTATTCATTTCTATGCTTGGTCGGATTAGGAGATTTTTGTGGCCTTGCATATGTACTAATTTTTGTGACGTAGCATATGTGCTGATTCCTTAAGTTTACGTATTTTCCAGTGATGTGTCTCCTCCTACTTCCATAAATCATAACCCGAACTATGTTTGGTTGACCAACGAGAATATAACGCCAAATTGTAATTTAATCAACAATGAAAAGCCTTTTCTGGTCTGAAAATTTCGTCAATAAAGGTTGCAGCACTGACTTCTATAACAAGTAGATCGGAGACGAAAAGTCAAGAAGCATATTTTCCCCTCTGTCACCAGATTCTCGCCAGCCTGTAGAAAACATTGTGAAGACCCTGATTATTAAAGAAAACAAAAAAAACTTTAAACCTTCTACACAAAGCGTGACAATGACATGCTGTTTAGCATAAGTCTGTATTGCCGACACAATTTCTCAGCGTGTCATTTTTTCTCTTTCATTTGGAGATATTAACATATATTGAAAGAACTTCTTTGAGCAACCAAATGTCAGAAATTAACATTTTCTATTCTTGTATTGTTTCAATCGTTTTTCAATATCTTTTTCTTGAACGTCAAAAGAAATTCCGGCTGAAATGTGACATCTCTCTCCCGTGGCTCTTTCAAACACAGAAGGAGAGTTGGCAGAACAACTAGTGCCGTGACTAGCATAAAGAAGCACATAATAATAAAGTTGGTAGCCCCAGTGTCTCCCCTGCCTTTTACCCGAATTATACAATCCAAGACACTGAAGCGTATCTGATTGTTTGCAGCCGTACCTTCATCTATTCTATTCACCCAAATCAATTTAATTCCATAAACCTTCACATTAAATCACCCAGTTAAACGAAATCTGAAACGAGAGTACGTAGAAGACTTATTCAGACTCTCCTGATTATGGTTTGTGCCAGACCCTTAAAATAAATTTTAAACTTATATGATCCCTACCAAATTTTGCTCTATTTTTGGAGATTTATCGAATGATTACTAAAAGAATTTGTAATAATTCATTTCGAAAGATCGCATGAAACAAGATATTTTCAGTTAGGTTTGAACATAGCAGATGTTACCATAATTTCAGGCTTCAAAGCAAGGGAAAAAGATTTGATTCCAGTGTTGTCCCAATTCTGAACACGCACAGACACGCATATGTATATATACAGGGTGCTCTCCCCAAGAAAATAGGAAATTTTAGATTTACTATATGATGAAAAAAATAACATAAAATTTAACTATATACCTTTTTATATAAATGAACTAATTAATCTAAAAATCAAACTTTTTAACCATTTTTGTTGCAGGAAGCCGGAGTTAAATCTTTAACGCAAGGTGATTGTTCTCTTTAAAAAGGAACATATAACTTGGGGACAGAAAATTGCAAAAAAAAATTGCTAGAGTTCTTTTGTTTGAACACCACATCTAACATTTGTGTTTTTATTGTTTTAAGCTACTAAATTTCTATCATTTGCTTTTGTTTCAAATAACTATTTAAAAAATTCCAAGAATTAAATAAACTGTACCAAATTTGTTGTTTTTTTTTGTGAGGTACAATGTATATTCGCCATTACATAAATTCTGAAAGCGGGTATGACTCAGAAAGGCATGCAAATGTACGCAGTGTAAAGTAATGCAGTGAAGTTTCGAATAATGTCAACTTTGATTTAAGAAGGTTTAAAATGGCAACTCTTTCTAAAAGGTCATCCATTCAGATGGATTGACTTTTGAATGAGATTAATGAATTGGATGCTAATCAAAGCAGCAAAGATTTTACTACCTAAAAAGAATTTTACTACATATGAGCAACCAGCCCCTGACGTGTATCCATAATCTGAATCATCCTGAAAGTACCATTGGTACAGTTGCCCAGGAAAACAATTAAAGCAGTTGCAAATAGGGCATTACTGAGAGAATAAAATCACATGCACTTTCGAAGAGCTTGTTGGTAGACTTAAATATATATTTAGCAATTCTAGAATAATTACTACAGGCTTCGCCAATGTACAAAATTAAATCAACCTGGCAAATCTATGACGACCAGTTGAATAATGATCTAAATTCAACACCACCTCTAAAACAATATATATTATATATAGCACTAAACAAAATAGCAACACGACAAGAGAAAATAAAACGTACAATGTTACTAATTGTGTACATCGACGAAACGTCGAGTAATTTATAAAAAAAAAAAAAAAAATTCAGTCTGATCAGGAGAGAAAAAGATTCCTTATGAAATGCATTGAGAGTGCACTGATCTCACAACAGAATCATAATATCACTAGTCATTGCAAAAGTAACATTGGCATAGTGCGGTATGCGAGCTTGTGGAAGGTATAATGGGTATTTGCTCCGGGTGGCTTAATTATCAGTCCAGTTTCTAAAATGTTAGAAAAAGTAAAGGACAAGAGAAATTACGAAAGTCATCCAGAAACATAAATCGAAAAAATATGAAAATATAAAATCTGTATTTGAGAATAAAATATACTCGAAGTTTATGAATATACAACAAAATAATTTAAATGTTTCAAACACTACAGAAACGTGTTATGGCATAAAAAGTAAGAAATTTTATATTATAGGCCATGATAGCTGTAAAATAAAAACACACACCAGTCGACTGGTTTCGTCCGCTCTCATCAGAACTGTTAACGGGGAACACAAATTATGAAGAGAAAAAAGAAAGAAAGTGTGTCATGGATGACGGGAATTAAATGGACAGGGAGAAGAAAAAAATATAATTATAAAGATTATACCAACTAAGATGCTAGAAACGCAGCACAGCAAGTCCAAGCAAACAATCTCTTTGTTTACAAAGAGCAGGTCGCCTGGCCCTGATGTACAACGTCTCCAACACCTTAAGATGGAATAATGATTTTGCTCTGGCCAAAACAGAAAACCAGTTCACACTGAAATCCATTGCACAAGTAGGATTCTTTATAAAGTGATCCGCAATCGAAGACCTATACGGGTTACGAATGGTATCGCCCAAAGAAAAATTTTTATTCAGTATTATAGCAGGTACGTGTTGTTTAATTTTAACGTCCAACCGCTGTGTCGTTCTACCTATGTAGTCGCATCCACAACTACATTTGAAATGGTAAATAACAGAATCAATATGCTGGGGGGGTAGAACATCTTTACACATAGACGGAAGTAAGGACTTAGTTTGAAAGACAACACGAACGTTGGCTGCAAAATAACAGTCACGTGAACTACATGAAATACGCTTGGCGAAGGATTCACTAATCCGACCCAACCACGGTAAACGAAGATAGACCGGACATTTAGCCACTGAAGCAGGTTTGATTTTGTTGAACCTGGCAGTCTCATCTCGAATAACCGACTGAACAATGTTCAACGGATAACCATTGTTCACAAAGATCTCAGTTAAACAACTGATTTCATCTTTCAATGTGTTCTTAGAACAAATCATTAACGCCCTATGAATCAAAGTCTTAATCAGATTGATCATTTGTCGTTTAGGACAAAAGGAGTCCCATCGAGTATAAAGACCTGTAAAGGTAGACTTCCTATGAACAGAGGTAATAAAAGAGGAAGGTGTTCTTTGAACAAGAACACCTAACAAGAGCAATGAACCATTGACCTCCTTATCTACTGTAAATTTAAGGGCAGGATAAACACCGTTGAGTAGGGAAAAAATTGATTCACTTCCGATTCATGGGTGAATACACAAAAAGTGTCATCCACATACCGAAAGTAAACCTTGGGTCGGGCAAAACCTAACAAAAGGCTTTCCTCATAAAAGCTCACAAAAATATTTGCCAAAACAGGACCCATAGGGGAACCCATCGCTACACCATCGATCTGACGATACATGATATTATCGAAACTAAAATCGACAAAAATGGTGGCAAATTCCATGAGTTCAATAAAAACATCTTCAGGTTTGTTCGGAGGGGTCAAATCACTGCGATATAACATATCGCTACAAATATCAATAGTCTCCGATAAAGGAACCCAAGTGAAGAGGCTACAGATGTCAAACGAACACATAAATCCATCAGTGGCATCACAATTCTGAATGAATTTGGAAAAAGAAAACGAATCTTTAATACAAAACTATAATGCTGCAACACTGGTTGTAACATTATAGCAAGCCACTTTGCGACTTATGCTGTGAAGACCCAATCATCGATAATATGGGTCTCAACGGGACACCCTTCTTATGAATCTTGGATAATCGATAAAGATGGGGACGAATAGAGCCAGAGAACACCACTTTTTACCCATTTGACAAGACGTTTCTGAAATTGAATTTCAGAAGTCAGCGTAGAATCATAAGTGTCAATAGAACCAAGACATTGAAACTTGGAAGGATAATTCAAAATACTTAACATTTTGTTAATGTAGTCAGGGCGGTCCACGAGGACAACACCCGATCCCTTATCCGGTTTTGTAATAACCAAAGAATGGTTATTCTTAAGGGATCTAATAACTTTATGGTGTTCACTTTTCCATTTCGATTCATAGAAAGAAATAGGAGAACTAGCATACGAATGAGCCAAATCATTCAATTTGGCTCGAAAGACGGTGGATTTATCACAAGACACAGGTTGGAGCTTCGAGAGTTGAGCATAAAATACTTCAAATTCAGAAAAAATAGTCTCCCTACTAATAGAAGTAAAAGGGATGCTAAAGTCTAGTCCATGGGCCAAGATAGCAAGCTCAATCTCTGAAGGAGAATAAGAGGACAAATTAACTACATTCTTTGTAGCATTTGGTTCAACCATGCAGCCAAATCTCCTGGAGATAAGAAGTTTTAGCTTATTCTGAAAACTGCTACCCATCTAAGAACGACAGCGCGCAGATATCAGACCAACATAACGGGCAAAGCGGATCCTATCAAAATATGATAATTACCTGCCTCACGCCATAACAGATGAAATCTTCTTTGTAGGCCCAAATCCTAGTTAGTAAATTGTAAGAGAAAATCCTTAATAAAGGCCCTCTCTATGCTCCAAACAGACAACAACTTTGCCCGCCTAATCCGAAAGGAAATAAAAGACGGGGAAACCTGGTGCTGAAGACAAGAATGTAAAAAAGTTGTCTTCACCTTCAATGTTTGCTTGGACTTGCTGTGCTGTGCTGCGTTTCTAGCATCTTAGTTGGTATAATTTTTATAATTATATTTTTTCTTCTCCCTGTCCATTTAATTCACGTCATCCATGACACACTTTCTTTTTTTTTCTCTCTTCATAATTTGTGTTCCCCGTTAACAGTTCTCATAAGAGGGGACGAAACCGGTCTACTGATGTGTGTTTTTATTTTAAAGCTATCAGAGCCTATAATATTGGGTTGGTGCAAAAATAACGACGTAATGTTGTTTTTTGACGTTAAAACATACGTGAAAAAACGACATTATTACGTCATTATTTTTGCACCAACCTAAAATAAAATTTCTTGCTTTTTATGCCATAACGAAATAATTTGTACTTTTCGACATTACTAACAGCTAAAACTATAAATAGATAAAAAAAAATGAACTAGTGTAGAACACGCAAAGTTGATAAATATAATCTTATGCAAGCAAAAACAAGTATTGTCTTATTTTTAATAAGACAAAGGATAATCATGTTGGTTGTACGTATAGAAATACCCGGTAACTACGTCAAACGTTGGCAGAAATAATAAAATTACATATACAACTTGAATATAATACATATTATAAAAAGCTTCGAGAAAAATTTTAAAAATAAAAAAAAACGCGCCATCGCTCTTAGAGCTCAGAACGCCATACACATATATTGCTAATTTTTAATACCATATTCTAGTATAGACAATGACAATGGAAATGTGATAAATATGCTGAACTTTTTTATATTTTGATACATTATTGTTGTAGAAACTGGTCTCTTGTCATCGTCTTGGAGAACATGTTTGCCTTCCATCAACATGGCGTTCCGGTGAGTAACTCATTCCGCTCGCTTCGGTTAACGTTTTCCGCTAACCTGCTGTGGAAAGTTATTAAATCAATTTCTAAGTCGGCTGCTAGGAAAAAGTTTCATTGTGTCGTAAAAGAAAAGTTTTCTCACCAGACTATATCTTGCACATGTATAAGTCTACTATTCGTCCATGCATTTAATATTGTCTTATGTGGACTGATGCCTTTATGCATTTAAAGATTATTGATAAAAATCCGAAGAATAATCTGCAATGTGCTCTTTCTTGAACTGGCATCTCGGCTTTACTCATGTTCCCACCGACTTAACCTATCCTTCTAGGGCCTATTCTATAAATATTTTCATGGTAATTTTTCTGACGTTACTACATTGGTACCTCAACTTCAGGAATTTAAACGGAGAGGTAAATTGAAAGCTAGATACAATTTTACCATTGAAATTGCTAAACGTTAGCGCAAGTTCAAGAACAACTGTTTCTTCTCTCGCACTTGAACCTATCTTCTAGCTTTCCAATCTAATCTGTTCTTCAAAAATTTAAATGCAGTGTCAATCATTCTCTTGTCTTAATTCCTATTGCTTATGATTCTATCTCTTTAATGTTTTTTGTCTTTTTTCACTCAGTAACCACTAGCATCATAGTGTCTTTATTGCCTTATTTGGGGATTGAAACTCATGCAATGTTTATATTATATCTACTACTTTCCTCCTGTTCTAAAGGTATGATTTATCCGTTAAAAAAGATCAAACGTAGATGTTACAACACTACTATTTAGGAAAAGGGCACGAAGGAATAAAATCATATCTAACGATTGATGGGAAAATATTTTGTCACATTTCCCTTACTTTATATGATTGTATACACATATACAAATACATTTATAACCCGAGTAATATATATATATATATATATATATATATATATATATATATATATATATATATATATGTGTGTGTGTGTGTGTGTATGTATGTATTCCTCAATCTCACATCAATAGAAAAATTCCGATGGCTAGCAGTATAACTGTAGGAAAATAAGGCAAGAGTGTATTGAGGTGAAAGGAAAATTTAAGGGGGAATGGAAAGAAGGGAATGAGATGGGAAGAAAGAAAACGGATATTTACTACTGAGGCCCACTCCCTCAAAAACTACATCACGGCCGGCGGGTATGTAACATTCATAACAAAGTCCTCCATGGAATCGTATTCATAAGAAATCAAATTCTCCGACGATAGCAAATCGAGTTTCGCCAAAAACAGACTGCTGGTTTTCCTCTCGATTTTATTGACATGTAACAGTTGACACTAAAACTAGTACTAAAAGCTAAAGTGGTAACTGCACTAAAATTGAACAGAAACAAAGCAGCAGAGCACGACAGAATTGTAATAATGGTGACCGCCTTAGACGATATCGGCACAGATAAGATTGCAAAAATAAATAAATCTACAACATTTGGGATATACCGCAATGCCTAAATAGATCTATTTTCATGGCACTGCCTAAGAAACCAGGCGCAAACGAATCTGAACTCCTCTGACCAATCAGTCTAATGAGCCGCAAAACAAAACTCATCATCCGAATTCGGCTGAATAGAACGCGCAGCAGAGTAAGACTAGAGATAGGACAAAAACAGTGTGGGTTAGGTAAAGACATTGAAACAAGGAACGCGATATTTATGATCAGAAATCTTTTCAGAAAGAGCAATAAAATGCTACAGAACGGGTCCCTATACTTAGATCTGTTACAGCTGTTATGCAACCCTGACATATTCGGAAAAGATATTAGAATAATCAAAAATCTCTACTGACAGCGAACTGTTTTTATACGGATAAAAATGAGTTCACCAGATAGGAAAGATTGTAAGGCAAGGACGTGTCTTCTCACCAGACTTATTCAATGTATATATCAAGGCAATTCTAGAGATTCTACTAGGATTAAGCACTAGCGGCCACAATCTTAACATAAGACATGCAGCTGACAGCGCTGATATCAGACACGGAATGAAAACTACAAAACCTCCTACAGAATGTTCCCAAGGAGAGCAAGAATAAAAGACTAAACATAAACTACAAGATGACAGAATGCAAAAGATGATCACAAATTTAGTTAACAGGTCCAGGACACTAAAATCAAACAGGGAAATGTTCCAACAGAAGACGGAAAGCGCGACACTGAGATCCGAAGACGTATTTGGATAGCCAACGACACATTTCAAAAGCTACGCACAGTATTACAAGACAGGAAAGTTTCGTTGAAAACCAAGAAAAAACTACTAAATGGTTACGTGATATATTTCCATCTGTATGGCGGGGAATGCTGGGCAATCTGCTCAAAAATGAAGAAAAACACGAAACAACAGAAGTGTCTTTCTATAGAAGGAATATAAGGGTATCATGGGCCGAACATAAGCAAAGACGAGGTTTTGAAAAGAATGGAAACAAGGAGGAAACTTATACTTAACATCAGGAAGATACAGCTGAAATTTCTGGGGTACATAATGAGAAATGAATGTCTGGAAAATCTGATACTCACAAGACGGATAGAGAGACTGGGGTAAGCAACGCCTGACATACTTAATGAGTTTGAGCAAGTGGATAACAGAACAGGATCTGAGAGAAATAACAAAAAGATAAAACTTATTAAGGCGGAGGTGGAGGTCTATAATCGCCTACATCCTGTAGAGACACAGCACATAAAGAATACGGTTTGCAAAAACCCAGGTCTGGACAAGTTGCAGAGAGGCTTGTATGTGGATATGCCATGCTCTTCTGTCGCTAACACAAAAATCCGGAGATGAGTAACTAGTTTGCGAAAGACATGTCCAGACGCGACTCGGGAATACTTTTGTGTCTTCACTGATACCCATTATCCACAATACTGAATTGGCCTTTTTCTATTGTCGCCATTTAAAGATAGCAAAATGTATGGAATTAACTTGTTGCTTATTGTTACTTTAAAAAAGAAAAAATATGTTAGGAACTAATCAAATGTACAATAATTGCAAGACTGTTAATATGTTTATTCCTGATTGGTTTCTGATGGTAGCTTTTCATATCTATTGTTTCATTGATAAATAAAAAATTAACCGAAATCATTACCAGTTTTGTATAGACGATTTAGTGAATTTTAGAACAAACGTCTAATTCTGCATCCCGCGTATTCGAATATATATTAAATGAAGCCACTATTTCGATATGCGCTTGCTCATATTTTTCAGAAACCGAGAAGTAATTATAAATTGATTTATACTCACATTTATACTCACAGAATTTATGTCTTGAAATGCACTGAAAATAGAGAACAGTTTCGTTTGCCATCGAATAACAGTTTAATAATTTATGTTCACATCAATACTAAGAAATAAACAAATAAATAAACGCTTAATGTTTTCTCAAACGACAAGATTTTTTATTTCCGTCTCAACGTAAATGTAAGGACTGAAATGATTAATATTCATTATTTGACAGAAGCAAAACAGAAAAAAGAAAACTTCAATGCATTCTAATAAACAGAGATACAGACAGAAATAAATACATAGGCCTCCCAAAAATAATTTATCAAATACAAATTATAGAGTTCATATTTTTAAGGGTTATATTTTGAAAGGGTTATAGGAATACAAATTCTCCAGGAAATTTTAATCATGTCGTACAAACAAATTAATCCAAATATTTCCTTACGCACAGTTTGTGGAGGTGTGTGAATATTTATTTATTTATCTGTCTATGATAAATATGATAACTGGCAACTCGTATTCTAGGATACCGTCTTATTTCACTTCGTGTGATAATATATTTTAATAGGTTGTATTATTGAACTTAGTGTTTGATTCATGCATTTACTTGTGTGAAAAACAGCGTCATGTTGGCGATATTATTAAACCATTTGTTTCTTTGTGTGTGTGTGTGTGTGCGTGTGTGTGTGTGTGTGTGTGTCCATTGCTGATGTCTTTTTTCAATTTGTTTTTGCAGTAACTTTTTTCTATTTTATATATTCTTCTGGACTTATCAGCTCATATGTATAGTTATAAATCTAACACAAAATTCTACAAAAACAAGTAATTGGAAAATAATATAAACTAAGAAGCAAAAACCATAGCCACCAAATTAAAAACTAGACAATAGAAAAACAATTAGCGAAAGTATAACCATTTATTAGACTAAAATACAACAAAGACACTTTCCTAAATAAACCAAAATGCAGACTAATAAATCCCGCAAAACGAACATTGGAAAAATAAGTAAGCAAATTGTACAAAAAATATGCAGAAAAGAGCATACTAACCCTAAAACAGTGGAAAAATACAAGAGACATAATTGGTTTAACAACAACAAAAACAATATGGTTGCTTAATTCAACTAGACATAAAAGAGTTTTACCTATCCATCAAAGAAAACACACTAAAAAATACACTAGACCTGGCGAAACAATACATAAACTTCTCAAATGAATACCTAAATATTATCAAATGTAGAAAGTCAATACTATATTGAGACAACAAAATATGGCCAAAAAATAAACGCATAATACAGTTAACACAAACACGACTATACAAACGCACGTACACAAACACGCAAATATACACGTGCAAATGTGTGTGTGTGTGTGTACATATATGGTCACATGCATAAACACACCTGCACAAACATACACAATGTTCCAATCATACTCTAAATTAACTGGTCAACAATAAAGCAGAGGTTAACGAACAAAAGATGACGAAGGAACAAGAGAACAAAAAAATAAAATAAGAGGATGGAAGCGGAATATCAATCATAAAACGTCCAACAAAACGAAAACAAATAAATAACATTTCTCCCTCACAGAAATAAAAGTACAGGAGAATCAAGAAATTACAGTAGATTAGCTCTGTCCTGACGAGTAGTTTTATCCATATAGTCACAGAACTACATAGTAAATATAAGTGAGGAAACTTTTTCATATTAACTCTATTAACGCCCTTTCTGCAATATTGAGCACTCTACCACAAAGGCTGATTGCCTTAAATACTTCCTTATCAGCAAATCGCTAAAAATAAGCAATATTGGCTTCAAAAATAGTATTTCAAATTCACACGCACTGAGTGTATGTGTGTGTGTGTGATATATCGCTTCTTTTCAAAACAGTGCATCTGATTATGGATCTTGAATCAATCAGATTTCCTTATATTTGTTGTATTCACTTTCAGCCTTGTTTTTCGCAGCAATAGGAAAGGAATCACAATGCACACTGAGTTTGGCACACGTGTCTAAGAAGTTTAAATATTTAGAAAGTTTTCTAAACAATGACAGAAAATGACACATTAAAATTCGAAGACGCATTGGAATAGCAAATGATTCTTTCTAAAATTATGCAGAATCTTAAAAACCAAATGTTTCATTACGACAAATTACTAAACTGTTGTTATATTAGTCTTCCTATATGGCAGTGAATAGTGTGCATTCACCTTACGGATTAATAAGAAAACTGACGCCACCAGAAATGTGGTTCTGCCGAAATGTAAAACACTGAACATATAAGACACAATGAATTTTTACGGAAAAATGCTAACAAAAAGAACGCTTGTACTTAGAATTAAAAAAAAAAGTTTAAATTTCTTTGGTATATATAAAGAGGAAGGAAGGTGGTCTTGGAAAAATTGACACTAACAACATTTCCTGACAAGAGGAAAGAGAAACGCAGCGAATAACCTTACCTAACAAAAGCTTGTGTAAATGATTGGCGGAATAGCGATTAGGATTGATAGCAAAAGATCATATTATGAACTAGAAATGACATGGAATTGTGGTGGCCCATGATATCCTGAAGAGACCCAACGCATAGAACAGATGACTACAGCGTTTACAATTGCTTACCACTGAGTACAGCGATTATTAACAATCATTTTAGGCAGTTTTTATTGTAACCGGGAATCCATTACCTAAGTTTCAGCAACACAATGCAAATATATTAGCAATCGAGGCCTGCCTTCCCTAGAGAATGACCAGTCAAAGATAAACCAGAATACAATTAGTTATCATATACTGACGTAAATCTCACATGATACCTTCATTAATCTATAATATTGTTCAAATTATCTGAATCTGATAGCACTCGACAATGTGGAAGGCAACCGACACCTAACTAGTATATAACTTCAAGCAATGTTCCACCCCACTTCACGCCCAGGACAAATCTATTTCTAAAGGTAGCGTCCACTTCTTAATTAGTTTCTGGATAGAGTGGACAGAAAACGGACTAATCTAATATTCAAGACTTTCTCACCACCTGCCCTTTACAATGTCTATCGCTCGTTCACGAAAGCTTTAAAATTAAATCTGAACATGAAAATTATATTGGCTTTCAAGGACAGCAAATTCCTAATATTCATTTGCTTACCAATCCGTTTTGACATATATGCTGGTTATGAAAATTCGCTCCTGGGACTCTCGTTTAACCTCCCCAGCAAAAATGCATATCCGTCTTTTCTTAGTTAAAAGGTAGCATTGGGCTGCTGAGCATATAAATGAATTAAGCTTCAAAAAATGCTTAACACAGGACTATTAAGCGCTTGAATGATTGCACAGTATATGGTAAAATAAATTGGATTGGTTCAAAAGTAAAGAATACAAAATATTTTCGTACACTTAAATACAAGCTATTAAAACAATAGGATTAATGCTTGTTAGCAGGGCCGTAAAGAGGTAAAGTGCCGCCCGGGTCCCGTATTCATAATGGCATCCCACCTTTTTGTTGGGCGGGGGGAATATAAATGAAATACCCTTAATGGCGTTGATTAATACTTAAAAAAGAACAAATTTTAAAAAATAGCTGAACAAACGATATCATATTTTAACCTTTCGAGCTTTTGCAGAAGAAAATTTACTAATAACTTGGTAATAGTCTATTTTCTACACAGTTTCATGTTCAACTGAAATGAGGGAAAAACTGGATAAGCAATCTTGCGACATACTCGATCTCAAGTGACTTTTAATGAGCTTCACTTTTGAGGAGCTTCTATTTGCAGTAGCAACAGAAAATGTGAGTGTTAAAAAGAGCCGCACAGCAATCGCAATATTTGATACTGTTTCTTGAAATTGCCATCGATAAATCCATCCCCGCCATTCGATAGCTGATGATTTGATCATAAAATTTATGTCTCGTTCTACTTTGGAACCTGCCGCTAAAAAATATCGAAGTTGGAGAACCTCCAAAGGCAGCCTAGATACGCCTAAGTCAGCACTGTATACATACCAAGAATTTTAAATTTTCGCTCCAACTCGCCTTCAGTATCTTCCAGGATTCCTTAGGACGATAAAGCAACGAAGACAATTTTCAAATGAGACATGGAGTCAAATCGTGTTTCCACTTCATTTACAAGTCAATCATGGCATTCGCAAAGATTTCTCTTTACTTTCGCCACTAGTATTTGACATACATAATCTTCCTTTTCTCCAGGTAATTTTCTCTTCTAATCCGCTTTTCACCTGGAAATTCTATTTCCTCGCACTTTTCTGATTAACAGATTCAGACACCAGACTGTTTCTGTTAAAAAAAAAATGGTCGCCTTCATGTGGGTTACACAAACATCCAAACTAACACCAGGTTCTTTAATTTTTCTTTTGGATGGGATTTACTTGTCCCAGAATTTCTTACCAGAAAAACAAATGTGACTGGAAGAAGTTTTTAATTGAAAGCAAAATGATTTGTGCATCTCCTCTCATTTGAACATTCTCTGATGCGGAGTTTAATGACTCAAGTGCTTGAATCACTCCTTGAAATCAGGTTTTCACTGCCCCAATAGCTTCATAACGTACACTCCAAAGGGTGGTTGCTACACACTCCAACATGAGCTTCACATGAGAAGATAAACCTTCCTACTGGTGATTAGAAGAGGAGAAATATGTATAGATTCTCTCAATAACTCCGAAACATGTAATGGCACCGCATTAACAACTGAGGCATAAAGACCGCATAAATTCAGACTATTATTAAAAAATGATAAAAATTTAGCTTTTCCAATTATGCTTCGTAGAAGACGTTAATCACCACCATTAACTCCAGACATACTAGCTGCTTTGTCAAATCCTATCCCTCTATATTTTTTAAAATCAAATTTCTCTTTCTCCAGTTAATCCAAAATCATCTCCTTGATAATGTAAACTGTCTTGCCATGCTCAGAGATAAAACCAAGCAATGATTCGCGAACCTCCAATTCTTTGTCTTCAACAACGACATATCGACAAATGAAACTCATCTGATCAATATGAGAAATGCCCGGCGAGATATCTAGCATGATCGCAAAATAATTGGCTTTTAGAATTCGATCCAGTATATTTTTCTTTACATGTTCTCCTAAGATATGAATGAATTTATCTTTTATTTTCGGTGACAAGTACAGTCGGTTATCATTTACTTCTTTCGAGTAATGCTTTTCAAGAACAGATTCACACTTGCTCATGAGTTTACAAAGTTCTATATAGTTACCTTCATTGGAACTATATACATCTTCTCGATGACATCAAAAAGGCAGATTCTGTTTCGTCAGATACTTTACGGCATGAAGTAACCGCTTTAAAACCAGTCCCAAAACCTATCTTTCTTTCATAGTTCGTTCTTGTAATTTACTGTCAAGGACTTTACCATTATTAAGGGTAATTTCTAATATCTTCCATTTCTTGAAAGCTCTTTGCCGGTCAGACTAATTTTCATGTTCAGGAATTTTTTAATTAAGCTTCCAGAACGTACGAAATCCTGGATTTCTTGCTAGACTTGATTTGTGTTGCTCTGTCATCAGGAAGAGGAGACAGCAGAAACAATAAAGAGCTTTGTTCGTCTTTGAGTACAGCAACCGTGATCTCAAAACAATCTCTCCATAGTTTTGTAAAACTAATGTTGTAGCATTACCTTCAAATTATTTTCCCAGTCTTACAGTCAGATCAAACGATTCATCTTTTTTTCGGATCTTTTTATGTCCCAATGTTACTAGATCAACAAGAAACTAACCTGAGCCAATTCTTGGCCAAAATTCGATGTCTACGTAAACAGTAATCTCTGTGTTTGCCTGTTCTATTTCTTTATTACCAGTAACTTCATAAGTTCCTTTTTCATATTCATACTTGTCCTTGCCGTTTACTCTGGAACTCTCTTCCTTTGGAACATCAACACTATCACCTTCGATTTCTATAACAGGAAATTCCTCTTCAACTTTTATTTCTATATTTTTCTAAACCATTTTCCTAATTTCACCATGTTTCTTCCCTCCTAGATCTGATGGACACTCAACATCCTCGTGTTTTCATTTTTCTTTAGCTACAATTTTTTTTCTGTAGGCAGACATGTAAAGAAGCATCACATTTTCACTATTCGCGTTCTCTGGTAGTTTTCAACTTCTGGTAAGCCGCACCATTCATTTTTTGCTGTTTACTCATTCTAATTGATGAATAAATAGGAAAAGAAACAAATAAGAGAAAAATTAATTTGGTAATTTTTCAATAAAAATATATATCAATGAATTTTTTTAATAATAAACTTTGAAAATTTTTTTAAAAAAATGAATTGAAAACAAATCAAACATTATTTCAGAATTTCCCGAAAAAAGCAGATCAAAAGAGCGTATTTGGTTGGCTCCTGCTGCTACTATAAATAAAGAATTCTTTAAAAAAATAAGTTGAAAATTTTGGAATTGCGTTTCTTGAAGAAAACCAAATAAATAAACTGTTGGTCTTTTTCTGAATAAATAATTCAGTCTTCTTTCATAACGTCATAGCATTTATGTCGAAAAAATAAATCATTATTGTGCAGGGACAGGCAAAATAACCCCTTCCTAATTTTTGAATTTAAATGAAATCTGTTTTATTCTAAAATGTTTCAATTATTAAAATATTAGGTTGGTGCAAAAATAATGATGTAATAATGTCGTTTTTTGACGTTAAAAATACGTCAAAAAGCGACATTATTACGTAATTATTTTGCACCAACCTAATAAAACAAAGAATTAAACTTACTTTTTTTAAGTTAACGGTTTTTACCAGGGTAACCGGTCAGTCAAATTCTGTGTGTATGTGATCTGAGTCTATGTAGTGACCTGATCTAGGATTGGCACCAAAAACTCATAATATATATCATGGGTAAACTATCATTGGGGAAATAAAACCAAAATATTTCTTAAAATCCATGTACGTTATTATTTCCTATCAAAATCAAATATAATCCTTATTTTGATTCAATGATTTTGATCTTAAATTTAATCTGTATCCCGTGATATGTAAAGAAAAATATCAGAAATTTCAATTAATCAAATTATTAATTAAACATTAATAATAATGCAAATATTTTCAAATTTCATGGACAATAAGAAAAAATATATAAATTGTAACCTAAGAAAAACATTGGAAAAAATGCAATATTTTATTTTATTTCTGCTCCAAAGACCTCTGGATTGAGAAGGAGTGCAACTTAAAAAAGACCAATTTTATTTCTCCAAAATCAAAATTTTAAAAATCTTAAAACTTCAAAGACGACAACGATTTACTTTATTTCTTCAGAAACTTTAGACTGAATGAAAAATCATTTGTAATTTTTTTTAAATATATTAAAAGTATGCTATCCTACATCGGAAAGGTTTAATAATACATTTTGGATAGATTAAATAAATCTTTAATTACAGATACTACATCTAAAGCAGAAGGGTTCGAAGGCTTTCAAAATTTACTATAAAAATTTTAAGTGAATAAAATGAAAGTAAATTGTATGGAGGAATTTTTTTGTGTGGGTGGGGGGATCAACCTAAAGAAAAAAAAACTGTATAAAAATTGAGTTTTTTAAAATTAAATTTAAAATTTTTATATAACTTTTTCTGGGTCTTCACAGCGACTGGAATTTTTAAGCCTCCTGTTAAGTGACAAAAAACTTGGTTTAAATCAAAAAAACCTATTCCTTATAAAATTAATTTATTAATAATAAAAAAAGACATCTTCGACATTTTAAGTTTATTAAATGTAATTTAAAAAGCGATCCAAAAATTCTTCGACTGTCGCAATACAAAAAGGGGAGAGCAATACAGGAGGGCCAGATAAAAAGTGCCCGAGCTTATTAAAAGCTAAGGTCGCTAAGAGAGATGCATGTCATATGTTTGTAATCTTCCAGAAATGAATATGAAAGTTGAATTAAAAGAAACAAAATATTAGTTTTCTTTTTTGAAACACCATAATATAAAAATGAATGATCGCGTATCACTTTTTTTTTTTACACGCAAAATTCCGCCTCCATAAAGTGGTGCCCGGGCCCCGGGACGGGCCCGCCTTGATCCGCCACTGCTTGTTAGCTCGCGATTTATCATGGGGACAGTCATTTTGGTTAAATTCGGTTACTTTGTAGTACTGATTAAGCCAAACGACACCGTATTTTATTCTACCATAGGAATGATCTATTTCAATTATATCACTACAGAGTAACTAAAAACCAAAATGAGAAACCAATATTCCATGGCAGCTTAACATTCCGAGATCAAGACAATGTAAGTTTCTGGAAGAGGAACAAGTATGCCCACTTAAAAGCAAGGGATAAGTTTCCTAACGGACGTGTTATTAATGCTGTAAATAGCGAAATTGATGAAAGGCTCGAAGTTTTTGCAGGTAGATATAGTCATGAAAAACGCAGGACGTGCACCTATGGAAACGTTTGGAGAAAAAGTATTACAGCCGATATATAGGTCTTATAATAGCTTCAGACAAGATTTAGATGCTTAAAATATAATTAAATCTGACCAGGATTCTCATACCACACACACACACACACACACATATATATATATATAGGATTTGAGGTACAACATTTTTTGACCACCATGAAAAGATAATTCATTTTTATTATCCCTCACAATTATATATATATATATATATATATATATATATATATATATATAAAGATGTAACATATGGACGAAGTCGTGAATACTTGTTTGTTCGTATGTAACATCTTTATAATAAATAACTATTGCTATACATTTGATATTGAGCCCTCTTAAATTAATGCTATGAACGTTTGAATTTATATTCTTTTCGTTCTCGTTAGATTTGAATATAGACATGGCACAGTTACCATAATACATTTTCTAATTAGTACACTATGTAAAATCTTTTTCTGGTGATTAAGTGTAAGTAGCATTAACAAATTTCTCCATTGTTTATATAACATTTACTATATAAAATAAAGTTAGTGTAACCACACTTCCACATATTTCATACCATGGCAGAGAAGATAATTGAAAATTGCAGGATTTAGTCTTATTTATGATGTCAAAGACACACAATCTACAGATGCGCAGTGACAAGTGTACAGGCATCCTTCAAAGAACGGCTTAGCAAGCAAGAAATGCTACTTGAGTAGCTGTCAAAATTCATTGAGAAAGGGAAATCCTCTCGACAGTATATTCTCACAGTCACTTACAATAAAAGATTTGGTCA
Organism: Acanthosepion lycidas; assembly: GCA_963932145.1. Lineage (NCBI taxonomy): Eukaryota > Metazoa > Mollusca > Cephalopoda > Sepiida > Sepiidae > Acanthosepion > Acanthosepion lycidas. The sequence continues at coordinate 120,997,825 of OZ010574.1, read as the reverse complement.
CACCTGAATACAACACACCTTTGAGATGCCAGCTTCAATTCACGCTAGCTAACCAAAGAAACATTGTCAACTGAATCAAAGGTCGAGTCTCTGGCCTAAACGTAATCGGGAAAAGGACAACGACTGCATGTCCCTTCGGTCCCTGGCCTATCAAAGACTTGATGGTTCTGTCTAAAGTGAAACTGCCGATGTCCCAGGCAAACAATGTTAGCGCTCTATACAGGGTGGGGTAAAAATAAACAGGCACCGTCTCAGAACAAACTTTTTTTTATTCCATCATTGTCCAATAGTGCTGGCGGAAGTGATATGATGAAAGTATTATTTGCCTCCTCCACTGCCGCGCTACCGAGCCACTTATGGAAGTTTACATTTGAGAAGGATTTTCTACAAACATTTTGCCAACTTTCTACAGGATGAACAAAATTCTCAAATCTTTAACCTTCTTCGATTATTGAATTGCATTTCCTGATTGTTCGGGAGATACACAGCAGGCGTCTTCCCCATAATTATACGGGAATATGGCGTTTTTCTCTTTTATTTGCATTCAGTTTATAAACTATATTCATTTAGAGGATGGAAGCATTTCTTTCTCTTTGTAGTCTGTCAGAATGGAAGACATCAGGGGACTGATGACCCGCTGACTGAACCTTCCCCTAGTCTGATCCACAATCTGCTACTCCCCACTCAGCAATCTCCTTGATCACACTACGGGCGAGGTAGACGTAGAATCCTCCGCTAGATAGACTTGTTGAGTAGAGTCTAGGCGAAATTTCAAAGGCCTTATTCTCAGAGCAGGAAGAGGCAAGTTGACTATCGTGCCATCCTTGGAAGCAAACCCCAAAACGTCTTAACGTTACTGGCCGGAGACTGACTTTTGACTGTAGCGGCAAATCCGTTTTGTTTTTCCAATATAAAACAGCTGAAAAATGAAATGAGAAAAATTAAATCCTAACCAAAGATAGATTTAATAAAGTGGTGACTTTTTATCAGGAATAAACAAAACTATCACAACGGTACATTTAAATATTGGCAGACTCAAAAAATGAAACAAAATAAAGAACCAAGAAATTATATTCCATAAACTGACTTGTTTAGTCTTCAATTAAATCATGAAAACACTAAATCTGAAAAACAAAAGAATTCAAAAAAAAATATAATAAAAATCGTGTCTAAACAAAATGGCCTATCTTGTGTCATAAATTTAAGCAAAGATAAAAAAAAGGCAAGTTACAAATGTTTACATTTTTCCTTCACGCAAAAATTAGGAAATGAAACCACCGACAAAACGAGTAAAAATATGAAATCTGAAAACAAAAAATTAATGAATAAACGTATTGGAATAAAAAAAACAACCTTATGTCGTAAAACTTAGTGAAATCGAAGAGATCAAACTTCTTTCTTTTTTTAGATGGTAAACGAAAAATTAGTAAAAAAAAAAGTGGAAAAACTACATAAGCCTGGCAATTAGTTAAGCCCGAAAATAAAGATACTTAAACTGAAAACTAAAAATAAATCAAAACGTGAAAAAATATAAAATGCTAACCTTATAAAACTCTTTGGTAACCGGGCAATGTAATGTAAATTAAAAATATCCAAAATGAAGAAAAACATGTTCAAACAAGTCTTCGCGGAAGTCGCGTGTTGAAAGAAATTCAACGAGAACAAGCCAGAGGCAAAGCAAAAACGTACACCGGAAAAAAGATGTTAATATTTATAACATACAAAGGCTGGCTCACAAACGCATATCCATACATATTATGATATATATATATATATATATATATATATATATATATATATATATATATATACTTACACAGGATGTATTACAAAATACTTTTACAAACTTAGGAGGATGGTTCCTCGCACCAAGAAAACATATAAACATGTTCGTTTTTTGAGTTAAGTTTAAAATTTAGACTCTATTAAATATATAATAAAAAAAAAAACCCTTTAAAATCTTTGAGGCTAATGATCTTGTCTCAGAAATATAACGATAAACAATAGCAAATGCTAGATGATAAGGTCTGGAAATTCAATCTGATACAGCCTTGCATCCCCGCTATCGTATGTAAAAAGTATATCTGCCTGATTATGATATGAAAATCCTGCCATTTTTAAACGGAACGCTTCTCAGTTAACTCACTACTGCACACGTTAAATGAATGTACAAAATTACAATTATAGTCCAAACTACATGGCAACACAGCGTAAACTTTCTTTAAACATAATAACTGAAAAACGAAGAATTAACAGACATATGTTTATATGGACTTGTTTTGTATTTTGATAAATCCTGTATATATAAATTTTCGAATAAAATTTGCTCAAAGTACGTTTATATAGAAATTAATTTATGATATTTTAAAATCATTTTTATTACTTTTTTTTGTTTGATATATATATATAAAGTGAACATTGAAGTCAACACTTAGAGGCGACAGTCTGTTTCATGCTAGACACACTCGTCAGGCCGATATTTAACAGTCCCCCTACGAGGAATGTAGGCTTGGCCAAAAGTATTCCCCTAACCCCCCCCCCAAGATCTGTTCGGCAAAGCTTCGTCCGGGTTCCTCTCTGCCAAAGCAGAGAGTTCGACAAAAGTCGCACGCAGTCAGCGACTGCGTGACGACTACCTCAGCGGAATCGTCAGGCGATATTTATTGCTTTTAAAAAAATACAATTATGGCACGAGGCCTAAAAAGGGGAGGGTTTGAGGCTGGTCTTAACTAACTATCCTATACCTAGCTAATCCAATTCACGACCCATGCATGCATTGCAATTTCCACATTCACCATAAGAACTCGTCAGTCACCAATCAATCCTCCATACACCATAAGACCACATTCTTACCAGGGATATCTAAAAAACGCGCCCCGTGACATAAAAATCTGATGATGCTAAAATATATATAAAAATTTATGATGAAAAAATGAGAGGGGAGAGAGATGAACCCAATAACAAACTGAAATATCAACACAAATCAAATTAAACATAACTGATGTTAGTAGGGACCGTCCAACCCTCAAAGAGGCCGCTGTATTCTGCCCATGGGACAAAATCAAGAGGCGCTCTCGCTAAGGGAGTGGAAAAAAGAAAAAAAAACATCTGGGCATAGAAAAATATATAGCTAACCAGGTCGAGATAAAAATGGACCAAAAAACAAACTGGGGAGGTTCAGAATCTCAACCTGGATTATAACCAAAGAATTGTCCAGGAAGAGGGCGGGAACAACACTTACATTAATTAGATACACAAAAGAGTGTCTAACCTAACCAAGGGGAGGGCTCCACAGGAAACCACCCCGATGTGACGTAGATTGACCTAAAAGAGCAAATCAAGGCTAGCCCTGTTCAAACGAACCAAGCTCGCCTCTTTCACCCACATTGCGCTGAAGACTGTCGAATGCAATCGTTTTCTATCAGATATAAACTTCATCTTGAGCTGATGCTCAAAGAATCGAATTAGATCGTGATGAGAAAGACAATTGCTTCGCAAGACTTCCTCCTGTCGCGTCGTCCATATCACCATTCGGGCCGTGGCTAGCAGCCTCAAAAAGACCACCCATTTCACCCCGGAATACGGGGGCAACACATTGTCGCACGCGTATGCACGATCAGTGGGCACAAGCTTTTCGGGAGCGAGACGAGCCGTCAGCTCACCGACATGGTCACATAAGGGGTGGACCCAGGGTCAATGGTAGAAGGCGTGCGAAGCCGTTTCTTAAAAATCAAGGCCACACCGTCCACAGTCTGGCAAATCAGCCAAGACCCATACGAAGGCCTTGTCATTGAGAGACAGCCGATTCCGTGCCAATCGCCAGGTAAGCGAAAACTCAGGGTTACTGAGGTAATCCGCCGCTGGCGCCCAATGCCAGTAAGAGCGAAACTCATCCTCCGACAAGCTGATCGCCTCACGTAGGGAATCTTTCGCGACCCCCTCCTCTAAAAGACGATAGAAGACCTTCCTAGAAGGCCGAGAAAGGTCACTGGACCGAGGAACAGCCAACAATGCCGACCGACACCCACGAAGGAAATCCAATTGATCCCGGGGTCTACGATGGCACTCGACCCACGAGATGGGGGACTGATAGTAAGGAAAGAGGACGCATCCTTAACAACCCCCGCCATAATCGAATCTCCTGCCAATGCGCGACATAAGAAAGCCAACATTGAGGCATGTTTGAGGTTCTCCAATTGTGGCACGGACGTTGTGCACAGACTCGTCTGTCTACCCGATTCCCGCGTCCCCTCCATAAAATGGAGGATAGCGAGCGCCCGAGTGCATTCCTATGGTCATCACAGAGAGGAAGTACGGACAACCGATAAAGGGCAAGAGGGAAAATGTATGCAACACACAGCTCCGCCCTACCCTTCACGGATAACCTCCGTCGATGCCAAGTCGGACCGGCAGCATCGACCTTTTCTCGTACTTCAGACCAATTTTTCTCCAGCTGGAGGTCGGGTCCAAACCACACACCAAGAATGTGGACAGGACCGTCCGCCCAACCGAAGAGCCCCGGAAGATCGACCCCCTTCCACGCACCTAACCAAAAGCCAGACGACTAATCTTGGCTCCTGCAACATTTTCGTACCGAACAAGCGCCTTCAGTACTGCCTCAATGTCGCTGCGGTACGACACGAAAGCAGATACGTCATCGGCGTACGCAGAAACCCTGGCTTGAGATCCTAGAGGAACGGCGATTCCGCGTACAGCCGGACTGCACGCCCTATCCCTCAGCCAGCGAAGGAGAGGCTCCAACGTCAATGCATAAAGTAGGGGCGAAAACGGACAACCCTGATGGACCTACGTAGACAGCGCAACAGCGCCCGACAGCTTCACGTTCACCTGTACCACAGCACTGGGGGAGCGTTACAGGAGGCTAATCTAGCCGCAGAAGTCGGGTTCGAATCCGGCAGCCTCCAGGACAGTAGCAAGGTAGCGATGGTCAACCCTATCAAAGGCTTTGGACTGATCCAAATTGATCAGCGCGGACTCATTGTCCTCTTTTACTCCCTCTATGATCGTGCGGATCAGATGCAGGTTGCTCTGAATTGTTCGGCCCCTCACAGAACAAGTCTGCTCCGGACCCAACAGAGACTTGTCAACTGACTGCAAACGCTCCTGCAGGTCTTGGCCAAAATCTTTAACTCTGTGTTTAGCAGAGTTATGGGCCTGTTGTCATCTAGGTTCCCTCAACACTCTTGCCCTTTTTCACACTCCTGGAAAACCGGTCGGAGAGAGATCCCTGCCGGAACCAGTTGTTGGACACTGCAGTCAAATTCGGTACAAAGATGTGCGACAGCCTCATGTACAATTCAATGAGCAAACCATCCAGACCGCTTAGACCTCGCCTTCCGTGATCTCTCCCTAGCAGGTAGCCACTTCAGTCAGCGAAAGCCGAGGAAAGTCAGCAAAATAGCTGCGAAATCCATCCTCCCGAAGAGCAGGCTCCTTGGTAAAACGGCGCTCGAAATGCCACCGAAACGCCTCGCACATGTCGTCAGTGGCCCGAAGAGTATGCCCCTCCGGGGTTTTGACTTCACGAATATAACGATCGCCACCTCGACGGACGTCTTCCCTACTCTTAAGTCGATCCCACCAATTATTCCCGATAACCGGCCCCACTAGATTCCGCTGCACTAAACTAGTTAGCTGCTCCTGGAAGTTCCGCCTGTCCAGCAAAGACAGATTGAACTTCCAGTAACCAGCCATTCTAGGCCTATGATCTAACGCTATGCGGGCACAAACGAGTTTGTGGTCCGTATAGCCTAGCCAGTGGAACGTGGGGCAATCTAACAGATCTATGTCGGTTCTTCTAACTAACATTCTGTCAAGGTAGCTAACTACCTTGTCACAAGGCCAGCTAAGAGCCCGCGTCAACATCGCCCCCGGGGTGATCAACCCAGTATCTATCAACAAAACCAAATTCAGTCCCCCACTAGAACTAAGCGCGTTGAATCCACCAGGAAGGGCCTCAACCGCCGGAAAAACGTGACCCGCTGATCCTGCTCGTTGGGCGCATAAACCGCAACGACCCGGAACAAACCACTTTTCACGGCAATATCGGCCACGATGAACCGTCCCTCGGCATCGGTATGCACAAGGTCCACCTTCGCATCAAGAGTCAGCTTCACCAGCAAAGAAATCCCTCTGGCCAGTCGGTTCCCATATGCTGAATAGACGACAAAGTGGTTAGACAGCACACAAGCATCGACATTGCAAACAAAGTTGTCTTCTTGAATCGCGGCAACATCCACACCGAACGACAAGAGATCACGGAATAGGCAGGTCGCCTTACCCCGATCCCTCAAGCCATTGGCATTAAAACTGGCTATCTTGACAGTCATCAATTAGGAAACATGAGTTAGTCAGGCGCCCGACGGATTGCACTAGCCTCCCTACACCTTGCTCTGACTTCATTCGTCCTTCTAGGGCAATACCGCCGAGATCCATGGGATAGGTTAATTTTAAACACCTATACAGGGAGGGGTGGAGAATAACAAGGAACCCACCCAGCACAGTATTGTTGCATTTTTCTCAAATAAGAAGAGTCTATTTAAGCAACTCTCATGTTGGAAAAAGTCTCCTTTGCTTCTGTCAGATGACTCCAAACCTTCAAATATGCCCCAGTCTCCCTTATGCAGGTAATTACACTGGGGGCATTTGGAAAATTTCTAGGATCAGCCACTGATTTCCTATCTACTGAAGTCATTTTCTACAAGAGACCCAATTGGGCTCTCTTTTGGCTAGACAGGCCCTTCTTGTATTCTTCCCTATCCACCCTACAAATTGCTCCTTTTCTTCTAAGTTATTTTGGAGTGCTGTGGAGGGGAAGCGGTTGACGGATGAGGGTGTGTGGATAGAGCACGCGAAGGGGAAGAAAAGAGGCTCCTCGATTTGGGTGCTTCAACCGATTCTTTCGGTGAAGCAGGGACGGAAAGGGACCTGGTTTTGTCCATGCCTCTCTCCGGAGTGCTTATTTGATGTTTCTACCTCCTCTTCCTCCTCTCTTCTCTTTAGAGAGGCTTCTCTAGGTGGAGACATTTTATCGACCTCCATCCCCACCTCAGTTGGTCGCTGCTGCTGCTGCTGTTACTGTTGTTGTTGTTGTTGTTGCTGGTTTTATTTTGGCCACTGCTTTTTTGCTTTTCGGCCTTTTTCTTTTTTTCATTCTTTTCTTTATTTTCTTTCTTCGCCTGCTGCTTTCCTTCTTTGAGGCTTCTCCGTAGACTCCTTTTTGTGGGGAAACGGTATATTCTTCGTCCACCTTCCTGGCGTCATCAGTATTTTTGTCCGTTTCCCCCTCTTTCTCGGTCGCTGCAACTACTGCTACTTCTGATGTCAGTGTGGGCCGAGTTGCAGGCTGAGGACGTTTCGCAGGGCAGTCTTTCGCCATGTGTCCCAGGACACCACAAAACCAACAGTTCGGTCTCCTGCCTTCCACTGCTACCCACATCTTCCTCTCCCTGCATACCAAAATATTGGGTATTTGCCCAAAACTAACCCGGTCCAAAGTCACTTGCAACTTGACATCTCCTGTCGCAATGCCAGACTTGCCTACTAGCACCTTCACCGCTTCCACTTTTCCTAATTTAGCGAAGAAGGCTCCCATGCGGTCTTCCGAAATACCTACAGGCACAGCGTTGGCTGTTATCTTCGTCTTACGGGTGTCTATATACTCTGTTTGCAATCTCAGGTTTCTTGTTGTCAGCACACTGCCTGCTAGCTGCTTAGCGTCCTGTTCGGTTAGCAGGAGAATGTCCTATATGGCGTTCGTTCGCCTTGCTATAACCTTAGGGTTAAATTTTAAGGTCTTTAAGACCTCTTCCATTGTCTCCCTGCTGACTCAATTTAATTTACGGCTTTTGACGTCGGAAGTCAGCAGGGATATTATTCTAGTTTTCACGGCCCCCAAAGCTTCAGTATTTGTGAGGAATTCATTTTCCTTAAATGAGCCCTCAATTTTTTTTTCTTTGTTCAGCATATTGATCTGCGTTTTTTTCTTAGGCCTATTTTCCATCCAGGCCGGTTTTACCGAAGACGCCGGCGGTGTTAGGTTTTCCTCGTACTCGCTCATGATGGGTCGAAACGACCACCACGACTGAATGGGTTTCTTTTTCTTTTTTTCAATTATTTTTTAATCATTTTGTCACCGAAAAACAAAACAATGTCCAGTACAAACAAAATAAAAAGAAAGAAAAACGTGGACAACCAAAGACAATTCAAACAAATAAAAATGTAATGCAAACAAAAAACCGTGACGAGGGTAAAAATTGCAAGAAAGGAAATAAACAAAAAGGAAAAGAACAAAATACACAAATACAAATAAACTGAAAAATTCAAAAAATGTTTTAGAAAATAAAATCAAAACTTAACAGTTTGTACGAACATTTCACCAAGGCTTGTCAAACACACTCAAAAATCAATAATACAACAAAACACGTAACGTCTCGAAGACTAAGGCTCCTCCAACGTAATCGTCAGGCCACGAGTGCTGTTATTTTTCCCGGCGATTTATATATACTTGGCAGTGGTACATTGTGGGTAGTCTATTTTGGCGGTTATTTTGCTGTATTTGTTTATTTATTTATTTATTTATTTGTGTTAAATTATTTTACTTGTCATTATTTATTTTATTTTTATTTTTTATTTTTATTTCTTATCTTTTTTTTTTAATCGGGGTTTTTGTTAACGTAGTAAAAATTTGTTTATATCGCTTATTTAATAGTTCTGTTTTGGTTTGGGAAGATAATTAAAGCTATTTATTCAATTTTGGGGGTTGATTGTTGTAGTTTATTCTATTATTTTGGCAGGAGCAGTATGTTTATTACTCCATGTATTTATTTGGATTAATTATGTGTATTGTTTTTTTCTAACGGTTAATTTATCGGTAGCGGCTTGTTCGTTTATTTAATTATTTGGATTAATTTAGATTAATTTATAGTTGTTTTTTATAATTTATTTATCATACTGTATATTTTATTTACTCTTTTCGGTTTTCCATTTTCAAGTAACATAGTATTTATATAACAGTTATAGTTATTTTTTCGTCCGATTTTTAGTTTGATTTTTATAGTCTAACAAATATTTTGGTCATAATGGTTTGTTAATTTATTTATTATTTGCTTTATTTATTCGGTTTTATTGATTTTGTTTTTTATTTTTTGGTGAAGCGGGTATTGAAGAGTGTCGTCAGAAGCAATTCTCCGGGATTTGATCTGCCCTAGGAATTTTGCTTGAGGCACATGTTTGTTACGTTTTTGATGGTCGTGTTCAACAACTGGCTCCGATAGGGGTGCGCCTCCAATCGGGTCTGCAGGGGTGTGATAACAATGTTAAAAAACGGCAACTATGGATGATGGGAATGAGATGACTACAAGCCCATAAACACAAAGTTAAAGATCTGGGCAAAGATCTGGGCAAAGATCTGGGCTGAGCATTTGCAATCAGTTGCCGGAGCAAACTAGCGATGTGAAGGACCGAACAGTTCAGAGCAACTTGCATCTGAGCCACACGATCAGTTCAAAATGTTGGACAGGATCGGCCATGTGTACCAACGGCTATCCTGAAGGCCGCCGTTTTCAAAACCGACTTCTTCAAGTGGTTTCGCCTGCTGTTTCACTCCCCCAGTGATGTGGTACAGGTGAAAGGAAGGCGGACGCGCATTTTAATGCTAGGCAAGGCATCCCTAACATTCCTCACCCAGAGCGAATATGCTGTCAACGTGCTGCATAGGAAAGCCAAGGTTCATCAGTGTCGTCCGCTGACACCCATACTTTACACTTTGGTGTTTGAGCCTCTCTTTTGTTGGTTCAGGTGGAGTACGTGCATTCCGACCCAATCGTGAAATCGTTGTCTCTGGTGGATATCGAGCTAGGTTTTCCGCGTACGCTGCTGACGTATCCATTTTTCTGGCGTGCCACAGCGATATTGCAGAAAGCACTTGAACGATACGAGATCACTGGGGCCAAGATTAACCGCAACAATTCTTCCGGCTTGCGATTTGGTGCTTGGAAGTGAGTTTCTCTGTCGGGGCCCTTCAGCTAGAGTGAGAATCCCGACCAATTAAAGTTCATTTGCTTCTGACTTAAGCCTGGTGTCCAAATTATGCGGCCTTTAATAGAGAATCTTCTCTGTTGAAAACGCTTACTTTCGATTCCTGTTTACCAGTTTATATCCAGTAATTATATTTCTCAAAAACATTTTCTCAAAAGTTTTCTGTCTAGTTTTTTATATTTCAGTATAAAATGTGTTATCAAACCTGGTTTACTAGGATAAATAGACGGAGAGAAAGAGAAATAGAGAGAGAAAGAAGCCCTCCGCATAAAATATCTAACATCCAGTATTAATAACACATTATTTAGCAGCTTAAATAATGTGTTAAAAGTTTTTTTTTTTTTTTTGTTTTTTTTCTGTTAATTAGAAAGTCACCAACGATAATTCCAGCTACGTTTCCCTTCGGCAGAGTATGCTACTATTCTATAGACATCACGCGCTGTATCTCAACCATGAAAAGATTGAAACATTCAAAATGAGAACCATAAAATAGATATCTTGTAGGTAGATAGATATATATATACTCATTCACATGCAAAAACGATTCAAAATAATCTAATCGTTAATAATAAACAGAAGAAGCAAACTGTCAACATTAATTATGAACACGGCCACAGCGTGTTGATCGTGTTCAGAAATTCAAAATATTCCCAATTTTATTAAATAAAGAGGAAATTATATTTAGTAGAGCTTATTGTTTATATGAGCTAATAACAGAACTCGTTAGAGAATTGTAAAAGAAGGCCCCTAATTAGAAAAAATCTTCTTTGAATCGTAAAATAAAAACTGCAATAAAACTAAACATTATTTAATTAGAAAAACTTTTAGATATATAAGGAACATTATGTCTTAAGAATTTTTTTCGATGAATAATGATTTTTTATAATATTTATTTTGCTTTTTTTTATTTTAATAATTTATAAAGATTTAAATGTTCTAAAATTGTGTATTAATTTGTAGCGTTTAGATGATATTGTTAAGTAAAAAATATATATTTACTAATCATAAATAGAAAAGCATAGTACAATTCAGAAACTCCAGTATGTTAAATTTTAATTGTGTGGATGCGTGTGCATGTATGTGTGTGTGTTTGTGTTTGCGTGTATAAACTTGCGGAATTTCGTAAATACGGACCTGCATACGCGACATTATCAGAAGAATAGCGGTAAAAATAATAAATTAAAAAAAATGACTTTTTAATAAAGAGAATCTTCTTGTCTTTTACAGATTCGTTAATATGGCGAATTTTTAGTAATTGTAACAGTTTAAAAAATAATTTCAATCAATTTAACCTACGTGTGAAATACAGCAAATCGCCTCAAATCTTAGTGATTTTCTGCAACTTAAAATTTCATGTGTACACCCAGTCATACGGCTGTCTCACATTCTTCAGTTAGTTCAATGGACAAGATATTCAAACATATATATATATATATATATATATATATATATATATATATATATATATATATATATATATATAGTTTTAAGATGTGCTATATTTATGGGATAAAGTGCTCAATATCAGATAGAGCGTATGTAAATATAAAATTAAACATTGAAGTCAACAGAAGCAAGAGGCTGTTTTATGCTAGACGCAATCGTGTGTGTGTAATTTTTATATGAGCTCATTAAATATATCACATACACCGCCTCCTATTTAATGGGAACAGTTTATATAGTATGGCAATAGTTTCTAGTTTTTTAATTATGTCCATGCATTGGGTGTTGAAGTTTATTTTGGTATAATCAACTAATATTTCTCTTATGTTCATAGTTAAATTTTAGCTGTGTGCAATCTACCAGTCAGTATGAAAACAAACTGCATTGGATTTCAATAGGTGACAGGTCAATGTCTAAAAAAATGTGGTGCATATATGTTAACCCAAACGGAGTATTTAATGCTGTTTTTTTTAATCAATTAACAGTTACGCTTTATGTGCAGGTAAGAGTAGACTATTTTAAACTTTCCTCTTTTCTAGGAATACCAGGACGTAGACAAAGAAATTCTACCTACATTGGATTTTGAAAATAATTAAGATGGTCGAAATTACTTAACCAAAACAACAACACAAACAGTAACTATGACAAATTTATCCATAATATTGACCACAAACAATACTGCTTTATTTGAAAATATTAAATCAAAGAGGAGTTATATAAAACTTGCTCTTAATATTTAATAAAATGACTTGATATATATATATATATATGTGTGTGTGTGTGTACATACATATATATATATATATATATATATATATATATATATATATATATATATATGTGTGTGTGTGTGTGTATTCCTACATACACAAGTCAACAAGAAAACAAGAAACCAAAGGGAAAATAGAGGGATATAAAGGAATTAAAATCTCATAGCACTAATAATGGCAATTAAATATAGAAGAAAATTCCACGTATAGAAAACTTTAACAAGGAGAGAAATGTGTAAATGTAGAAAGGCATTCTACACCTTGAAACAATTTTCCATATCGAAAAAAAATACTTACATATAGAGTAGATCATAATAGAAAAAAATGTATATTATTAAAATATACATGAAATAGATGAGTGCGAGTTTCGGTTGATTCTATTGTTTGTTGAAATTCTTAATTCTTCTCCTTTTAATCTTTCTTTTTTATTTGTCTATGTTTCCTTCCTTTGCTTTTCAGATTTCCTGTGAAAAAACGGGGAAATACATTCATTTTAGTAAATGTATTTGCATTGATAAGTCCAGGGAAAATTTCTTTCACATGGACGAAATGACCATCTGCATAAGGTACATTGTTTGGATTTTATTAATTGTAATTCACTTATATGCTCTATAATAAAAATTATATTGAGCTCTCTTTTATGGATCAGTTTTAATATTTTATATTATTAGGATCTATTTGAAAAACTTACCCACGGATTTTTTACTTATATATATATATATATATATATATATATATATATATATATATATATGAGTTTTGAACAATACAAAATATTAATAAAAAATAAAATTTTCAGACACACTGGATTGTATATTAATATATTTCGTTTTATTATTTCAATTATATTTGGCCAACATGACTATAACCAGGAGAAAAAAATGCTGCATGTTAGTAGCAGTAGACTTCAGAAATTAATGACTTGATGGAGAAAATGAAATTTATCGGTAGTTTTCATTTGTTTTTTATCCTTCATATTTTATCATAAAATTTAGTCATTCCTTGTGTTGGTCAAACAGTCTTTTTAAGTTGTTATTTAAGATAAGAGTTTGATGGATTAATGCTTCTCTGAATTCCCTTGGTCATTTTGACAGTTTTATTGGTTCCTGGGAAGGCGGTGCGTCTTTGTTGTGTGTGTTATTTGGTTCTTAGGAAGTGAGTGAGTATGATGTTTGTAAGTGTATAAATTAGTATGGTTTGTGTTATCATTTAGCTCTCTAGGAATTGAGTGAGTATGATGTATGTATATTAGTATGGGTGTGTGCATAAGAGTGAGGTATGAACACCTCCGCAAGCATGTCTGACTTGTGTGGGTGAGAAATGTGGGTAGGGTCTGATTTGTGGGGTATTATATTAATTCTATCTATTTTCTTGAATTTGTGATTACGCCATTCTGGATGAAGTGTTTTGAGGCGCAGAATCAACTTATCTTTAAGTTCTTCTAAAAATTTTCTAATGATATCTGCACTGAACTTTTCTATTTTCTCAAGTATAGTGAGTTTCGCATGGGTTTCATTTATTTATTTATTTATTTTTCTAGGCGGAAATGTTGTTCTACAGGTAATAATCTTTCATGGGAAGCCGACTTAATTCGATTGCGATAATTATTAATTTTGTGGTGAAAGGGTCATTAAGTTATTCCCACATATTGTTTCTGGCATAGATGAAATCTAGGAGGTAAATTATGTTATGACGTTCTACAGTTAGAGTAGTGGTAAATTTTGAAATTAGATTTAGTGATTGAGCTAGTGAACGAATTGGCGTGTCTAATGTGGTTGCAGCATAAGCTCCTTTTGTTGTTACATGGTTGGGAAAATTCTGTAGTTTTTGTTATTGGTTTATTACGGATCTGTCCCCTGTAATGTGGTTACTAACTATAGTTTCCTTTAGGTTCTTATGTCCATGTATGCTAGAAGGCCGGGTTCGTAAAACGATTTTTTAGGTCTAGATTGAGATGCAGTATTTCCCGGGTGACTTTTGATTATCTGGGATAGTGGACGTAGAGTGGGGTTGAAAGACGTTACTACAAGGGATGCGGCTGGTTCAATTTTAATCTTGTACATTAGGGCGTCTTCTCTTGGTGTTTTATTTATTTATTTGCTAATTAGGTATTGGTTATAGCCACGTATTGTGAGTTGAGGCTCGGGATTTTGAGTGTGTTTATTTAGTTCGTCATTGTTGTAATATATATATATATATATATATATATATATATATATATATATATAGAACATATGTATATATATATATATATATATATATATATATATATATATATATATATATATATATATGTATGTATGTATATATGTATCAAGCCTGGTCAGTACCTAGATAAGGGACAGCTTCGGAATACCTGTACGATTTGAACGGTGGACTCCAAACCTTCGAAGTCATTATACGATTTTTAAGGAGACACATTTCGATAAACTTTTCCATCATGAAAGCATTCTTCTAAAATATTGAAACAGTCATTGAAATATTCAACAGAAAATATCCTTGTTATCAAATTAAAATTTCTCACTTAGGAATATGTTCATCTCAATAACGTTCAAATGTTATCATCCAAAACTAGAGGCTGTTTGTGTGTTTTATGTAAGTGTTCTGCACCAAATAACCACAACAGTTGTGAATGATGATTATTGACACGAATTAACTCATGAAAATAGAAAGCTTTTATTTGAACAGTTTTGAGAAAAATTAAAACAACACCAAACCAGCAGAGAGTCTGACATATTGAACTACTTCGTGTTTCTTCCGAGAACATTATATAAATAAAATTGAGACAAAATGGTGAACGCCAGTGAAAGAAAAAAATGATCTAGGCATGTTTATTTTCATTTTAAATATAAGAAGAGACAGATAGTCATAAAACATATTGTGAGAAGTCAATAAATGGACATAAAAAAGACGTGTATAATAAGAAAATATCAAATATTGCAACTTTTGAAACTAAAAGTATTGGTAGTGTCGGTCATGTTTGTCATGGTAGTAATTTCCAAAGTTGCAAACAAAAATGTCTGGCCTATCATGTGTTTGTTTTTAAAGGTAAACATTTACATTATCGATACAACAATCATTGTGACATTTTTCTCTTATTTTTTTCTTTCTTTCTTTATTTAGATTAATTCTTATTCCACATCTCACACATTCCCGACATTGCCTTTATAATATCCTTTTGAATTCAAACATAATCCTATTTTAGACTTATAAAAATAGTTACAAAAATGTTTAAAAAGAACTTTAAGAAAGACAGATGAATAAACAAAATAACTGTTGTTTCTTTTTCATCTTTTTCGATTATTAAATGAAATATGCCAAATTCACAATGTGCGATAATAAACCATAATGTCCAAATACTTGAAATAATAAAGAAATTTAGAAAAAGGAATAATGCAGTAAATGAAAATTGAATAATTCTCAGTATAAAAATAAACAAGATATGAATTGTATAATTTTCACAAATATACAAATCTGTTTAGATAGCTGACACAAATAACAGTAAAAGCGAAGAAAAACAATAGAGAAGAAGTAACAATTCGAATAAGCCTCAATTTTAATTTCACTGCCTCTTCTAACGAAGACCTTTTTAAATTCTTATCACTTGTGACATCACAGCTGGCTTAAAATATTCATGAAGGAGAATCGTTTCCATACTTATTTATTTTTTGCTCCCTTTTCTTATTTTTCTTTCTTTACACTTAAATATTATTAATTGCCGAGTTCTCTAAATATGTCATTTTGCTTCTATCCAGTCTAAAAATGATTATACTGTGTGCATGTTTATAGGCTTCGTTAGCTGCAATAAAAACAATCCAAATCGATAGTAAGTTGTTTGTACATACAAAAGATGCCAGCAGCAATGAAAAGTGCACAATAAAAGGGATACAATTGATTACATACCTTTGCCTTGCTTAAAACAGAACAATCTTCTCATACAATATGTAAGTAAAAAGATTCAAATCATTATATATATATATATATATATATATATATATATATATATATAGAGAGAGAGAGAGAGAGAGTATTTATTCAAAACTTATAAAATAAACATTATAACATCATTACTAATATAGACATTTTGTTTCAACACTTCTGGTGCTTTGGTCAAGTCATAGTGCTGATTGGAAAATAAAGAGTTTTAAGAAGTTTAAAACAAATCAAACTCCTTTCAATAGGGGAAACATTGTTATGTAGTCTAAATGACCAATCAAAATGCAATTATATAATAATAGAAAAACTGGCAACAATCCTTAGATAGAATTTATTCATGCCTTAATATTACTGTTAGACTAAATTAAAAATCAATCTGATTAACTTTTTATTTTACTACAAAGTTAATAAATTAAAATTATAAATTTTAAATTGAATCTATCTTTCTGCTTAAAATATTATAAAATTATGCGAAGAAAGTACGGTTGAAAATATACATATATTTATTTATTTTAATCGAAAAGTTAAATTTTCAGTTAGAGCAAATGCTTATCTAAGGAGATATAAACATCGTAACAACTTAGACACAATTGAAGGGATCTGAATTCAGATTATGTGGGCAGAGGAAGAAGTTTTACAAATGACAAGAGAGGCACGATTACATCATAATTCACAAATACGTGAATATATTTACATATATAAACACGCAAAATGCGGAAGACGCAGGAAAAGTGAAATTAACGCCAAAGAAAATAATATCAGACACATATACATACAATTAAAAGCCTATACAAGCAATCGTCCATGACTACACTGATAAATACATAGACAGACCTAACACGATTCAAGACTAAAAGAATTAATTAGCGAGTACAAGCCAAGTATCAAAAATTTTAATTACAGTGCTGTTCGATAAAAGTGACTCACCAGATACTTTTTACTTTTTTTTCGCCTATAGTTTTTTTGGGTTAAACTAATTTTTAATCTTACTAATATAAAGACACCTTCGCAACCACCTAGTAAAAAAGTTTACTCACACTCAGGTATCCTATTGATAATTATAATTTAGGATGTAAATGAGATTCAGGAAAAAACTCCTGCAACTAGTAATCAATAGAAACTAGTAATCCTGCAACTAGGAATCAATAGAAACATAACCGAACAGCTTTAAATAAAGAAAAACGGAGGTATAATTTATTTATAATAGGTAATATAGTCCGAAATATTTAATAATCTATGTGTCCTCCTTTATTTTGAATAACCTTTTCAACCCTTTTTGGCATTGACTTCATTAGGTTTTGGAAAATCTCATCTCCAAGCATTGAATTCCATTTGGATATGAAATTCGCAATCAAATCCTGTTTGTTGCTCAACTGTTTTCTCGAGAGCCTGTACTTTATAATGCTCCATAAGTTTTCTATGGGGTTGAGGTTAGGAGATTGGGGCGGCCATGTCATAACACTCACCTGCTTCACATCAAAGTATTCCTTCATCAGTTTTGATTTGTGACAGGGAGAATTATCCTGCATAAAAATGAGCTTGGTGGGGTCGATCTTCACCCTTTCAGAAGGGAGCAGAAAAGACTCTAAAAATCTCTTGTAGTGCTCGCTCCTGAGAGTCTTTTCTATAGGTTTTAAGAAACCAGTTCCATGAAAAGAAACGCATCCCCAGAACATTATACTGAACGGATGCTTCAAATTCAAAGTGAATCAAAGATCTTTCAATGCTTCTTCGGATTTTAGATCGCTTATCCTTTGAATTTAGCTCAACTTTCGTTTCCTCGGAGAAGATAACATTCTTCCAGTCTTCTACATTGTAATTTTTTGTAATAGTGAGCCCATTCAAGTCTCTTGGCTTTGTTGGCTTTGCTTATTAGCGGCTGAAAACTTCATGTACAAGATTTGTAGCATTGTTCTAACAACCACCGACGGACTGTTGAAGAGGCAAGTATAACACCTTGCTCTTCGCTTAGACTGGCTGCAATTTCTTGGCTAGTTATAGTCATATTCTTCGCAACTTCTCTCTTGATTAAGCTGCCAGTTCTACCATCAGTCTTTTTCTTTCGTCCCCTTGTTTCCTTCCTTGGAGCAGGAGTGGCATCATTATGTGCCCTAAGCACTTGAGAGACAGTTGATTGGGAGGTTATACCATTTTTTTCAATTTCTCTCGTAGACTTTTCTGCTTTTGACAGGGCAATAATAGATGCCTTAAGTGTCTATTTCAAGTTGTTTTTATACTGTATGAGGCTTTCTGGAATATTCTTGAATACTCTAGATTTAATTTAAGCTGTTCTAGAATTCTCTAGAATATTGTTCTGGGTGTATTGTAAAATAGTTTTCAATATTTTGTCAAAAGCTCTTTAAATTTACCTGATATCTGAGTCACTTCTTCAGTTTTACCTGAATTTTTTGTTTGATAGTGATTTAATTTGGAATCGTTTGCTGATTTAATACTAAATAGTTGTGATTCGTATTTATTAATTTAAAATGGCTTTTAATTCATCATAGTCAGACTGTATGTATGTTTTTTAATAAGTTTCTACTTCTGTTTATATAGGTGTATACACTTTAATACTTGTATTTGCGCATGTGTGTCTGCTTGTTGACTTATTTGCGTGGTTTTGTATGTATGAGTATGGGTTGATATGTTTCTTTGTATTTAAATCTATGTGTACGTGTATATATGTGTATATGTATGCGTATATATATATGTGTGTGTGTGTGTATCTTTATCTGTATGCATGCATTAATATATATATATATATATATATATATATATATATATATATATATATATATATATATATATATGCGTATAATTGAGTTTTCATTTCTGTTGTTTGTTTAGTATATATTGCATTTTATTTACCTCATCAGGTAGTTGGAATGTCAAACTCTTTATTTTGCTCACTGGTGTAGTTCATGTTTAATGGATGTCAGTTATCAGTCATCTCCTTTTAATTTCCCTCTTAAAGTTATCCACTACCTTAACCGGGTATTGAACTCACACTCTTTGGGTCCTGTCACTGCATCTAACTAACGCCTTTATTCACTGTGTCATGAGTCCTTCAGGACATCTGTGTATGAATTTCTGGGTATTTTAAACCTAATGTCATCAGTAACTATTTTTTACCAGTGATCATATTGCAATTTTTGCTTTTATCATTCCACGTTTTTTGGCAGAGCTCATATTCAATTTTTGTTGTTATTGCTTTCCTCTGGCACTCCTTATTACTGGTTCCCATATTGTATTCATTTCTATGCTTGGTCGACTCAGGAGATTTTTGTGGCCTAGCATATGTATTGATTCCTTAAATTTACGAATTTTCCAATGGTGTTCTTTGTCTATGATTTCACCCTGATCTCTCTGAGGGCGGTGATCTCCTTTTTCTCTCCATATGTGGTCAGCCACACCTGATTTTTCCACTTCTACTCGGTTTAAAGCTTTCTGGTGTTCTTGAAACCAGTTTGACTTTTATATTTCTTTCCTCAACTGCACGGGATAGCGTACACACAGTCTTTAGTCATCTTCTCCTGTATGCTGGGGGTCTTACTCGGGAGAGATCTCTGCGAAGTGTTGTCAAGCTTTTGAAGGTTGTCCTGATGTTATATGGACCTCAGATCCTTTGAATTTTCTCTGATAACCCCTTCACATAAGGCAGACAGACTGTTTTCTGAGTGTTGTCTTCCTCTTGTACCCGCTTATCCCAGGTTTTTACGGTTGCTGCCATGTAACCAGGATAGTTGTTACGTTGCATGGTACTAATTATACTGACCAATTCTTTATGTAATGTGTCTGGGTCACCATTTATGAATTTTGCTCGGTGTTGTAAACAGTATGTGATCCCTTTCCTTACGCTGTATGGATGATGCGAGTTGAAATTGAGGTACTGTCCGTGAATGTCGGTTTACGGTATACTGATGTATTGAACACATGCTCGGTTCGAGATATTAGAACATCCAGGAATGGGATTGTGTTGTTACTCTCTTTCTTCATTGTGGACTGTATCGAAGGTCTTATTGAGTTCACATGGTCCAGTAGAACCTGAACATCTTCCTCGTGTGGCCAGAGTATGAAGGTGTCATCTACGTACCTTAACCATATAGTTGGCTTTAGAGATATAGATTCTAATGAAATTTCCTCAAAGTAGTCCATGTATATATTCGCCATTACTGGTGATAATGGCGAGTCCATTGCTATGCCCTCATCCTGTCGATATATGTGTGATACCATTCCGAATTTTGTTGTTTGTGTACAGAAAATCAACATCTCCATCAGATTATCTATTGGAAACTGGTCCTAGGGATGAGTCAGAGGCCAATCTGTCTCTGACTACTGAGAGTGCCTCTTCCTTGCATACCTTGGTGAACAAATTCACCACGTCCAAGATCACCATCTGGTTCGATAGCATGAGAGAATCTTTAATTATTTCCACGATGTGGGCGGAGTTTCGGACATATGAAGGAGACTTTCCGATTAATAGGTCATATATATATGTTGTGTCTGTTCATTTTTATGTATATGTTTCAATGACTTTTTTCTTTGCTTTTTTCATAGCCGCATATTTGATTTTTAATTATACCTTTCTTAACTTCATCAATTAAACCCTCTTTTTATCTATGCATTTGGTAATGTAGGTAAAATTTTGATAGTTGGCTTGTACTCGCTTATTAATTCTTTTAGGCTTGAATCTTGTTAGGTTTGTCTATGTCTTTATCAGTGTAGGTGTGTGTGATTGCTTCAATATGCTTTTAGTTGTATGTATATGTGAATGTCGGCATTCAAGAATCATCAAGTAATCTCACTAAAATCAGATAAGTATATTGACTAAAACTTTTCTCGGGCGGTATTGAATCAACAATTTGTACTCGATCACATCCAGGTATGAGTCATCAACAATTTACTTGAAACAAATCAAATGATATATTCGTTGACGAGTAGTAACGGAAGTTGCGCGTGTTCACGTTATACTGTTGGCGGAAAATAAACAAAAGGAAATTAGACCAGTGTTTTCGCATCAACATTTAAGTGAATATAGTTCTAATGATACGTCAACAACTTTAGAAATGGATTTTGATGTACATGCTTTTAAGGAAACAGAAAACAAAAAAAAAATAAGAAAACAGAACAGAATCTAACGAAAGGTTTGAAAGGTCGCCAGTTCCAGGTAAATAAATCCATTACGAAAATATTTTGTCCAACTTAATCACCAGGAATTACTCCCTGTGAATTTTTTCTATTTCCAAAATAGAAAAATGGAATGAAAAGATAAATATTTTCTGGCATGCGTGGCATCCATTTGAATGGTACTCCACAAAGATCTGTTGGAACTGCTCAGTGACTTTGAGATATTCGGGATAGCATAATAAAAAAATTCTATTGCCAACAAAGAGTTTGCATAAAGATAAGAAATGAGTTCAGCAGATATACAAAAATAGAAAAGGGTGAAAGACAAGGATGTGTCTTCTCACTGAACCTATTCAACTTATACAGCGACGCTATTCTCAGAGAAGTGGAAAGCCTACCTATCATGGGATGGCACAATCTTAACAATATAAGATATACAGATGAAACCGTGCTGATAGCACACAGGGAAAGGAAACTTCAAAACCTGCTACAGAGGTAGCAAAGGGGAGTGGAAAAGGGACTAAGCATAAACTACAAGAAAAAAGAATGCATGGTCATCAGGAAAAAGATGAGCCCGAAATGCGATTTACAGGTCGGGGACACTAAAATGAAGTAGGTGGGCAAATTTAAATATCTGGGAAGTGTGTATAGACAGAGGATGGTAAATGCGATGCTAAGATCCGAAGGCATCTTGGGGTGGCGAAAGACGCATTCCAAAAAGCTAGACAGAGTATTAAGAGACAGGAGTGTTTCATTGGTAACAAAGAAAAGAGTACTGAATTTCTACGTGGTATATGTCGTCCATTACGGGAGCGAATGTTGCATTGTCTCCTCAAAGAGGAAGAAGAATCTCAAGGCAGCAGAGGTCTGGTTCTACAGAAGGATGCTGAGGATAGCATGGACCGAGTATGTGAGCAACAGTGAGGTTTTGGAGAGGATGCAAACAAAAAGGAAATTCACACGTAACATCAGGAAGAAGCAGTTTAAATTTTTGGGACACGTAATAAGAAAGGAAATCTAATACTCACAGGTGGAAAGATGGAATGAATGCGTAACATAACGGGATTAAGCAAATGGATGGCGGAACAGGGTCCGGGAGAAATAACAAAAAAAGTTAAAGCTTACTGAGAGCTAGAAGGAACAGCAGGACATTGAGAGCCATGATCGCCTACGTGCTGAAGGGACATGGCACACAAACCAAGAAGAAGATATTAGAAAAATAATACCAAGGATATTTCTAGCAAAGGCATTCTGGCAATTTAAATGTAACTAATCGTACTTGTTTGAACAATTAATGAAATTTTTGTGTAGAAAGACGACCAAGTTTCTCTAAACTAATTGTTTAACATGGACTCGTCTGTTCGCTATGAATGGAGCGTCTGGTCAGAAGAACAGGATCGCAAAGTGGGTCGGAAGGCGTAGCGTTAAGTCGTACTTATTGCCGCTCTGAACTACGGTATTCTCTATTGTTTTAATCCACGTCCCTGATGCGATTAAACTTTTTCTTCTCTAATTTTTTGTTCCAGTGTTTTACCTGACAATATTAAACAGAAACTGCGAGCTTATACGTGCTTTATAACAGAAATCAAATATAAGTAATAGTTATTATTAAATATAGACTTGATAAATGAAAATATATTATTTTTCGCCTTAAAACTACGTTTAAATATTTCCCATCTTAAACATTAACAGAACTAAAAAAAAAACTATCGCTTGTCAGAGCTATAGAAAGAGATTAGTTATCAACTATATAAAGCTTACCCCATTTACTTGGATGACGAAAACTTGACTAAAGTTCGAAAAGACTATAAGAATAAGGAGGATAAATAACAACTGACTCTTCCTTAAAGAAGTTTAGATTGAAGCGTTTAGATACACATCCACACAGGATCTTTTCCGCAAAGTAGCAATTCTTGGGAAAATGCTATCCCATTAGAACCTCCTGTTTTCAATTGGATCACGGAGGAAATGTACGTGATTTACCTCTCCGTGAAATTACCACAGCGTGAACTATGTCTAAAGATTTAAACTGAATAGAGAACACAGGGTGTAATTGTCGTATAAATTATGCAAATATAAAAATAACACTGACATCTCATTTTAACTGATATATTTACCAACATTATCCAAAAATATCTTAAAATACTAAAGTGCACATTTATTCAATAAAATCGCCATTGGCTTCAACCAAGACTTCCAGACAACTTCGGAATCTCCTGCAACTCTCCTGGGCGTTCTCCTTACTTAAGAGTGTGAATGCTATAATAATCATTGCCTTCAGCTCATCTTTGGTGTGACAAAGAGTTTGGCTCAAATGCGCCCCAAAACATAATAATCAAGAGGGTTGCAGTCTGGGAGTTATGCGGCCTGATGTAAGGTCTTATGTAGGAGCAGAAATTGTCTGACTGGGTTCGCTTGCTTGTGTGGCATAGTGCAGAGTCCAGTTGTCAGACATAAGATCTTCCAGCAGCCACCCTCTTCACCCAGGGCAACAGTACTCCCTCCATTTACTTGGGGTAGACCTTTTTGTTGCTTTTGATGCCCTGTGAGGAGATGAATGGAGGGATAACGTCGCCATTTCTATTGATCACTCCAAATACCATGAGAATGACTGGATATATCACCCATCTCTTTCCGAATCCTCTACACTGTCCTCAGATTGACATTCAAATACTCTGAAATGTTTGTATTGCAGCTCTCAGCGCGAATACCAAGCAGTACAGAATGCTGTTTCCAAATTTCAGGTGGAACGAACTGCGTCATGGCGTTCTTTTTCTCACAGACGGTGCCCAACTGAACCTACAATACGGCCCATTTGATAAAATAAAAATGAAAAACAAAGCGAATGCGCCAAATTAAAAATATAACATGTTGACAATTTACCCATCTCACCGTGTATTTTGGATGAACATTTCTCATGGAAATAGCGATGAAGATGTCATCCCCTAAAAGACCACGTAAATGATGTTTAACTCTACAAAGGTTGGAAAGGAAGAACTGAATAGCTCTCATCCAGATATGGTAGCAAAAGTAGATATATTTGGATTGACTTTACGTTTAATCAAAATCTTGTTATGATAAAGCATGTAATCTGCTTTGAGCTGATTCCATCTATTTTTTATATTCAATTCTGTCTATTTCTTAATTAAAAGTGCACAAATATGTAGATTCTTTAAGTAGTAGATTAAAAACAATCTTTCCCTTTTTTAAAATTTGCAGTAGATATCTATGAGACAAACACAATTTTAAACGTGCCATTTTTTAATACAAAAACCTGCCGATAACTCTTTATGCAATTATGGTTGGATTTGAGTCAACATTTGTAAGTGTATAAAAAATATAATATTTTTTTGATTCTCACAAATCACGAGAAAGGTCTAAAAAATGATGTTCAGTAAAACTGTACAAAATAAATTATCTTTCTGTTTTACGTATGGACCAGTCAAGTTAAGCAGTGCCATGAAAACTACCATCGCTGCAGATATACTTCGATCGATTTTATGAATGGTTATTCCCCAGCTTTTACTTATTTTCCTTTTTTTGCTTTTCGAAATGAACGACTAACATACAAATAATAGCGTTCTAGAATCATAATTTTCTTAACATCAAGTCTACCTATCGCAAGCTAGACACGTTTTACTTTTTTTTAACTAATGTAGTTCTCCAGAAGGAATCGTTTATTTAAAAAAAAGAAGCTGCATGTTCAAGAAAATAGCTACAAGGAATAGACTGAAATTAATTGAATTACTAAGAACTAATATAAATTATTTTAGAAAAAAATATTTAGATGTTAATTTCTTCAGTTTTTAAACAAGTTTGCTTATTTTCCGAGGCCACGCAGTGTGCTAGATGAATCTAAATGTAAAAAAAAAACACTAACTGGTGATTTTTAAATTACTTAAAACATCTAAAAGTGTAAATTACATAACCATATTAGAATTGCATCATCTACATACAAAAAATGTTAAAAATAATGAAAACCTTATTAATATAAAACAAAAAAACAAACATTAATATCAACTATGAACATGGACACAATATATTGACTGTGTTTTGAACATGAAAACATTATGTAAAACTTGAGGTAGGCCACGATGTTAAATCTGTGGTAACATAGGAAAATGAATGAAGGCATAACGTCGCTATCCCTGGCGAACTCTCCATGCACCATGATGTTAACTGTATATATCATCCAGCTTTTATCGAATCCTCTACACTGTTCTCAGATTGACACCCAAACACTATGTACCTACTGGAGCTGCCGGCGCGAATGCCAAATAGTACAGTATGCCGTTTCCAAATATCTAGCGGAGTGAATTGCGTCATGGTGCTCTTTTTCTCACAAACGGTGTAAAACTGACCCTACTATCTTGTGCAGACGCCAAAATCATAAACAAATCGCATGGGCTAAAATAAAATATAAAATGGCTACAATTTACTCAGTACTTTGACATAAATCAATGATTGAAACAAGTGAAGTGTAGAAAGCATTTTAACACCTCCAGCATGCTACAGAAGAAAGCGATAACTGAAGGGTAGAGGTATTCCTTTGAAATCATATCCCCAATTTAACAAATCTATCGAAACCAAGACCCAGGTTAAAAACAGAGAGACTTCTTAAATTCTTTTCTTTTATTATTCTCGCTCTTTAATAATGTTTTTCCTTATATTATTTTACACTCAGTAATCTCTTGTATGTTAGTGGCTTTTTTCTTTGCTTGGTATTAAATGACTTAGAAAAAAAAGAAAGTTTACGTAGATAATACTCTGTTCATGTCAAGCGCCTAAATGATGTTTAACACCTTATTTACAAAGAAGGGTCGGTTAACCATAAGAAGACAGATTCCAAATCAAACAGCCAAAGTTATGGCGATTTTCTAAGTATTTCTTAGATGTGACACAGGACCAGATATATGGAGTACCTAGCGAGTATCGAACTCAATTCTCAGTTGTAATTGATTTAGCGAGACAAGCTTGTTAGCCATTACACCACGTAAAAGTGTCCAAAGATGGTTTTCTCTGCGCATATTAGATGTGGCCCAATGCCTAAAGTATGGAAAAGAAGTGAGGAACGATCGCCAAACAGCCCAAGTCAAAATCATGCAGGTGCCGAAATCTTACTTCTGTGTAATGTAAGAACAGACGACCGAAAGGGCAACTCGGAAATCGGCTGGTGCAAAAGAACAATAAAAGATATCTTACCGAAAATAAAATAAAGTATTAATAAATAGGATTATGTCCTCAGAAACCCAAAAAAATGGCGTTAACTGCTATGACATGTGTAATTTCATATACGGCAGTGACTGAGTTGTTTTATACGGCTTATGGGGTATTTCAGCTGAAACATATTTTAGACTGTAAGAATAATTCTTTTTTGCGAGAGAATACTGCATCATTTTTTTTTAATGAAGAAAATCCCAATATTTAAACAACAGCTGAAGAGCGGAAATGGATTCATATATTTCTCAAATGTATTTGCGCGTGAATGACAATAACAAACACGGCTCCCCGATTTCTCATCCCGAGCCGCTATCGATTGCATCACCCACATACCCTGTAAGGCAGTGAACTCTTGACAATCTCCTCCCGGATGAAGAAAAGTCTGGAAGCAAAAAGAATATGATTCTGACGAAGAATTTTAACAAAGTCATGCGTAAATGTTGTAATAGGGAACTTTTAGAAAAGAATATGCTGCAAACTATCGGAGAAAAACAGCTGAAATTTCTGGGATAGTATGGAAAGAAGGCTTGGAGAAATTAACATCACAAGACGGAAACATGAGAAAAAATGAATAATAACGAGTTTAAGAAGCATAAGGACGAAGGCAGGTTGTAAAGAGAAAGAAATGAGAGGAAGTTGTGAAGAGCCTTTATCCTCAGCAACCTGAAAGCTTATGGTATATAAAAGAAAATTATAATAAAATTTCCTGTAAAATATTTTATAATGTAATTTAGATTTCAACAATATATAACAATAAAAGTAAGTTGTTCCATTTTGTATACCATTTGTGTAATACTATCTGGCGTTTACTGTTAACTGAAGTAGTTTTCTCATTATGTCCGAACATCTGAACCAGAAAATTAAAATTTACTTTTATTTATTATCGCAAAAGGCTGTATTCAATTTTGTAGAGATTACATTGGCTTCTTGAATTCAAGATTCTTTGATTACGAAGTGCTTGTTGTCTGTCAAGAGGTACAACCAATTAAAATAAATAATAATAATAATAATAATAATAATAGTAAAGAATATTGCTACTATAAACCGACAAAATCGAAACCATATCGCCGAGAAAGTAAGCTTTCTTCAAATGATTCAAGCTAAATGAACAAAGAATTATTCTTTCCAATTATCAAAGGCTTCTTTTTACAAATTTCCTCCATGGAAATCGATATTAACACTAGAGATTTATAAACGATAGATTGATTAGTTTGATTACCTTCAAGCATGTGCACTTGAAATTAGATGTTTAATGAGAATAGATATCAATCCAGGATAAAAGCTGTATCGATTTCCTATGATATTTCTGATGATCAATGTCCACTGGAATTTACGCCTTAAAAGTAGCCAGAAAGCAAAAACTCTCATCGGTTGATGACTTTGCTAATTTATGTAAATTATTACCAAAGATGAAAAATCTCCGAAAAAGAAAATGTATGGATCTTGCTCTCTTCTCATTAGGAAAAAGAAATTTTGATGAGAAAAGAGTTAAATGTCAATATCCACTTGGGAGAAAGAGAATATATGATACAGACTTTGGAAATTATGGTATTATTAATGATATATGCTATAGGCGAAATACTGCAAATGTAAAACTCCTAAGACGAGCTCATCAATTTAGCTATGAAAATGTTTTAATAATTTACTTCAATGCAAGCTGTGAAAACTAATAATATTTATTGATGAATAAAGACCCAAAAGGTGGAAAGTATAGACTGATTATCACAGGCAAATCGTTTAACTTAAGTCACAATCTTTTTACAATGTCCTTTGCAGGAAAACAGCACCTTTATGCTTCCCATCCCAACTGAAGCAACCATTATACTACAATTCCATTATGAAGTACTACCTAGTCTTTACAATTACAATGGTTTTAGACGGTGGGAAAGTAAAATGTATTATCTTTAAAACTTTTTTGTAAAATTTTAAACGCTTTGAAACCTTAATGTATATTAAGGCATGAAAACTAATACCAAACGACCAATCCTTGCTGAATATATACACGAAACTGTCGAAAAAAAATTCTCTGTAAGCTTCGAACACGATTTCCCATCATAAGAGAAAATCCGTTTACCTTTACATAAAGTAACAATGTTTATTTTGTTGTGAAAGGTCATGTTAATCAATTTAAACAATGGAGTGATTATTTCAATAAATTTCAGTCAGTTATGACTGGGTGGCCATGTCACTTTCGATTCATGATTTACTAGGCGGGGATTTCTTCGCATTCTGTTTTCCTTTCTTTGTGCAGTATACTGGTTGCCAACCAAGTCTACAGAACACAGTCTATCCTGCAATTCACCCTGTAGCTGGGAGGAAAGAGGAATTCATACCTTTGCCAAGGGTATTTGTGCGTAACGAATCCAACTAGAATTCGAACTCGGAATCACGATTTCTCCTTGCGAACCGATATCCATTACACATCGATAAATTTATTTAATTTAATAACCATAAAATGTATATTATTTAAGCTTTGTTAGAATTTAGACAGTGGCACAAATTCTCAAAACTTACTAAAATGTTCACATCTCGCAAATCGTGACCCCATTGAGGATTAAGAGTAGTGCTTCCGATTGTTCATGGTAGATTAGGGTGTGTAATTGCTCATTCAAACAATTGCTTCTCTTTTAAACATTGTAGCATAGCAGATACTCGATATTTGTCAACCTATATGGGAACAAAAAGCACATATATTTGTATGAACTAATAGCGCTAAATGAACATAACCACAGATGAAAACACACACACACACACACACACATATATATATATATATATATATATATATATATATATATATATGTGTGTGTGTGTGTGTGTGTGTGTGCGTGCGGTACTTAGTGGAAAGTGTTTGTTATCCGTGATAGAGCTAACATATTCAGTTGCATGGATAGTAGTTTTTAACCCCGGGTTTCACGCTTTTGCAATCATCAGACAAACTGGTTTATTTTTGTTTCAAATGTGGATCTATTTATGCTCATTTGTGTTTGATCAATTTGGGTGGGTGGAGGGAGTAGGGTTCCTATGTTTATTTGGGATTGACGCTCGCACATACAGAAACACGCATACATACATGTCTATGCATTTTAGTTCGTGCAAACACATCCATATAAATAATCTGAGGTTAGACGCAGATACACATCAATACGTTTGAGCACACATACATACGCAATTGTCATTCTATTTCGGTGTCAAGACTGTAGCGTTGCATATATAGAAATGTTCTCTTAACAAAGAATAGGCGGTGGAGCTCTTGACATCTTTCAGATCGGCCGTCCGCACCGTCAGACATGCTCACTTTCGCTCACACATACACACATATATATAGACGCGTACCCAAACTCATTGATCTGTGTTCACTACCACTACGTTGGTTAGGTTGCGTTCTGTCTGTATAGATGATGATGATGAAGTTTGTATTTTTAGTAACGATAAATGCTTATGTTTATGTGTTTATTGACGATTATGTTTGTGTTAATGGTAATAATAACTGTAATATTATTATTGTTATATTAATAATAACCGACGTGTTATTGGTTATGATAAGCAGTAAAGTTAGCCTTAATTATGAGGAAACAATAATAATGACAATAAAAGCAATATAAAAATATAAAATAAAATAATGCCAATAATGACAATGGTAATTATGATAATAGTTGTGGTAACCATAATAATGATGGTGATGGTAATAATAATAATAATAATAATAACAATGTTAAAAAGCAGTACAGGTGGTGGGAGAGGTGGTTATGAAGTGATTGTTCTTAGAGTGGTAAGAAAAGTACTAATAGCGAAAATAATAATGGTAGCTATTTTCGGTGGTTTCATAAATTTGTAACAACAATACTAATAGCGAAAGTAATATTAGTCGACACAAAATAGTAATTTGGAAATGTTAATAGTTTTATCTCTCGTGGTTGCTGTATACATTCTTATGGTGGTGTTTGTGTTTGGCGGTTGCTAGTAGTAGTGGTAACAGTGCTGGTATTATTATTAATCTGTGCTAATTGTTATAATGGTCGTTGTGTTTGTGGGGTGACGGTAGTGTTGGTAGTGCTATTGATTCCTGCTGGTGTTTCTGTTTTGGTGGTTTTAGTTTTCTGATGTTTTGATGTTCTTGTGTTTTAGTGTTCTACCATTTTTCCGGTAGTGTTCAGTTTTGTTGTAGGTAATATCCGTTTGGTATGAAATGTGATAGTAGATATTTATTTTCTTGTCTGCATTTTGAAATTATTTCCGATCTTTCGTTTAGTAACATTTTTGTTGAATGTAGAAGTTTATTGCCACTTTTTGTGCAGACAAAGTAGACATCTCTTTGATATGTTATTGTAGGCATGTACGGTTTTCATGATTTCTCAGCTTATTTTTGGTGTGATGTTTTTGGCTTAGTTTACATATGTATGTGGATAGTGTGGTGCTGTTGGAGTATTTTCTGTTGGAGAATGATAGGTAGCGGTGTATTTTCTTTACTTGACTGTTCCTTCTGCGGTGCCAAAGTAGTGCATTGTAGTGCTGTTTGCGCTTACCTTAGCTTTGTGTACTATCTTCGTTTGTAGGCAGTTTCCTTGTAAGAGGCATGAGAGAAAAGTACTTGAAGACTTTCAAGAAAAACAAAGGGAAAAAGAAAAGGGCATATTCCCAAAATATTGAATGATGATATAATAAAGATGTTAATGTTCGACGGCACCAAAAACAACATTTTTGATAAGTCCTAAGTTCTAACACATTTAGTGGACACGATAAGATTAAATTTCGGAAAAAAGATTTAAAAATATAAAAATTTCAGTTGACATCAACTTTCTCTTCACTGAATGCCAAATATCTCTTTTATGGAATATATAAGCTAATTTTACGATTACTATTACACCGTGATTTTTTTTTTTTACTTTTACCAGTGTGAACCCTTTGAAGAAAACATTATTTTAGCAGGAACATTAGTAATATTTGTATCCATTATTGGCGTGACGGCGTACTAACGAGACTGACATAATAAGAGGTCGTTAGCAACAGCTCAGATGGTAGACTGGAGCACTGGACGAAAACAAGCCGATTAATCCATTTCAGTCATCGCAAACGACGGGCGAACTGAATTACCCACAGATAACAATGAAACAAGTACACGAATTTAAGTATCTGGGATGTGTTTCAACGCAGGCATAAATAGCGAGTCTTGGAGGAAGACGACAGAGCGGCATTATTGGAGTTTTCCCCGACGTTTTTCTGACTTGTGGTTGCCGCCCGACTTTTCTCTGATTCTACACTTTTTCGTTGAAATACATTTTTATTAAGTTTGATTTTATTACTTCTTTCTTGCATCTTTTATGACTGTTTTCTTAACTAATTTTTCTTTTCCCCCTACCTTCCTTTTACAAAATGGAGAAGAAGGAATAAGTACCTCTGTTCTTAATTTTAAAAAAGAAAAGTAAAATGTTTGACTTCAGACGATCTGTAGGAAAACACCTTTTCAATCCAAAGAAAGACCCACCAGATAAAGACAATCTAGAGGAGTATCCGGCCTTGGAATTTTCTTCTTGTTGTGAGGAGGCAGTTGGTAGTGATATTAAGATTATGCAGACCAATAATGGCCAAGAAAAGCACATAAATTACGGAGGCCAATAATGGCAAAAAAAAAGAACACCCAAGAATCATGGAACGAGTAATATCCCCAAAACTAGCAAGAATGTGCAGGCCAAGAATGGCCAAAAGAACAAGACAAGCGACACCGCTGAGGCCGGGGATTCGCCTTGTTGTTGGAAGTCCCCACCGAACTGCATTACCGATATTGCGGTGTTCTTGGAGCGTGCCAAGAGTTATGCACATCTTGTGGTAGAAGGTGGGCTCTTGGAGGATCCTATCGAACTAAAGAAGATCGATAAAAGGATAGTGTCGGTCGTTTTCGTCGACAAGTATTCGAGCAAAATTTTTCGTTAGAGGAAAGACAGAGTGGTTAAAACACTAGTCACTGGGTTTTAGCCACATCGAATCGTTAAGGAAAAAGGCTTTCTTATGTAGGACGTACTGTTACCCACTGCCGAAAACTGTGTAATAACAAAAGATAAAATTCTCCGTACAGAGTAAGAAGGCAGGAGAAAAAGTAACAGTATACGAGGTCCCTCCTCAGGTTAAATCGAATCACTTGGCGTCTTTCTTGTCCAAGTACGGAGAAATTATGGGTGCTTCCTACGATAGCCTGACTGGGGAATGTTGTCCGATGTTATGTTAGATCAGAAAGCCTTCATTTCCATCACCAACTCTATGGATGTGGCGGCTGGAAGCTGACGGTCATTATGACCAGCCGTAAACCAGTTTGTTGGAAGTGCGGAGAAACTGGTCACCTCTCCTATTTCTGTCCACAGAAGAAGGCCACTGGATGTCATGCCCCAGTTGCTCAAACTTCCCCTCTGTCGGAGTCTTTGAAATCCGCCTCGCCTGTAATAGGCATCCCAGCTTCAGGGACCGGAGTAGTCAAACCCCTGGTTGGGCCTAAACCAAAGCGCCTATTTCCCGAAGAACCTTTTGCCGCAGCAAATGCAATTGTGGAGGAGGAAGAGGGGGAATGGCAGGTTTCTGACTGGGCCAGTGGAAGCGTTATAGAGCGGATCCTCAGTTCCCTGATGCCCCCGCGTCAAAACGCACTAAAGGAGCTCCAAAGGTTTTTAAAAACGGAGAAAATCAAATCGCTTAAACAAAAATTAGATACCAAAATTCTCTCCCAGAAAAAAGTTCTTCCCTCCATTTCCACTGCCCAACATTCTGCACAGTTTTCCCAGCCCTCTAGATCCAGTCAGCGAAACTCCATCTCTACAAAGGCCACTCTCTCCACAACCTCTGACCCATCACTTTCTTCCCAGCCCTCAACCCCTCTTTGAGGAGAGAAGTCTTTACCTGCTACTCTATCCACGTTTTTCCCATCCCTCAAACCCTCTTAGTACAGACTCCAGCCCGTTTAGGCAAACTTATACACCCCGCCACGTTCCCAGTCCTTCACTGACATGCCCGATCCCCCAAACACAAGACTTCACCAGTCATAGAAAAAAACAACAACATATTTAACCCTGATGAAGATGTGTGTAAAATATCCCCATTACAAGCAGAAAAAGCCCGTGATTACGGAAACAGAATTAAGGACCTCAAGTACCTCTTATCACTAAAGCAGTACGCTGATAAACCATTGAGGAACCCAAAAACTTCACCAATGGGGAAAGGGGTTCTGACTGTCATAAGAATGGGACGGGTGTGATGCAGGCTTTGTGCCATCTTGGACGAAGCAATAGCCTCTTTCAAAATGTCCCCCGCCTATCGCAATTGTCCAAAAGGATAAACTGAAAAAAATGAAGCAATTTTGTGCTCGGAGGGTCCAGCTTTTTGTTCACCCCTCCCTCTATAGAGCACTAAAATTGACGTTTCCTTGTGATATAGATGGCATCTCCTAGGACGGCTTCATCAAGACTAAAATGGGCAACATGTCGATGGAAGATGCGGTCGGAATCCTTACCCCGCCCATGTTTAATTCAGGAAAGCAATCCTAATTCTTTAGAACTATGTCTCTCTGGTTAGCTAATATAAATGTCCGAGGCCTGAGGTCGGAGTGCCGAACGGCGAGGCTATCTCGCGACCTTCAGCGCCTCGGGGTGCATGTTTTTTTTTGTGTGCAAGAGACCCGGTTTTCTTCTCATGACTTTGCGTGCTGGATGTAACCTTAAAGGTCTGCGTTTCATTCTGAGCGGTCTGCTTTGTTTCTGCAGATCGAGCCGTTCTTGACGAAATTTCGTCGGGTAGTTTTAGCGGGGAATTGGAATGCCGTCCTTGACCACGACATAGATTATATAGGGCAAAATCCGGTTACTAACAACCGAGACGAGAAACCATTTCGGTACTTTATCGACGTGTTTGATCTTGTCGATAAGTACCGGAATTAACAGCCTCAGGAGGTAGCTTGGACTTGGAAAAATAGAGGCAACTCGTCTCCTGGGACGTGTGCTAGCTACCTCGACAGAGTCTTAGTTAGGAGAGACAATGTAGGGCTCGTAAGGTGTCCAAGTTTGCGTTATATAGTTTATTCGGATCATAGGCTTGTCCGGGTCCGTGTCATCTTAGATTGCCTATAGTTAAGCTGGTTGGCTATTGGAAATTAAATTGCTGATTATTTGTTGAGCAGGATTTCCGGGACCAACTGTTACTAATGATACAGAGAGAATTGATGGGGGCTGTTGTAGGGAATCGGAGCGCTTCTCGGCGACATGTGGTGCTTGTCACATTACCGGATAAGCGGACCGTGACTACAAGCGCGGGCTTATGTGAGGCCTTTCGGGATTTCTTTCTGGAACATTTCACCAGTTCGACGACTATTTAGCCAAATTTCCCTGCTTCGAGGCAGCTGAAGCGGCTGTGTGCGAGGGTCCCATCACAGAATCGGAAATCTGGGAAGTGCTGAAACAAGTTGCCCTGGATAAATCTCCGGGACTAGATGGTCTTCCCTACGAAGTTTACTTGAGGCAGCCGCCCGTTTTTGTTCCTTTGCTGGAACTGATTTTCAGCAACTGGATGAAGAAGGGGTCTATATCTCAACGCTTCACCAGGGGTGTGATCAAGTTGCTGCGTAAGGACAAAAACGGTGGAGATGGGGTAAATAACTTTCGCCTTTTAACCATGTTAATCACAGACTTGAAGTTGGCGAAGATCTTAGACAACCGTGTGCAACTTGTCCTGTCTAGTCTGATTGGCTCCGAACAGACTTCTGCTATGAAGGGCAGAACTATTCAGGACTACCATCATATGATACGCTTGATCGTAGAACAAATTGGCAGTGAAGCCGCGATGATCAATTTAGATCAGTCCAAGGCCTTAGATAGGGTTGACCATCGTTTCCTGGAGGCTGTCCTTTCGGTGGCCAGTTTAGGGCCTGACTTTCGCTCCCGGATCCGACTTTGTATGCAACTCCCGGTACACTGTTGGAAGTGAATGGAATAAGATCGGATCCTTTCGTATTGTCGCGCTCCATTCTTCAAGGTTGTCCGCTTTCGCCTTTCCGTTCTTGCGTTGGGACCATTCCTTTGCAAGTTAAAGGCGAATCCGTTCCTGCACGGAATTTCCCTGCCTGGGACTACCAGCTTGGCCAGGTATTCTGCCTATGCTGATGACGTTTCGGTTCTTGTGTCGAGCAGAACCGAGATTGACGAATTCAGCAAAGAAAGTGGTTATGAGATGGTGACAGGGGCCAAGATCAACTGCGATAAGTCTTTTGGCTTACGGTTGGGTGAGTTTCTCTTACCGGACCATTCCTCTGGACGGATGGGCCGGTCAAGATACTCGGCATGTGGTTCGGTCCTGATCTCCATCTGGAAATGAATTGGTCGGAGGTACAAGGGGATGCTGAAATCGCAATTAATTTGTGGTCTTCGAGGATGCTTTCCTTAAAGAGGAGGCCTGGAACTATGTGTTTCACACATCTACTCTATTCTCCTTTACCGACTCTCTGTACTTCCACTTCCGTATACCACACTAATGCCATTAGTAAGGCTTTTGTTCTCTTTACTTGTGTTGAGGCAAGGCAGCTATGGTATATCGGAAGGTCTGTTGCCTTTATCCATCTGAGAGCGGTCTGGGCATTCCTAGCATTGAGATTCTTCAACATATGCTTCGCGTCGCCTTCCTAGACCGAATGTGTTACGAATTGGATGAGGAGGGCACCTTCTGGAAAGAAGACGTCCGTAGAAACTTCCCATCCCTGAGAAGTGCTGCATGTGTAGGCCGGCCGTACACACCGAGCCGAATGTTCCTTCTACCGCGAATGTCGTCATGCTCCGAAACGCCTCTTATTGGCGTCGGATGGCCTCTCCAGCGTCCAGGAGTTGTCTCGTAGGGCATTGTATCGAGTATTAGTCAGGAGGGGGGTCCGTTCGTGAGGAGCTGATTGACGAGCTCGGTCTTATGAAGCAGGAGGCTCGCTCAATATGGCCTTGGGTGCCTGGGTTGAAATGCTTCAATAACGATGAGGCATCACTCACCTGGCTGGTGATTCGTGGGGCCCTCTGGGTTGTCAAATGACTTCGTTCAGCGGGCTTGCAGAAATCTCCAAACTGCCGACGCTTTACTGAGGAAGTCGAGACCATTGGTCACGCCTTCTTTCATTGTAGGGTGGTAGCGCGGTTGTGCATGTTTGTTGAAGGTCTCATGGTCCTGTTGCTGCGGGGAAAGTTCTTTGTCCTTGAGGCCAGTTCGTTTGTAGCAATGTTGTGCCGCAGATGACGAAGGCTGAACATTATGTGTTCTTTTTTCTTACTAGGTGTTGTGAGAGTCGTGATTTGGACGACGCGTCAGAAGGATTTTTTTAATAGTGAGAAGTTCACTTCTCCGCAACTGATCTTGCATTTTAAGCATCAGCTTAGTCAAGATTAGGACGGAAAAGCGGCGGATCACCTCATCAGAATTTGGCAAAATGTTGGTAAGTTTGCGCGTTTGTGCCGAGTAAAAGGGGCTGAGATAGAGTGGCATTTTGATGCCGATAAGGCAACAGAACATTGTTTTCCTGGGTTGAACTTGGACAACCTATCCCTGGATTTTAGGCTAGTGTAGATTTTTTTTTTTGATTATTTAGTTTTTTTTTTCCTTTTTTCTAGTAAATTTAGCTAAGGGGTGTTTGATCATTGACCCTTTTTATTTCTGTCCGTTTTTTTTTTTAGTTTAACTCTCCATCGACTCCCTCGTTAGTTATGACAGTTATGTCAGTTCGCCTTTTGTTTCGCGTGTGTGTGTTTTCGTAATTGTGGTTGTATCAGAGTGAGTGCGTGTCTGTGTGAGTGCGTCAGATGGATGAATATTTCTACATTATTGTAGTCTCGCATCGATTTCATCCGGTTAACTGATATTTCTCTCATATTTAAGGTTTGTGGGTTTTTTTTTTTTTTACTATCATAATTTCGTTTAGTTTTTTGCAAATAGTTTATTTCATATTGTATATACACATTGTTTTTTTTTTTAAATTGTTGTTTTATTCCCCCCCCCCCACAGACGACGATTTGTACATTTAGGGTCATCTTAGGTTTTCATTGAGACAATTCAGTCATCGCAAGCGACGAGCGAACTGAATTACCCACAGATAACACAATCAATCAAGTACACGAATTTAAGTATCTGGCATGTGTTTCAACAGAGAACTGAAAGTCTGGTACTCATATCCAAAAGCGCATTGGTATAGCGAAAGATGCCGTTCAAAACCAATTAGTATTAAGAAACAGGAATCACTTGTTAGAAAATATAAATTCTTTTATATGGCAGTGAATGTAGGACAATTTCCCCCCGGAGGAAGAAGAGACTTGAAGCAACAGAAATGTGGTTCTACAGAAGGATGTTGAGAATACCATGGATCGAATATGCAAACATTGTCAAAGTTTTAGAGAAAATAGAACCAGAAAGCACACTTACCCTTAACATAAGGAAGAGACAGTTGAAATATCTAGGGTACATAATGACGAAGGAGGCCTCAGAGAATTTGTTAGTCACAGGACAGAGGGGCAGAGGAAATCAACACATAGCCAACCTAGTGAGCTTGAGTAAATGTACGATGGAATAACTTTTAGGGATAGCAAAAAGACAAAATTTACTGTGAGCTCAAAAAAGACATGATATTCTGAAGAGCCATGATAGTCAACGTCCTGAAGGAGCAAGGCACATGGAAGAATAATTTACTTAAACTAAAATGAAAAATCCTAAATCATAGCTTTAATATAATGTATATGGAGTTAAGTCAGCTAAGCGAAGCGTGATGCTTGTCAACATGTTCAGGCTTTTAGACATAAGCATGTTTCATAAAAAAATTACATTAGATAAAATCGAAAGTAAAGAAAGAAACATGGTAAAGAAAGGATGTTGGGTGTTGTAGAAGTAA
Organism: Acanthosepion lycidas; assembly: GCA_963932145.1. Taxonomy (NCBI): domain Eukaryota; kingdom Metazoa; phylum Mollusca; class Cephalopoda; order Sepiida; family Sepiidae; genus Acanthosepion; species Acanthosepion lycidas. The sequence goes on along the minus strand of OZ010574.1, from coordinate 120,959,383 downwards.
AAGAAACATTGTTTACCATTTGCGAGAAAAAGCTGCCAGTATCTTGAAATACATTTTGCGAATTCAGGTGGATATGGAGAACGAAATATTGAAAGATGTTTGGGTCGGTAAGTTATGAACATGTGTGATTGATGCGGCCGCTTGAGGTAACAATAATGTTTGACACTTTTTATTGACTGTCGTGCAAGTCAGGTTGGAGAATAATAATATTTAAGAAGAAGAAATTGGCGAGAAAAGAAAAATGAAGAGATAGGAAGGCGTATGCATATAAAGTAAAGGTTTGAAACTTAAAAGATAGAAGGGCTAACATTATGTATATACATGTATATATGCATATGTGTGTGTGTTTATGTGAGTGCGTGTGTATTGTGGAAGGGCTTAGATACAAGGAGATGGGGAAATAAATATAATAGAATAGAAAAGTACAGTACTTTCAAATAAACAGTGATAAGAGATACAGGAAGATCTTAAAATAAATTTCATTTGTAAAAGCATCAGATTTGAAAAAAGGAACAAGTGCAAGAAATGAGAATTTTGAGAAAGAAAATGAAAAAATAAATAGAGACATGAAAGATGAAATCAAGAAAATGGAAGAATGAACCGTGTAAATAGAAAATTAAGAAATGAAAAGATAGTATAGTGCCACAAAGAAATGAAGATCTGAAGATGAAATAAAAGTTTGAAAGGGAAGGATCTGAATGTTGAAATAAGATAGAATGTAAGAATTAAAGGACTAACGCAAATAGCGATAGAAGAATGAAATAAAAAGCCCCAAAGGGAAAATGAAAGCAAAAAGTCAGAAAAAAATCCGTTACGGAAACAAACACTTAGAGAAGTAAAATTTATATGCGGCTACTATTCTGGGAAAAGAAGGATATTACATATCTTTCAATTTACAAAATTTAGATATTTAGATCTCTCTCTCTCTCTCTCTCTCTCTCTCTCTCTCTCTCTCTCTCTCTCTCTCTCTCTATCTATCTATCTGTCATATTCATTTTTTTAATTTCTTTTGTTGCGGTGTCCTCCATCTAAAACTATCTATGTTGGACTCTTCCGCCTACTATCACATTAGTAGGAGAGAAGTCATTGGGTGAACAGTCGCACAGATTGTTCAACTGTCAAACCCTCTGCCTTGGCAGAGGAAATTCGACGAAGCTTTGCCGCAGGGCAAAGTTTCGTCCAGGGAGGTAGACAGTCCCTGAACCTGTCTAGGCAGGTTCAAAGGGAATATTTTTGGCCGAGCCTACGGGCTCGGAAAAACCCACGTTAAACTCGGGCTTCTGCACATACATTCGTTGTGGGGGGGGGACTGTTAAATATAACAGTCGCATAGATTGTTCAACTGTTCAACTCTCTTGTCTCGACAGAGAGGAACTCGGACGAAGCTTTGCTGTAGGGCAAAGTTTCGTCCGAGGAGGTAGACAGTCCCTGAATCCGTCTAGGAGGGTTCAAAGGGAATATTCTTGGCCGAGCCTACGGGCTTTGAAAACCCACGTAAACTCGGCCTTGTGCCACATACACCCCTCGTTGGGGGGGGGGGGCTGTTAAATATTAAATATTAAACGAATAGATTGAACGCTGGTCAACCGGCACACACTTAGTAGTCGTTTAGTACTCTTCTGTAGTATTTACTGTTTAATATATGACATATCTGTAACACTTGTTTTGTTATTTCTTTAACCATTTACTTGGTCACAACAGGTTCCAAAAGAGGATTTGATGTATATGGCAAATTCGAGGATATTATCTCCACACATTCATCTGTTGATCGGCTTTTCTCTATTCGATCTTATTACATTTCTTTTCAGTCCATGTTTTTTTCCACTTTTCTTTTCTCCAAGCAACTTTTATTTTCATTCATTCTTTCTTTCATTCCGTATTTGGGATTTTTGTAGATGTGTTAATGGGTAATAGATAGCAACTCAGCGTGTGAAATCGGAGGGACAGTTTCGAAGTTAAGTTAGATGCGTTATATTCACAAACGCGTAACTACATTTTCAGGAAAGGTATAAATCCATCCCCGCTCCCCAGCTATGGGTTAAATAGCAGAACCTGTAACTAGAAGAATCATTGTTATCTTCACAATAACCTTTTTCTCATCGTAGGATATATTTCTTTATTATTTTTCCAAATTATTATCTTCCCGTATTGAGTAGATTACTTATCTTTTTTTTACGACGATTCTTAAAGTTTCCATTGCATTCCTTGCTCACCAGTTTCCCTCTACATGGTCATTGTTTCTTTCTGTTTCTGTCTCTCTGCTCCTTTTTCTGATATTTGCTATTTGCCCTGCTAAGGCAAAATAAGGAACAAATGCAGCTGGAATCTTTTGTTCCAATCTGATTAATGTTTTGTTTGTTGTCAAAGTGTTTGATTGATTAGTTATGTTACGACTTATCAATCTTTTGCAGGATATTTAAATCCAGAAAATATATTTAGATTATATGAATGTTTTGGAGATAATAGTTTATTGGTTCAAATCCTACTAATCAACACATAACTGGGAGAGACAATGCTGATTCATATCACCAAGCGGTCAACCATCTTGGAAACAATGTTGTTTATCTTTGGTGATCGTCCGAGAAACAGTCGTTTCCACATGATACAGCCGTAAGCCCAATATGGACTAGTATCCTAATCATGATTAGGATGTTTCCGATATTTTACTCTTCGGCATTTTTCGAGTACCTTTCCCAATTAGAAAGTTTCCAGGAGTTTCAAACCGAAATATATTTTTCAATCCAGGCTGATATATTATTCCTCTCTTGCTCGCCATGTTAAAGAATATATTCTATCATGTTTAGTTCGTTCAGTGTTTAAGCAGTCATGATTCTGCACAGATACCTTTCTTTTATTACCTGTAAATTGCCATCACATATTATGAAAGATAGTGCAGTGGTTTCCCGTTACTGTCTCCACGTTTTTGGATTCAATATATTCGTTCTTCCAGGCTGATTGTCAGCCAAAGGCTAAAGAGATCAGTTTGACTTATGCATTCTATTTAAAAAAAAATTTAGAAGGATTATAATTTATTTAGGTCCTTTAAAAGGTGTCTTTAGTGCGAAAGTGAACTCAGCTGACATTTGAACACGGTTCGCTGGTTTTATTTCCCTCTTGGATATCTCTACACGCACATCCATCTGGTGGTTAGGTTTTGTTCATCCTTCTGGTAACGTTTTTCTTATTCACTAAATTGAATTATTTTATTTTGTACTACCGTACGAATGGGATTAAATTAATATCCACTAGTTGACTTGATGTAATACCTTATTTCAAAATATCGGTAATAATAGGAAATATTTTGTTTCGTCTAATTTCAAAATGAAAAAAAAAATTGAGAATCAACTTTTAAATTTTAGCTTTTGCTTAGACTCAACCTGATAAGAGGAGCAGATACAAACAACTTACTCCACACATCATAGTTATAATTTCTTCATACCTGGTTTCACGATATTTTCCACCACTATTTTAATTGCAATTCCATATCATAGTTTCTATTTTGAAAAGGTTTGTTGTAAATTTTACATCTTGGATTACTTGGTAAAGATTTTTTCTTCCAAATCATGTTTTTTGTCTGGTAATATTGGTGTTCTTGCAGTGCCATGTCGCGCATGGAATGGTGTCTTTGCAAAGATCACAGGTGTGAAACCTCGAGATGACACTCTATTGCTGTCTGCGGCAGTTATTAGCCCGCACATCTTATTTGAGACGATCGATTGCTATTTCTGCTCTTGGCCTTCGCCTTAAAGAAATATTACACCATGACAACAAACAACCAACGAAATAAAAACAAACCCGCTCGAAAAAATCACCTACACTTCTCAATATTTATTTCTCCAAAATTCGTGGTATTCGTATCAACTTCTGCAGTATGGAATCGTTACACTCTGAACATTTTCCGGGCATCATAGCTCTTTGTGAAACTAATCTTACTTTTTCATTCCCCTCCACTGAATTCTCGATTCTTGGCTATCATCCTCTCTTTGGGAATGATTCTTGTTTGGGAGTTGATGTTCGTTTACGTACTGCTCGGAAACAATCGCTTTTGTCTCCAGATCATTCTTACATGTGCCTCTGTCTACTAAACTCAGTCAGTTATCTCTTTTTTACCTACCCTTCCTTTTCCGTTCTGCTGTGTGCTATATAGTATCTCTAATAGTATAAATGAGTCTATCTTTCTAGTCCCATTTGAAAACATCTCTGTGTTCGGTAACTAAAATGCGCATCATGCCAGATGAATAATCACTCTGTCACTGAACTTGCTGGCATCCTAACACTGAATTTCTCAATCATCCAATCTCTCACACATGTGGTGGACTTCCGCACGCGTTTCCCCAGTAATTTCTGATGGATACGATTCTCTTTCTGATATCTTCTTTACTTCTATCCTTGACTCATGACATGCTCTGAAGATCAGCCCTCTTGACAAAGATGATTATGCATTTGTGTTTGTAAACATATTTTTCAGCTCTCCCATCTGCCAAGAACTTCCTACCAACAGAATATCATTATGTTATCAAAGCTCTGATTGGGAATCTGTTGTGGAGCTCTCCCCTTTTTACATCAGATTGACTCGTCCAAAGTATACTTATACTGACAGAGAGAATACCTGACGTTGAGATACAGTCTCGACGTCTGTCGAACTCTCTACTTTGACTGAGAGGAACCCGGACGAAGCTTTGCCGAAATGCAGCTATTGATTGAAGCGGCAACGTTTCGTCCGGGTTCGTAGACTAGCCCTGAACCCGTCCAAGCGGGTTTAACGGGTATATATGTGGAGATACGTGGAGATACGTGGAGATACGTTGAGATACGTGGAGACAGTTTGAGATATACGGAAACAGACACCGGGTGTCCTCAGAGAGTTATACAAGTGTCCAGAGAGAGAGAGAGAGAGAGAGAGATGATTACGGCTTTACTTACAGAGATTTGTACATATACTTTCTACTAAACAGCATTCCTGGACTACTAATCTTCACTTCAATCTGTACTCTTACATTTAACACACTTATTTTTCTATTTCAATTACTGGCGTTGTTTATTTATTTTTGCAGGATTCCATTCACGGAATCCACAACAGGATCATTCCGTGACTCCCTTCGCAACGTCTCTTGGAATTACATTCTTCATCATCCTGTTACAAAGCTCGCCTCTGAAGCCTCGTCCTGGTTGAAAGCAGGCACCAAAGCTTTCATTCCAACGGGGAAATATCATGTGAACCTCAATAATCTCTTTAGTTCTCACCTGCATATTCTGCCACTATAGCCTAAAAGAATCACTTCTGTCAGCTGTACCAGCGAGACTCGTCAGATTGCTTGAGACATCTCTTTGTCCCTGCTCTTAATAAGTACAAGTGTGTTCTCAAAGAAGTGAAGTTACTGTTTTCTGCTAGAATTAAACAACGTATAGCCTATCACAATTTCTTTTCTAGAGCTTATTGACGGTACTGCAAGAGTGTACTGAACAACAGCAAATCCTCAACCCCACTTCTGTTCAATGAATTTGAAGTACTGACATCTACAGCCGATAAAATTGATTGTTTTTTCTCGGAAGCTCTCCTCCAAATGCACACTTGACTCAACTCATACTTGATTTCTCCTCTACACTGGAATCTCTTCTGAATGATACAGTCATAACCTCGTCACTGGCTTCAGATATCATTTCCAAATTAGTTTTTAAACTAGACTCCCACAAGACACGAGAATGTGAGGGAATCCAGGCCGTCGCTCGAACTGGCTCCAGTACTCTCCTAACTCTGCAACAATTGCCTCGCGGCTTCTTTCCTCCCAGCCTGTTGGAAGTTCTCCTTTGTAGTTCCTGATTTTAAGAATTCTGGAGAAACCTCTAACCACTCAAATTAACGCCCTATGAGTGTCTTACCGACTTTTGGCAAATTATTGAATCACCTGATCTCACAACAAACAATATGGCTTGGACAAAAAATATGGCTTCCGTTTTGCCACCTCTACCGCCATCACTGAATATCTATATCAAGTTCTGAATAAGAACGGTGATGCTCGAGATGTGGCTGTAGATATCTCCAAGGCGTTACGCAAGCTCAGCAGTTATGGTGTCACAGGACGGATTTTTGATTCAACCCAATCGTTCATATCAAATCGTGAAATGAATGTTGTTTTGAACGGGCTCGCTTCCAGATCGTTTTTCACGAACGCGAGTCCTCCACAAGAATCCATCCTTCGTCCTACGCTATTTCTGATCTTCATGAATGATTTTCTTTTCATCAGTTCCCAAGTAAGTGATGGCACTGGTTGCACTATAATTTACTGCTGCCTCAATAGCAAATCTGTCGGATTCGACAAAATAATCCTGGCAGCTGCCATCAACATCGCTGACTTTAGACGCAAGGAAAGCCATACATTGCGCATTCTTGGCCTCACGTTTTCCGCTGACACGCAGTGGAACGACTACCTTCAATCAAAAGCTGATTCTACTACAAGTAAATTTACGTAACTGTGTCGTTCTAGAAGATTTTTCTTGTTTAAATCCATCTTGCACATTACAAATCTAAAATTCGTCCTTTCATTGAATATTATTGCAATATCTAGTCTTTGTGCTCAAGATTCTTGACAAAATCAAAAGAAGGTTTTGTAATGTAATCGATTCTGACAAGGTATCTCGACTTCACTCACTTTCTCACCGACGTTACGTGCTTTCCCGCTATCTTCTTTCTTTTTATATTTTCATGTCAATTTCTCAACTTCACTCTTTTTAACCCCCTGTACTTTAGCGGCATTCCCGCCTAGCTTGGAGCAAAATGATTTTAAAAAAGTGTGAATACCGATGTCCTCAACATAGCCGCTCGCTCATCATTGGTATATCTGCCTCTGAATGGGAAATATGAATGCTGTTTTCTATTTACAGATTTTTGGGGATACTTAAACGATTCATACATTATGTTGAAATGATTAAGGTCCGTATCTACTTGTAGATATGTAGAAGATGGCTTAGGAATATAATAAAGATATTAGGAATATCAATTTGCTTTTCGTGCACCTGTTTCAAATAATTTAATTCTTTGGTCTTCACCCCACATATAGAATCGATACAGACAGAAGAAATAAAAAAAGAAGTGACAAAAACTGAAGAATTGAAAAAAGTAGTATGTAGGAAATGTTTTTCATGTCCACTTAGGTGTTGTTTTTTAAAGTTATATTCCTTCATGATTTCACCAAAAATGACTTTGTACAAATTATTTTGCTTTTATTATCTCTGAAATATCATCCTTTCTTGGGAAATCTGGATGAGCGATTCTACCCTTACTTATTCCACCATTTTTTAGTTGTTACTTCTCTTATACTGCTTGCTCTACGCTATTTAGCCTCCTGGTCTTGAAAGAAGAAGTAAATACACTAGTCAAAAGTAAACATCACTCTAGCCCTAAATTCGAATCCGACTCGATGATTTCAACATTTCCACGCTGATAACCGTTAAAAGAACCACAGCAGAGCAGTTGGACAGTATCTCATCTTTTTTAACCTTCAAACCCTTTCCCGAAGATAAAACGTTACAAGTCGCTCGCTGTTCTATTGCCAGTTCCATGTCAAATGATTAGAAGCATTACATTCCTTAGTTCACTATGTCAAACATATTCTAGTGTTCCATTGATGAGATTAAGTTCACCACATATGACCACAAACTGTTCCTTCTAAGACTCTACCACGAATGGATCTTGGGCTTTGTACAGAGTCAACAATAATCGAAAACAAAAATCCCATTAAACACGCAGGACGAGATTTTAAGGTCAATTTCTTACAAGGCTCTTTGGGGCCGCAAACTGAGATTAATTGACAAATTGAATCAAATGTAATATAAAATAATAAAAGATTCAAGCCTATTGGTCTATTGTTATTTATTTTTAACAACAGCGCCACTTCATTAAAAGTGAACATATCGAATGAATGCTAATTTGAAACAAAGAAAAAATAATCTCGTTGCTGTGGTAAACCAGAAAAACGTTCGTGTTACCATAACAAAGAAATATATTATTATCTAAAGTATAGAATTTACAAATAAATATAAAAAAACTTCTTTTGATGACTGCGTCGGATTTTTCATGAGCCTTCAACAGTAATCAAATCATTTTGTAGTTAAACTACGGGGCTCGTTCAAATATTCTAAACCTTACCCAGAAGGAGTTGGAGAAACAAGAAAGTTTTTCAATATTTTTCAATATAGTACCTTTTGACATCAATGCATTTGGTCCAATAACGTTTGAATCCTATCACAGAAGAAGTTGTTTTTTTGGTCCCACAAAACATCCTCCACAACCCCTTATGATCTCATCATTGTTTCCAAAAGGTCGAATTGAGTTTAGAAATCAAGAAGAAAATAAATGGAGCTAAATCTGGTTAGTAAGCAATTCAAAGACACATTTTCTGCTTCATCTAGTGCAACCTGAGTAGTCTAAAAGTGCGAGTGGTCCTACAATAAAGGCACAGCAGCCTTCAGCTTTCCTCTGCCTTTCGTCTTGATTGCTTCATTCAGTTGTCTTTTACATAGTACTATCTATTAATAATTTTCCTTTTTTCTGTAGTCTAATCATGATTAGACTTCCATAATCAAAAATAGAAGCGACCACCTTGCCAAAAGAGTGTCTCCGCTGTTTGCTTTGGCTCTTTGATTCATTTTTCAAAATGGTGATCTCAGGTTTCATCTTGAGTTACAAATCTGCGTTGGAAAGCATGGAAGCTAGGCAGACATATCCTAGGCCAACATTTTTCCGCTCCGGCTCTGGTGTCAGCATTCTTGGAACACATCTTGCATGCAGCTTCCTCATCCTCAAGATCTCAGTTAAAACGGTACGGACTTAATCCTAACTAATGCCTATGGACTTAGCTATCTGCTGGACATTAAGACGTCTGTCATCAAAAACCATACGGTGAATAGCATCAAATTGTTCAGCAGTGGTTGAGCTGTTTAGAAATGCCGACCAAAGATAATCTTCTGTAATATTGCTAACCCACTTAAATTATTCAGCCTGCTTTTTCACAGTTGCATATGAAAGGGATCCTTCAGCATTTGTTCTCTATACCATGTTCTCATTGATTTCCTCGGGGTTCGTACGTTTCTTTTGTAGATACTTTTGTATAGTTTTAGATTTGTTGGATATATTTGTATGGGATTCGCCTGCACATACATTTATGGTTTTTCTTTCTGGGTGAGGCTTAGAACGTTTTCAAAAACCCTCATAGTGGCTCAGGTCTAAAATGAACACTTGGTCGCTTATACGTTCAGATCGAAGGGAAATCCAATAATCGACCAACCATCCATTTCGTATAAAGGTAAGTAATTGTCCTTTTTGTTTACTGTCGTCAGGAACTCTACAACAAAAGAAAAAGAAAAACGTTAAATGAGTATTGGCACATGGCGTGAAGTTCGCATCGAAGCTTGTAATTTTCGGTTAACATGTAGTCGAGAACTTATGTCGATATTTAACACCCTTCATTTATAAATGTATCAAGTGTTACACGCACACAAAAACACACACCCATACACATGCATCCAATACACACACATATACACACACAGACACACAGACACACACACACATATATATATATATATATATATATATATATATATATATATATATATATAATTTAAATAAAAACAGACCACTTTAAGGTTAGATGTAATAAATTATTTCACCACAGCCCTTTTATTTAAATTATTTTATTGAAATTATTTATTTAAATTATTTGCTCTGGATTAGCATTGAGCTCTCTGGATTTTATCCTCCTTAGGTTTACCCATTCGGATTACCTAGTTTTTCATAAACTATATATATATATATATATATATATATATATATATATATATATATATGTGTGTGTGTGTGTGTGTGTGTGTGTATCTGTGTCTGTGTCTGTTTGTGTGTATAGGATGGTACTTTTATCATGTATGTTTCAGTGCATCATTGAAAATAGCTTTAATCCACATAAATATAATATTCTTATCTGATTATCTGGGATTAGGTGTTATCATGATTTACGTCCTTGTCAGGTTCTCGTAATTTAAGCGAAGTCGAGCCTGGATGGGTGACCGCTGGGGATTGCCAGGTGCTGTAGCCTTGAATGTGCAGGTGATAGTATGGCTACTGCCACGGAACTGTTAATCAGCGCATATTTTATCTTTAATAAGATTTCTCAATTATTCAGGGCGGTGGACTAAAATAGTTTCACAAATAAACGGAGTGTCTACTCCAAAATGAATATAACGTTAAATTGATATATATATATGTGTGTGTGTGTGTGTGTGAGTGTTTGTGCGTGTGTGTGTATATTTAAAAATAGCATCAAACATTGATCCAACTCATGACGTTCAGAATTACAGCGTCTTACAATACGAAAGCAAAAACCGTAAGTCATTTAACTTTCAAATCCGATTTGTTAAAATAAACTCACACTATTCACTATGTAGGAATCACAGACAAAGTTTACTCGTTTATGGGAGCATGAGAGAAATATATTGGCACTGAGTTTACTATTCTCATTCAGTATTTAGCGCCATTACGTAAAATCTGCATGCGCATGTGCGGTTTATTTTCCTCAATTCTACTGTTTCCATTGTGTTATTCTTCGTCTGACAAGAGGAGTATGAAGAATGTAAAAGAAGAAGAAAAGAACTAACATTAGCAAGAACGAGTTAAATATACTGAAGGGAAATGAAGCAAAACCTTCTCTGCTGAAAGGCTAAAGAGCACATTGGCCGGACAAAAACCTTGTAATAAACACAAATATGAGGAAACGCTCAATCTATTTTACTATGAGAAACTCAGGGGCGATCTGATGCATGCTTCTTTGCTGTTTTCTTCTGTCCCTCTTACTTTCAATATGCTCTGCATATATCATCTTTTTGTAAGCCATATTTTCTCCTTATTTGCCGTTGAACTATCGACTGTCTCTTTTGGGGTTATGTCTAAATGTGTTTTTTGTTTCATTTGCTCTAAAACTTCATCGTTGTTCAAATGTTCAGTCAATGGTATTCTCAGCTTTATTCTATATAACCACACATCTGTTGCTTCTAGTTTTTTGTTTTTGTTTTTGTTTTTTTATCCTTGAAGAGATTGTCCTGTATTTACTGCCATGTAGGAGGACTGATATTACTTTAAATTTCAGTACTCTTTTTTTTTAATTTCTAACGCAATTTTCCTACCTATTATTATTTACATAGCTGTTGGAAGGTATCTCTCGCTATCCCAATACGCCTTTAGATATCTGGGTGAACACAATCATGTCCCATGTGTGAAATACCTGAATAATTTAGGCATTGTAGGGTAACTGAGTGTTTTTTAATTGTACATAGCATATTTTAGGATGCCATAACCCTTCATGTCAGGATGTCTTCTTTTTCGATATTCCCCTCATCTTTGTGAATTGCAGTGGTTTATCGATAAAAATATTTAGGTGTTTTTCCATTATCCCTTTAATTTTTAATTCAAGTTTTCTTTCCTTACGTACGCGATCATGGTTCGCTACACATTTCTTATATTTTTAATATCACTGAATTTTAACTTACTTTACTAGTTTGAGTGAATGGATATCCTAATAGTTACAAAGACATATGGTCAAGAATCAAAAGATATATAAAACAACAAAAGTAGTTGTGGAGAACTATAACTCACACGTCCCGAGAAAGAAAGGACACGTGAAATCGATTGTTTTGATGGTTTTATTTCTTTCAAGGATTTCCAGTTTCATCAGTCTTTTTTAGAATACGTTCATTGTTATTACGGACTTTCTAATGTTATCTTAATCAGCGGCAGTATTTTTTTTTTTTTTTTTTTACCAAGAGGATGTGCATTTGACGTTCCCATTACATATTGTTATTATTATTATTATTAGTAGTAGTAGTAGTAGTAGTAGCAGCAGCAGTAGTAGTAGTAGTAGTACTTTCTGCATTTGCATGGTTAAATCAGATATCCTGATTATCGTCGTTAGGGACTAGGTGAAAGTCTCCTTAATATCCGTGTGGACAAACTCCATCCTTTCTCGAATTTCTAATTCATTCAATATTAATTCATGCTTGAGCTTAAATGATTAAAAACCTGAAACATTACAAGCAAGACAAGGTTTGAGATCATTACTGACACCGAGTTGCAATTATGATGATAATAAGTGAGATCAGAATAGCAGGTAATCTAAAACCAAAGTCTATTCCACAAAGGAGAAGTTCTTGTGAGTAAAAAAAGCTGTCTCAACAGAAATGTCTTTTTAAAGTTGAAAATATGTGCGTAATTCAACAGTGTGGAAGTAGCGTGCATTCTTACTTGTAAAGGTTCGAACTATTGGAACTAAAGAATAATTTTAATTGACCTTTTACCTAAGAAATAACGATAGAATAGAATTATCCACTAGATCATACACACCTCCAAGCTTACAGCATCTTGTGGTCCCAATCGGTCACCTATCTAAGTACTGACGAGGCTCGATGTATTCTAACTTCCGTGGTCGAACGGGAACCGGTAGTTTCAACGTGAAATCGTCGTAAACTCAAAGCACAGAGCCTCGTTGAGAATAGAAGCTTTCATGATTGGAGAAAACTTGCGGTTTGATTTTATTCTATTATTAATTTCTGCAATGTATGGAATATGATGTGGTATTATTCGCTTTCTTTTCATCAAGCATCAGTTTAACAAAGGCGCCTTACACAAAGAGGATTTAGTAAATTTTACGTTCATTAAATTTCATATCAAACAAGAATTTGAATAGTCTTTATTAATGATTGTTCATTAAACAATTTGTTTATTTTGTATTTTTATATTTGCTTTTTTTTTGACAAATTTACTTTTAGCTCTGGATGAAATTTAATTACAAGTCAACATCCACAGGCCTAAAGCAGCGTCTAACAATTCAAAATTCGTAACCCTTGAAAAGATGACACTTATTTTCCCGGCTTTTATAAAAAAAAAATATACTTTATTTTATTGATTCACTGCGAATTTTTATGTTCCATATTATTAAAGTTATTTTCATTAGTATTATTTTGAAACATTTTAAATAGAATTTTGCAAGGTTCTTTCTCGCTCTCTATAATAATAATAATCATAATAATAATAATAATAATTATTATTATTATTATTATTATTATTATTATTATTATTATTAGATTGGTGCAAAAATAATGACGTAATAATGTCGTTTTTGACGTATTTTTTTGTCAAAAAACGACATTATTACGTCATTATTTTTGCATCAACCTATTATTATTATTATTATTATTATTATTATTATTATTATTATTATTATATCAGCTTGCATTCAGCACCCACTGAATATAAAACTCGCTATGATTGACTGGGCCAATATCTGCACTGGAAAATAAACTGTAAGAAACTTCACCCAGACCTGATTACAAAAATAGGATCTGTAACAATTTTATGGAACTTTACAATGCAAACAGACATAACAATCATAAGTAATCCCCCAGGCATCATGATCAAAGATCACAAAAAGAGAATGCGCTTTCTTATTGACATAGCAGTCTCTGTAATGTATCTTTGAATATCTTGAAAACACTATCAAAATACAAGGATCATGCAGTGGAAATCTAAGAAATATTGCACATGAGGACATCAATAATTACAGCCGTAATCAGATCCCTTGGATTTATTGGAAAAGACTCATTGAATGGATTCCTGGTAGCCCATGCCCTAAAGAAATACAAAAAATGTATCCCCAGATAACTATTTTAACCCAGTTTTCCTATTTTAATATTCTGATGAATTTTAATTATTCAGTTAACGATTGAGTAAGCTCATGACGATTTCTAAAACAATAAAATGTTTGTAGAAATTCCCCCATCACATCGTTAAAGATTTCAGCAAAATATTGGAATAACTGTCATTAAACATGAATGCAGGTAATTATTTGAATAAGTAAGAAGCTAGAAATGAAACTTTGAAATTGACAAATTTTTACATTTCATTGAAACAGCCGTTAGACACTTGTATTATTATTATTATTATTATTATTATTATTATTATTATTATTATTATTATTATTATTATTATTATAAATCATCAGTAATTGACAAAAGTCTAAACTTCTGGCCTGAAACATTCACTGTTAACCATGCTATTATGGCAATGGTAGCGAAATGCTTCTGGAATCTACAGCAATACATGAATGGTTCTAATCAAGGTGCCACACACCTGACACCAAAATATAATGACAAAGAAAACTCCCCAAAACTATCGACCTAATAAACATCCTACATGTGTGTTATTGTTATCAGCATCCTACAAGTTTTAAACTCCATTTTAACTGAATGAACATGCAACAATCTGACCGAATACAAAATATGTCCTGTTATGCTAAAATGGAAGGAGTTCCTATGGCAGCAAAGATCGGTTGCTTATAAATAGGATGATTCTTGAAAATACTCCACTTAATGTTGTATGGATAGACCACCATAAGTCCTTCTATTGCATCAAACTCAGACAATATCTCAGCAACAACTGTGAATTTCGTTTGAAAAAATATGCTCTGGAGACAGATATATTACTCTCGCATTCTGATGGCATTAATTCCTTTATCAAAATTGTTAAACAATACAGTATATGAGTATAAGATCAATGATAACAGGATAAATCAGCTATTTTATATGAAGTACTTGAAATGATGAGTAATAAATGATGATCAAGTTGAAGAGGTTTTAAAAGCTTTGAAAGTTTCAGCGATGATGTTTGCATAGGATTTGAGCTGAATAAATGTGCAAAAGTCATCTTCAAGCAAGGAAAACTCAGTAGTAGTGGTAATATAATTCTTGATGTAGATACTGTAAGTAAAGCACTAGACCAGGAACTTGCTTGCAAGTATCTGAATGTGAATAAACTCAATGTAATATAACATTCGAAAGTGAAAGATTAAATTTGAAGGGTGTGCATCAGGAGAGTGTGAGTAATAATGAAACCTGAATTGAATTCGACAAATATAATAACGAGCTTTAATACGTTTGCAATCTTAGCTACAGCATATTAAATTGGAACTTAAAAGAAATCAAGAAAATTGATGCAAATATTCGCAAACAGCTCACATGCAAGAGAATGTATCACCCTAAGATTATTGTTGACCATCTATCTGACAGGAATTAGTAGAGGTAGGGACATGATTCAGCTGAAGTTTTTTTTTTTTTTTAAATATTCAGTAATGGAACTCTGTATCTTACAGCTATACAAGATTGGATGTTACAACTCGTAATGGACCATGAAAAAGTAAAAGTCTTTATTTTGTATCAAAAGTAGCCTATAAATATATATGGAAATTCGGGTTAAATCTGTAAAATAGTGGTGAAGTAGATGCAACTGATAGAAAACCAGCAAGAAAACCGAAACAAGAAGCGAAATACCTATGTCAAAAGCTAATTAAGGAAATCTGGAAGCAAATTCCTCTACATAGACAGTACCTTCTCTGAAGCAAACATGCTGATATAGACAGTTCGCAGCCCACCAGTGGCTAAGGAGATCACGGTTTATGGGTGTGAATTAAAGGTATATGCCTGCTGCACAGAACTCGTTTAAATTATTCTTTGCCTTGAATTGTAGAATAATGTTTTTGTCAATTATCACATTGCACTTCTTTGCTGTCTATTTTTTTTTAGCCACAAGCAACAGGTGCGTTGGATAGAATCCACCAATCAAATCCATCGAGTGTCCGTGAAATTTAATTTAAAAAAGTCAATTTTTATATATTTCTTGGTTCACGTTTGACGCTTTAATACATTTGCTTTACTGAGAGGAGTATGCTTCGGAGATTTCTTTACAGATCCAAATTTGTGAAATATTCTACACATTTTGTCCTTTTTGACTCCCTCAACTCCAGCTTATTCAAAGATTTGGGCATTGGTTAAAAATAGTTGATTCGCTAAAAATCGCTTTAGTTTACTTTACCTTCCAAGAGACAAGTTCTTAAATCCTTTTATTTTACTTTTCTACTCAACTGATATTTTCGTCGGCACTCTTAATCGTTCAATGATCTCTACGAAGCTCTTCTTTCATTTTTCGGCCTTTGTGAGATACTTTCAGTTATCCATTTTCAACATATGTTATGGAAAATAGTTTTTATTAGATTCCAGAGCCCATCAACTAATAATAGTTTAATCGGCACATTAACTTCATATGCAGTTTTTATAATAAATCCAATAACTTTAATAGAATATTTTGAAACAAAATAAAAAAAATAACTTGCCACACGGACTCCGAGCTACGGGGAGAATCCATAAACTCATACCTGATCTCAAGTCAAACTCTTATATACGATCGATGGTTAAAGATGCAGGTAATATGATCGGCTTCATCTACTGCTCATCCTGCTGACTCATGCTATCCTTTAACTTTATAAGAGTTAGATCAGACCGTAATTGGAATACTGTTGTCATCTTAGTGCGGGAACTTCCCAGTCCTCACTTTCCAGTCTCGACAGAGTTCAAAAGCATCTCTGAATCCTTCCCCGGTGACGAATTATTTTCTGCCCTACAACCTCTCTCTCTCTCTCTCTCTCTCTCTGGCTCTCTCAGGTAGTATGTAGCAAGCCTCTCACTGCTCTGTCATTATTTCCATTCCTCGGACTAACTTCTTTTGTTCTGCAATTTACATTGTAGAAAACCACCCTCATTCTCTCTGTATGGAATACAGAAGTAAGTTCCACTCGATCCGCTTTTTTCTACGAACCAGTCCTCTGCGGAAACGACCCCCAAAAGGATGATTTCTCGATCACTACAATCATAGCTTATTCAATTCTAGGGTTAACCATTGCTTCCTCTCCTATCCGTATAAATCCTCTATCTCGAGTGAACCCCAGGTGAATGTTAATGTAAAAAAATGATCAATATTGTTTTGACGTAAAATTAATTGTTTAAAATTTGGCCAAAATTGTGCAAAGCATATTCAAATTATTGAAGTTTATGTGATGGATATAATAATAGAGGGACTGTAGGTTTAGCTAAATGTAACATTGATGATATATACTTTTCTCGTCAGTTGGGATATTGATTACAAGATCATTGCTTAGTATAGAAGAACGAGAAGACAGAAATATATTTTTCATGAAAAAATTTTTTTCGTGAGTTTCTTGTTGATGATAAATTAATCAATATATCTACATTGAGTGGCCACTGAGCCTTATATTGGGTGAATATTAGCAAAAGAAAATATCTTAATATTACTAGTGTAGTAGTTAACGATAGAAACTGAGTGAGAATAAAACCCCACTCAAATCGCCCGCATCCGTCCTGTATCATCGAAGTTCACAGTACTATTGTGATTTGATGAGCCTAAATTATTGTTGAAGGCTCCTATTGTGGCTATTTTGTTAGTTATATGATTCAACTTGTGGACCGGGACAGCAATTCTGCCTTCTCCATGTTTTTTATTATCAGCTCTCGTATTCTAAATCGGTTGGTACAAAGGGCATATCTTAATGTCCCAGACTATTTTATTATTCATATTTTCTACTTGTCAAACCAAATATTGTACACACTTTACATGATACAATTCAACCTGGAATTACCCTGACAAATTTGGCCATTCTTGGGCTTCTACCTTGTTTGGAAAAAAAAAGAAAAAGAAAAAGGACTTTGATGTTGATAAGAGGTCCAGAATAAAGAGATCGCAACGAGGCATCTGATAGCAAAAACGACTTTGTTTTGAAAGGCTGAAGAAATGAGGGGAAGAGGTTTCAATGGCAGTTATTTGAAGTTGATTAAAACGTACCTCTCCTATGTAGGTCCCAATTTCTTTGATAATAAATGGGTAGCACATTGCCTAGTATAACTCCTATTATTGTCCTTACTCTGTCGTATTGATTTATATTATTATTATCATTATAAGTTCCTTTAATTTCTGATGTATACTCATTTCTTTCCAGGACCCGACCATGAGACCTAAAGTCAGAAGTGGAATAATGATATTTTTAACTGAACAGTTTTAAAAAGTAAATCACATATTTTACATAGATAAAACCCTCTGTAAGGTGTGGGTTGTACTTGTGAGAACATTTTTTTATATTATTATTATTATTATTATTATTATTATTATTATTATTATTATTATTATTATTATTTATGCTTATTGTCTTCTCATGTTGGAAGTAATTGGGTCATTTCACCGAAGAACAACCAAAAGTAGCTTTCCTCAATACTCAAACACACATGAAATTTCTACATGGTGTTTTAGAGACTTTTAAGCACACTGCTATGTGTAGTTTTCATCTTAATGTTCTGCAGTTTGGATATGGTATAAGTATGTTATTTTGTATTAAATTTTATATACGCTATGCAATATCGGAAAAAAATCCCTCTCTCATTTGAGTTTTCGCACGAATAATAAGTGTTTACGTTCAATAAAATTAAATTTCGACTCAAGCCTAAAACTTTCTTTGGTAGTCATGTTGATTCCCTGTCTTTCTCCTCAAATTTCCCTTACTGACAAAAGATTCCTTTTTCATCTCTAAAACTTCGTTGCTGTTAATATGTTCAGTCCATAGTATTCTTAGCATCGATCAGTAGAAATCCATTTCTGTTGTTTTAAGTATCTTATGATCTCTGAGACTGTCCTTTTTTTTCTTTTTATATAGCAGGACTGATATTACACAACAGTTCAATAATCTTTTCTTTGTCTCAAACGAAATTTTCCTGTTTCTTAATATCTGTATCAGTTTTTCTTTCTTGATCCTGGCTAGGTATGAGAGGATGAGTAAGAGTATTAAAGCTCCATCGAAGCTACCCATTGTTACATCAAATAGGCCGTGATTTTTTTTTTTTTTTTTTGCCCACGGTTCATTATTGTGAAACAACAAAGATTTACGACAGTGCTTGATTATTGGATGAAAGTAGCTTTGTTTTTGTTTTTTATTGCTGTAAATAAGTCTATGACAGCTTATACATTTTTCCATTGGTTAAGACCTATTTTCCCCTTAGCTTGGTGTTGATAGTTTCCAATATGGTTTTGCTGTTTTTTCTATTTTGCCTTTCGCAGAGTTGATTAGGCGAAATGTGAGTTTTTTCACAAAGTTGGTTTTGTGGTCTTTTCTACCACTTTACAATAAATATTTGCTGCTACAATTATTATTATCATCACCCGCGCACCCACCATTACTACCACATCACAATTACCATTGCCGTATTAGTCCATAATTACCATTACCGTATCATTCCATAATTATACTTACTTCTCCCTCCCGCAACAAAATTAATACCACCGCATAAATACTAATAAGTATTACAAATTGGAATTTCTACTATTTACATATGCGAAATCGCCAAAAACAAGCAAATAACCGGCTTTAAGATAATAACAAAACAGCATTAAAAAAATAAAAATAATAACAATTTTTACCTATCATAGTCTTACACAGACCCCATCATACGTATATACGTGCGTGCGCGAAAACATTATTCAGCGAAGAAAATAGAAAAACCGTTTGACAGCGTTTCACAGCGTTTATGTTTGTGTGAGCTCCGGTGAGTGAGCGTGCGTGTGTGTGTGTGTCTGCTTACGTCAATGAGTGAACGTGCGTGTATGTACGTTTGCATAAGTATGAGTGGCGTTCCGACGACAATTTTTCCTCCCACATAAAAAAAAAACATCGGTATACGCAACCATATATAAATCCAAAATTTACAAATTAATCAATTTATCTGACGACCGCAAATAGCGTGAAACAGACTCACAAATTCACATCAATCCAACTAAATATGTTAGATCTATCACTGATATTGAGCACTTTCCAATAAGTACTTCGAATATATATATATATATATATATATATATATATATATATATATATATATATATATATATATATATATATTCACATTTCTCACACAAACACACACATACATATATATTAGGTTGGTGCAAAAAAAATGTCGTTTTCTCACATAGTAACATATGTGATAAAATGACATTATATTTGTACCTACCTAATATATATATATATATATATATATATATATATATATATATATATATATATATATATACACTCTAGCAGATTTGACCGCTCACTATCGCTTCACAAAGTAAGATATATTGACTAATTGAAATCTTCGAAACAAAAATGTTAATGAACATTTGATTCATAAATTGGCTTGTTATAGTTAAGGAAAGTTTTACAAATACATTTCAATTTAATTAAGTAATATGTTAGTTTTAAACACTTTTCTGCACTATGTAAGGGGTTAATTCTAAAGGAAATATTTTGGATATTAAAATCAAAACAATCCTCGAAGAAAAGAAGAGTAATGAAGGACAGTTAATTAAAGATTTTTCAAACTCAATGTTCATATTAGTTAAACCTGAAAATTAATATCGCCTTGAAGTAGATAATATATGATAGAGATATAGAACTTTTACTGCGTAAAATTACTATAAAGTAAATTGTAACACGTTTATTTATCATCTCTCAGTCACAATTGAGGAAAATTATACTGAGAGGTGTCGGCCCTCGGGACGCCGGAGGCTGCACCCTCTCACTGCAATAGACAGTTTTTCCAATAGAACATTTGACCATATCCTTCATTTGTATACAATGTACCATAAATATAAATTCTTAAACGATTCGAAGTAATACACATACACACACACACACAAACATACATACACACACAAAGACATATATATATATATATATATATATATATATATATATATATATATATATATATATATATATATATATTGTTACTCCCTGGTTTTCGTTAGGACTACGATAGCCTAAATTAATTTTTTAATTTCTCGTTACGTGACGTAACGAGAAATTAAAAAATAAATAAATAAGAAATCCGGAGGTTCAATATAAAAATAAACGAAAAGAACACTTGGAGGGGAATATACAGCAAGAAATATACAATGCCTGGATACAAAATGACCGGAGACAATACGAGAATCTATAATAAATATAGTTTATTTGTAAATATATAAGATGCAACAGTAAGATAAGAAAGAAATAAACAAAACTTAATAAGACAAGGGGTGGGGAGATGAGTAATCAGACAAATATTACGGCGATGGATATCATAGGAATATCGAGCAATCAGACAATAAGATATATATATATAAAAAAACATGCAACACTCGCAGTAGATGATGATTGACGTCAATCAGGATTTTCATCAAATATACAGTGTAACGAAAAAAGATGTCTATACACACTTTTTTTTTGTTTCCTTTTTTTTGTGAACAGAAAAGGTAGGGATTATCAATGTTCTAATATCATAAAAGAGTAGCCGACTTGGGTGATGACGTTCTTAATTCTCCGGGCAGCAAACAGCAAAATTTGGGTTTGGTAGCATCTACTCCTTCGGGACACAAACAGCGAAATTTGGTGTTGGTACCATCTACTACTTCGGACTGCAAACAGCTAAGACAGATTCTGGTGACGTCTACATTGTCCGGAGATCAGCAGCTAAGTGAAGAATTGTTAACCCTAACACGCGCGAAACAAAACCGTCACGTGCCAGCCTACGAAAAATCCTTAGGCGCCGTTCATTTTTATTGTTGGGGTCATTTACACTTTTTGTCAAACAGCGTTCGTATGGCCTACGATCAAGAACCAGACAGGCAATGAGAGGTTCTTTTCCGAGAACTGGCCCTGTAACAAAAATATATCTCACAATCTGCTTTTCCAAGAAATTTAAGAAGTTATTAATATGCCCATGTCTCTTCCAACGTACACAGTGTACTGAAAATATACTTATAAAATCTGAGGTGGGGGTACAAATATGGGGTTAACGTAACAATATATATATATATATATATATTAGGTTGGTGCAAAAATAATTTCGTTTTCTCACATAGTAACATATATTAGAAAACGAAATTATTTTTGCACCAACCTAATATATATATATATATATATATATATATATATATATATATATAATTATTTATTTAAAAATATGATTCCAACTCGCTACATAAGAGGTCTCATGTTTCAAAACAAGATCCGAAAACTTCAAAATAATATTTGAATTAACTTGAGTTAAAGTAGGCTCTGTTCCATCTTCAAGCGAAATTTTTTGGTGAATGACTCATTTCTGAAATTTACGTGTTTTAATTGTATAGTCAGAATTGAAATAAAAAAATTCCATGGTAACATCAAGGGCGGATTGTTTAGAATCGGCAGGGGTGGGGTGTTAATAATTTGTATCAGTATAGAGTTACTTTCATAGATGCCCGGTCAGGGTAAGGTGGGGGTGGCTAAATTTACGACGGAGGAAGTTTTCACATAGTCTGGCTTGAGCGTCTATGGAGATTTTATTTATTTATTTTTATTTTATTCTTTTATTATATCTCTTTATGAAAGGGATTTGTGTATATAAAAAGGCCGTAACGTTTGTTTTTTGACGACTTCATAAAGGGTTATCATTTTTTGTAGGGTATTAAAACTATATATATGGGCTATGGATTTTAAAATTTATTTTATTGTATTCGTGTTTTTAGCTAGTTATTCAGAGCGTACGTTCGGTTGTGTCGACAGAAAACCGTTAATTCTTGCCTGTTGTTAAATAGATTTGTTTTGTTTAGAAGCTTAATAATGTGTAGTTTCTCATGGAGGCACAACGGGCATGGGTCATCCCAAGTTTTGCAAGTTCTAGTCCTGTTAATATATATATATATATATATATATATAGAGAGAGAGAGAGAGAGAGAGAGAGAGAGAGAGAGAAATAGATATCAGAAGTTGTCTGTGTGTATGTCTGTGTGTGTTAGTTTGGGTGTGTGACTGTGTGTGTGTACTATTTATTTTATACAAGCCATATTTCTCGACCGATTTCGATGAAAATGTACACACGTGTTGCAAATTTATAAAAGTAGGTCAGATCCAGCCTTTCAATCTCCAGCCCCCTCGCCCACACACACATTGGGCGATTTTGCAAAAACCAAACAAATTTACACGCGAACAATTTTTTTACTGGATGTCCTGATGTTCTTTGCAACTAATGTAAAACATCAGCTCATATTACGAGTTTTATCTAAGAGTGTTTCATATTTCTGATGCGACATTGATTTCGCACAAAAATCTGTGAAAAAATCGGGTCTTTCGTACTACTTAAAATAAAAACTAGAATAACTTCATTTTCTATCCGATTTTCTTCAAACATGTCAAAAAATATTTACCGTCCTGCAAGAAATAAGATATTATGGTTTTATTCCTACTGGCTTCCCCACATATAAAGAAAATCAACGAAAAACTTTTCAAAAAGCTCCTTTTTCGTCCATAACGTTTTTTATTCGGTTTGCTTTCCAAATTTGCCGCGTAAATTACATATAACGTATAAATTGTCTTGCGTGAATGTTTGGTTTTGGTTATTTCAGTTAAATGGATGAAATCTGCGATAAACTAGGTTCAAAATTGACTTTTTCCATATACCCAATTGTTTCTTCATATGATTCCATCCTAAATTGTCTTTCGAACAACATTTTCATTTTGTTACATTATTAGATTTGTGAAAAATACCGTACTATTTGATTGTTATTACAGCCCTATAAATTTTACTGAATATCGAAAACATTGAAACGATTCAACCCTGAGCAACGACCACACAAGAAATTTTTATTGCTGGAATACATTTATTGGGCACAGTCAAACACTTGCCAAAGATATGCCGTAAAAAACAGATGAGATGGGGGAGTATATGAACGGATGGTGGATGGTACCGGAGACGCAGGCAGACATTTTTAGACAGGTCAGTGCAGTTATACAGTTTCAGCCATGTACACCTGGACAATGTCGGTTACTTCGGCTAGTATATGTATATATATATATATATATATATATATATATATATATATATATATATATATATATATATATATATATATATTAAGCGTTTCACCCCAAGCAAGGCGAGAAGCCACTAGGACGCAAGGAGTTACAGAAAATTTGGAGCAAGATCAGATAGAAGTGAGAGAGGAAAGAATGAGGAGAAGGATAGTGGATAGATCAAGGCAACTGGAGATGTCGATTGACATTACATTTGGATAGCTGGAGATTATAGCTCTCAGGGAAACTGGAATAGGGAAGGGAGTTCTCTCGAGAAGTTGAGCGCCAGACATTCTAATGGAGGGCAGGGAAGATATATATAATATATATCATTGGTTTACTGGACATTTCTCTTGCGTCCTTTGCATTAATGACTTCATTGTCTTTCGTAAAAAGTACATGTCAAATCCCCGCTCTCTCACTCATGCAATATAAATAATTGTTTGTACGGAAATTTATGTGTAAACTTAACTACACTAATATAATTTACGAGTATAAAGATCCACTGAACTGAATATTTGATTTTATCTGATAAATATTGTCTTTGTGAAAACTGAGGATTTTAACATTTACAGTGAATTTCTTAAAAACAGGGCAGGATGAGAAGGACTCATTGGGGAAAGATCAATGTATATTCATTCCTTGCAGATTTCTTTGTTCATCGAATATTGCTGCAAAATCTTGTCCTTCTGTTATATATCTAGAGATTCTTGACAAAATCGAAAGAAGAATCTACAATATTATCGGCCCTGATATGTTAATACGGCTTCAATCATTTCCTAACACTAACTTTTCCTTTCTTTTCTATTAACATTTTCGTGGTATTTTTCAAAATTGCCTTCTTTATTGGCAGCTAGACTTCAGGATTTAAACCCATTAAGTCTTATGGTTTTTATCGCATTGTTTGGAGGGAAATTTTACAAGAATATTTTTTTCAAATCAGGAGCTTATGTTTTTAGATATAAATAAAGAAATTGTCAAGATATATATATATATATATATATATATATATATATATTTGTGTGTGTGTGTGGTTGTGTGTGTGTTTATGCGTGTGTATGTGTGTGCGTGTGCGCGTGCGTGTTATTCCCATACATAATACTAATTCAATTATATTTGTATATATACGGGATAAATAAATGTTCGTGAAATTTAGAAAGCCAAGGCGAAGCGAATTCAGTTTATGCGTTATGGATTTTGTCCCTACAATTTATGAGCATTAAGATTTCAGGATCGAGTTTGCACACCAGCAATCGTATTTTAAAAATGCAGATGATTTTATTTATTTTTACATATATAAATTATATTAATTATTTAAAATTATAATTAATTGATCAATTATATATATATATATATATATATATATATATATATATATATATTGGTTGTACTGAAGGCCAATTTAAATAAATGCTATAATCATGGTTCCTCTTTCAGAGTACCAAAATATAGGTCAAGTTAAGGATTAATGGTGTTTGAGAGCGATTCATGATAAAGGCCCAGCTATTCAATAAGATCTTCTGAGAAAAGTGAACAATTGTAAGCTAAACGGCATCTCCTGTAGATTTTGCCATGACGAGAAATTCTCTCTCACTCTCTCTCTCTCTCTCGCTCTCTCTCTCTCTCTCTGTGTGTGTGTGTTTCTATGTCTATGTGTGTGCGTGTGTGTGCGTGTGTGTGTGTGTGTGTGAGAGAGTGATCCATGGTATTAGAATGGCAGATCGTAGACTTAAACATGCCTTAACGTAATAGAGAGAAAAACATTTTGAGATAGAAAAATAAACTCAAAGCCAGCATAAGATTAATTGGCATGCAGCAAGAAATTAGAGTGTGGCAGCGCCAAATACCAAGAATTGGAGACAATACTACACTATTGGAATTAATTTTTAGGGATGTGTATAATGCAGCACATAATAACTGAAACATTATCCCGCAAAAATGATTCAAGACAAAGACGGGGAATGTGAGCAACGAGAGAGTTTAAGGAAAATATAAAAATGACACTTAGTTTCAGAAAAAGACTGATTAAATATCTGTGACATATAAACAGCAAAGAAGGCTTGGAGAATTTGACAGTCATTAGAGACAGAGCGAAACAGATGCGAAGCCTATGTAAATGGAAGGTAGAAAAGGGAGAGGAAGATGTAGTATAAATACATAGCAAAGAGCTAGCAATTATAGGTGTTTTGTAGAGGAGACACGCTCGGAGATATTAGAAAGAGACACGATAAACGAATATACATTCAAGGAATATTATGGGATAGATAGCAACTGCGAACAGAGTAAACTATTTAATGGCTGCGTGAAATCTTATGGCTCTACAAGGGCCACAAAGGTAAAACGATTGATAAACGGCAAGTGTTACTGAGTACAACAAAGCGAGTACATTATGGAAAGTTATGATCTTCCCCTTCTTGAAGGGATCTTGCATATAGAAAAAAAAGGAGAGGATCTGGACTAAATTCTCAAAAGTACCTTTCATTATTTCGTTAAGTTTTCGACTTTATATCACTTTTATAGTGGCGGTGAGCCATTATCGCGCATATCCAGAATAAACATGGCATGTAAAATAAGAAGACATGATGGGAGGGGCGAAATAATGGCATAAAACTCTTCTTCAATCATTTATCATTCCATTAATTTGGATTTCTCACTGGAGAATAATTTTCATTTGGAACGAATTTTATTTTAAATTCGAAATAAAAATAAAAAACCTTTTGTCTGGTATCCTCGCCACTTCGACATCCGAATTTTAATCTGATATCCTCTCTGTCTCTGTGGCTAAATAGATAAAAAATGTTAACTGATTTAAAGTATAATTAAACTGATTTGAAACAAATATTATTTACTTTAAGATTAAAATATCGCAGAAATGCACTTTTAACCGGACAGAAACTGTGCTTTTAGCCCAAGAGTAGCTGATTTTCTGTTGAGCCTAATGACAGGTCTAATGTTGTTCTACGGAAACTTTAACCGCAAAAAAGTGAATACAATGACATGAGTTCCTTTTTTTATATATATTTTTACGTAGTCTTTCTGAGGATTATCACGGGAGTTACTCACAGACAATGACACAGCGTTACGCAGCATGGTGTTCTGGGCCTTTGCCATTGAATGGCACATGCATTTGTGATTCTGATACGTACATGAACCAGCCATTTGAATCAACCATTCACATTCCAATAATCACATGCTGATTAGTAGAAGTCTATAATGCCGATAAAACGTTTTTTCTTCTCTCTCAAACTTAGCGACATTAAAGTCTATTGAAAAGAACTCACTTCTTTCAATAAACAACTGGAAGAAATTAACATTTTCTATTCTTTATGTATTGTTTCACAATCGTGTTAGAATAAATATTTGTATTATTTATTAACGGAGAGTTGTTTTAATTTGCTGACCCTACAAGCATATTGTACAAAATATTCTCAACGTAAGAAGTTCTGGTCGAATAGTGTCATATCCCTTTTGTGGGCCCTTCAAACTAGTCAGGAAAGCATGTGGCAGTAACAGAAATAAGACCACAGCTAGCATAGAACCACAGATTGTTAAACTTATTTAAGAAGGCTTATTTCGCTGTTCCATCGCGCCGTCAGATTTCTGTGTTACATTTCACTTCGTCTATTATAACACTTTGTATATCTGCTTCAGTTTGTCATCTCCGACAGTTCACATTGCTCAGAAACAAAATGTCAGGTCATTAATTGTAAAGCAGCATTATAAACACCTTGTAGTATTTGTATATTAAACAGAACAATATAAAAGAAATATACAATGGTTATCTTTGGGGAATCAAAAAATAATAAAAAGGAAAGCTGTAAAAACGTAATAAATATTATCAACATGGAAGCAATATCAATAATATGGTACACTTGCTTGTGAAAACAAAAGAGAAACTTAAATCAGGTGATCCATGTTGAAAGGAGCCAATGATTCTGTCAAAGTGACGTCACACAGGATATATGAAAAATAAAATTAATAGAATGTTAAAAAGACAGCATTGAGAACTATACACAACGGGTCAAAAAAGGAATTCGAAAAATAGACACAACAGACCCGCTTGGACATGAAAAGGATGACAACTACAGGAACAAAAGAATCAGTAAGAAAGAAAGAATAAAGAAAAAAATAATTCACATAGAATTAAAAACTAAAGCCAATAGAAACTATTGCTGACGACAAAACTAATCACTTATTTGCAATACGAAAATGAATTTTCTCTGTTAGTAAAAGCTGTAAGATGGCTTCATATATCTTTAGGAACAATGGAAATATATTTTGAAGATGGCTTGACACATACATTTTAATAGTGTGTATAGTAAAAGAGATCATATTAAAAGTACAGCCAAAAACCTCTCATCAACGGACTAAAAGAGATGGAAGGGGTGGTCTGTAGTAGATGGGAAGGTATTATTTTTGAGTTATAAAACCAATCTATTAACTACCAGTAGTTATGATTATAATGTAAACACTACAAATATGCATAAATAGCATAAAGAAATATATACTGTATTGTATATATACAGCTTACTGTATATATAACCATATATGCATATATAAACATATATATATATATATATATGTGTGTGTGTGAGTGTGTGTGTGTGTGTGTGTGTGTTTAATCCAATCCACACGACCTAATGTCTACATTAAAGCAGGAAACATAATGTCATTACTCTTCGTCGAAAAACCTGTCCAAACTTCTTATATTTACACAAATTGTATCCAGGATATTTAAAATTTTGCTTTATAAATATAGCACAGTTTAGACACATATACATATATATTTATACTTACATATATATTTCGATCGCTTGTGACAGAAATTCTATTATATGAGCCTTCAACATGACAATAAAATTCAGTTTTCCATACATTTGTAAATAACATATTCAATATATATCTGTTTTGCACCTGTACCATAACAAAATCCCACCAAGCACTAAGTTGTACTAATAAACACATACGTACACAGATGCTGAAAAGCGTAAACTCATATTCAGAAGTCACATCTTTATAAATCGAGAAACAAAGGTGTTCAAATGTGCATTTTGCTAATTCCTTTTCGTTTTTCTTTTTTTTCTTTCTTTTTTTACATTGATACGTGTACTGACATTAATTCTTAATTGTAAACCGATCGGCGAATGGTGTATTAATTCTCGACATACTGACGCAGACCTCTTTAAAAGCACTTTCTATAATGTACAAAAAATTCAATCCGTGGACATTTCAAAGAATATTTGAACGTTTCCAGAAAAGTTCTCTCAAAGAAAGAGGTTGTGAGGAAAATTTCAGAAAATGACAGAAATGACTGGCGATCATTCCTGGAGAGAAAGAAGAGGAAATTTATCGAAGTAGCTGAGAGGGGGGGGGGGCGAATCAAAATGACAAGAAAAATTAGCAAACATTTTGGTAAAAAATAATGAAATAAAATAAAGTAAAGAAAATTAAACTGACAAATTTCGTTAAAAGTCAAACCTGAACAGAAAATGAATAAATTAATTAAAAAGTAGAAAGAGATAAGGTAAAAACAGGAAAAGAAAGAAAGAAAGAAAGAAGCAGAAAGAGAGGAAGAGAGAAAAATTGGAAGAAACTGAAAGGGAGAGTAATCAATGGAAAATAGAAAACAAAAGAAAGAAACAAACAAACAAGTAAAAATACAACAGAAAGAAAAGATGAAAGAAACTAAATAATGGGAAATAATTAAATAAGAAAGAAAGAAAAAATAAGCAGGAAATATAAATTGTTAAAAGAAAGAGAAAATGAAATAATGGAGGAAACTAATTAAGTAAAAAGATAATGAATAATGAATAAAGATTTAGACGGAACAACAACGAAAAAGAATAACATTAAAGATCGAATAAACTCGAAAAGTAAATAGTTAAATTAAAAACAAAATATATGGAAATTCGAAAGCAAATAAAGTCCGTATAACAGGTTGTCTACAGTAAATTTTCTATTTGCTTCTGCCTTTCACACTTCAAATGTATAAATAATTATGGGATTGAGGTAGACAAAGAAGAAATGAGAAAGAATCAATGTAAGAAGAGGGTTAAATGCATAACAAGAAATTAAGCCAATAAAAAAAAGAGAAAATAGAACCCAGAACATGATAAACAAGACAAAAAGAGCGAAGGGTTAATATGAAAGAGACAGAAATGTCTGCGCATAGGATTAAGCGAAGGACATAAAAGACTAAGAGTGAGGCAGATAGTAGCAAAGATTTGTTGTTTTTTTGTTTTTTATTTTTTTTTTTTGTTTTGTTTTTTTTTGTTGCCGTAAGAAAGTTCAGGATAGTCAAAATTTTAGATGAATAAAAAATCGAATGTTTAAATACCCTGTCTATATTTCTGAGATGAGGTATTATGTACATTATTTACATCATTCGGACTATTGTCTTCATCTTTGTTACCATATTTATTACAACGTTTCGGCCGTTGTACGCTCCGGCCTTCTTCAGGTGGTTCACATGTCAAATTGAGCCCTATCTTTCGCATACTGGAGTAGACTGTTTTAGTTCCACGTGCCATGTTTTAATGGATGTCAGTTATCAGTTATCTCCTGATAATTTCCCTCTGAAAGGTCTCCACTGCCTTAACCGGATATTGAACTCACACTCTTTGGGTCCTGTCACTGGATCTAACCAACGCCTTTATCCACTGTGACATTCCAACCACCTGAAAAATGCCGGAGCGTACAACGGCCAAAACGTAATAAATATGGCGACAAAGATGAGGAAAATAGTCCGAATAATGTAAATAATCAAAGAATGTTTAAAGTTATAAAATGGATAAAGATGTTTTCAATTCATTAACATTTTGAATCAAACGATTTTCCGACGTTGTTTCTTTACAATTTTAAAATCAATTGAGCATAAAAGAAATAAAATACTAAAATATTCTAACAGAGATTGAACTTGCTTTCAAAAAATAATGGTAATATATGCATATTCAATAGCAGCCATGCATTTATTAGTGTGTATATGTGTAGGGTTGTGGGGGTATGCGTGTCTAGCAATAAATCTTTTTTCTGACTGAATGATTAACTTTCGATTTTCACTCTTTGGTCGAGAATGGTTATTTATTCATCAATAACGCTAGGTTCCCAGAAGTTTTCACAGACTTTCACAGTATTAAGAAACGACTGAATAAGAAGTAAAAAGAAACTAATTTGACGTTGTCTCACTATTCATTTCAGCAAACAGAGCGATTCAGAGTTATATTTCATTTTGACATTTTTTATATTTGTTTCTTTTGACACCAACACCATAATACACGGGACCTGTATAGTGGCGTTGGTGTTATGCAGGGTTCGATGGATAAATTGTCGCCTACCCATAAATGAAAATTACACTAACATCTCATTGTAACAGATATATTTACCAAAATTTATTTCTTTTCTGTAATACTAAAGAATTAAATCGGTTATTCCAACGATTTGTCACTTCCGTGTTCATAAATGCAGATCATTATATTTCTAGACATTGGGCCTATATAATTCTCATAGAACTGTAGGCAGTCTCTTGAATAATAGTGAGCAATAAATGAATTTACTAAACTCAGACTCATCTATCTATCTATCTATCTATCTATCTATCTATCTATCTATCTATCTATCTATCTATATTTCTTCTTTCTTTCTCTCTCTCTCTCTCTCTCTCTAATAGATAGATAGATAGATAGACAGATAGATAGATAGATAAATAGATAGATAGATAGATAGATAGATAGATAGATAGATAGATAGTGAAAAGATATGTAAATATACTAGTATGATAGGTGTCTGGTATGGTGTAGAGATACCTTATGTCAGGCAAATTGACAAACCTCGAAATGACAAAGGTGATCATAAGGACTCTGGAGAGATGTTAACCAGTGTCCTCCCGTTAGCTTTCCACAACTCTCTGAAATTTTCGCTACATCACTTCCGATTATATAACGATACTGGCCATTGACGTAAACGAGGTAATAACACGATTCAGAATGATCCGCAAATTAATAATAGACAACTCGGACCAGAGGATACGGTACATTATCCAATTCCATTGTTGTGGTTGTTGGGGCACATCGAAACAATTAAGACGTGCAGTTGGTCACAAAGAAGTGCAGAAGAAGCAACACACATAATTCACATGCATTGGCTGACCATCGGACTCAACACATTATTTTTTACCATTCATCCCACGAAGACCCAAGGGGTTTATGTGTGTGAAAAGATCTAAGGAAACATGATATTGTTTCGGAGAGAGGAAAATATTAGAACAGGAATTAAGGAAACAGAAGATGACGATTGATATTGCATTTAATTTTTAAGGACCAAAATTGATTGGGTAGCATGGAACTGGAAGAGGGGCGTTGACTGGAAATAAGGAAGTCACAACAGGGAATTTGGGCTACAAAGAGGAAATTTCATCAAAACTATTACCATGGAAATATTTATAGAAAATACACTGTGAATATATACATTACAGCGGTGGGAAATTAACCGAAGACAGGACAGGACGGATAAAATTGCAGATTCTTCTTTGTGTTTTGTCATGAATCTCTAAACGTAAAGCAGAAGGATCAGACATGTAACCGTCATATTCAATACAGGGACGAATGGTCGACTTATAAATGTGTAAGATAGATTCTGGAGAGAAAGATTTGTCTAGCAGAATACAATGAATCAGTTCTTCTCGCAGCATACACAGCAATACACATCCTATATTATAAAACCCCAGTAGCCTATACAGTGCTTTACTGACAACTAGAGTTGATAGAGTCTGCATCATGTGGTGTAATGACAGCACATATGTAATCAAATAACTCCAGGAAATTGCATCCATTAAATAGTTTATAACTCGCAGCAGCTTATGGACACATCAATAGAGGTTTCCTCTTCTCATCCTTCGGAAACTGCTTTCCAAGCCACTCTACTGAATGTCAAGATGTAAAACAAATTAAACAGTTTTAAGAGGAAGGGAATTGTGTCACTGAAATCCGAAAGCGCATTGGCATAACTAAATGTTTTCCAAAAGTTAGAAAAATATTATGAAACCGGAAAATTTCGTTAGAAACCAAGAAAAGAATACTAATCTCTTATGTAATATGCGTGCTTCTATATTGAAGTGACTGCTGGACCATCTCCTCACGAATGAAGAAGAGATTTAGGGCGATAAAAATGTTGTTTTACAAAAGGAAGCTGAGAATACCATGTATGCATGACGAAGTTTTATAGATAATGGGAGTAAAAAGGTCACTCATAATTAACGTCAGAAAGTGACAGTATAAATCTTTAGGGTACCTAATGAGGAAACAGAGCTTGGAAAATGTGAGGCTCTCAGGATAAATTAAAGCTAAGAGGGAGAAAGAAAAATAGCGAACGATGTACCTAATGAGCTTGTGCAAATTGTTGGTAGTAGGAGAGATAACAAAAAGACAACATTTACTAAGAGTTACACATCAAAGGGAGTAATGGAGAGTTATGATCTTTAATGACATGAAGAGACGCGGACCATAGAAGAAATGTGATATGAGCCGGTGTTGCTGCTATGCCGCAACAAACAATTCTATTCACTGGGCATGATCATTAACAACTCGTAGGCTGCCATACAACTTTTCCATTATTATTGTTTATCGGGCAGAATCATGATCGGGAATCCATGTTTTTCAAAGTAGAATGGGATAATGACCTGAAGATATTAACTTGGCCACATAATCAAGGTCATCCGCTGCCTTTTTTTATGAAGTTTTCTCAACATATAGCGTATATTTGGCTTTGATGCATGTGCTTGACATGTCATTATGGGACTGGCTTTCATGATGGATTATATTAGCTTCGTAAATTTGTAACCGTGAATAAATTATTTTTGCTTCCGTACTCCCATTCAGCAACAAACACAACAACCGCAACAATAATAATAATAATAATACATTGTCAGAAATGAGAAATACATCATGCACTACTTACGGCGTTTCTATTTTTTTTTTTTTTTTTTTGAATCTATGTTTTATATATTAACAAATATACATCTTAAGATGCTGAGAAAAAAAAACAATCCCCGTATAAAACATGGACTACCTCATTACTGCGATAACCAGTGTTTAACATATTTTGAATTATGCAAAAGTTAGTCTTAACTCAACACCTGAAGATTGGGTCGTACATGAAACTCCGAGTCGTGCTACTGGTGAGAGAAAATATATATTTATTAATATACTAGCGGGAGCCGTGGAATTTCCACGCACCAACTAATAGAATGTTGAATAAGCAATAATCTTTTTCTACATATATGTATGTATAAAAATAGCACCTTGAAGAAAGAACAATTAAAATCTCTACATATTTAACAGAATGAGATACTTAGGCAGTAAATAGTAAAATTGCATATATTTGTATAGGTATATTTACAAATATATATGTAGTTTAGCTATTAAATCTATCCTTTTTTAATATACAATTGTTATGGTAAATTACCAATACATGGATGGACTCTCTCAGCTATAGATAGGAGCTGGTACTGCCTTTTGGGAGGGAAGTTTTCCAGCAGCCAGATCTGACAGTCGGTCCAAACACTCTTGCTGTAACACTCTTGTTTGCATATGTTCGTATTACTGTTTCTGTTAATATATTTGTTTAACTCAATTCCTCTCTTGTGTCCTTAATTATGGCCCTAACAAGGCCGCAACACAATACTCATAAGGCGGAAAAATAAATAATGCATAGAGATACTTGGGAGTGTCCACCATGTCCACAAAGATTACCAATGCCAATCAGTCCTTGGTACTCCCACTCCCAACATAGACCCATGCCAGTTTCCTTGGATATGAATGCAGAAAACATTAGAACTATATATGTACAAAACTATATAATACATGCCACATATAAATAATTTACTCTTTTGAAATATATTCATTTAATATATATATATATATATATATATATATATATATATATATATAGAGAGAGAGAGAGAGAGAGAGAGAGATGTATGTGTGTGTATATGTATATATATATATATATATATATATATATATATATATATATATATATATATATATATATATATATAAACCGAGGTCTCATACCAAATGCAATCAACGGTCTCCAGAATTTTTGAAAACACTCCATTCCTCCTAGTCAGTACCTCTCGGCAGACAATGTTCTTACTAAAAGTTCGCCCTCTTCTCCTTCTTGTCTGTCTGTTTCCATTACCTTAACCCTTACATCTGAGATTTTGCGAGCTCTAGATTATGTCATAAAATTGTCCTTGCCTGAACACTGGCTAATGTAAGAACGATCCCACTTTCCGAAATGTCTGCCTCTATGACTTGTTAATAGTCATGGCATATGACAAACGAATAGAGAACTGGGTTCTCTCCAAGGTGAATAATAAGTTAGAGTAGCTTGGAGCCTGAGGTTGAGGTCAAGTCTGCCAATTAGTAAGCAATTAATCAAGGAAGTTTCAATTGAATGTCGTTGCATGGCCACCACTTCAAGTTTTGTGCCATTGAAGAGTCCATTCTGGATAGAAATGTTACGAAGAAGTATTACTACTGAGCCGGGTTTTAAACTCAGTTTTTGAGGAGGCATTCGTGATGGTGTCAAGAGTTTAGAAATTCAAGTGAGTAGCGCTCAGCCTTATCAGGATCATTTTGTACTATAATAGGTGCAGCAATCACCTGGAAGTTGTGTCACAACTTATTCATTAATCACGAGGCGAAAGAATTACTCTGCTCTTTCTGTTTTCATCAGATGTGTATTGTTGAAGATATCATCCATCAGAGAGCTGTCAACACATGGAATTTAAGGCATTTCTATGTCATCAACAGCAAAATCTGCGTCTTGTAAAGCTGCTGATGTTCCATTGCCAACATGCAAGTGCAATGATGCAAATTCCTTTTGATCTGATTTTGTTCTGATGATTTTGCTTAATCTGTACTGGATGAAAATCAGCCATAGAGGAGAATATTTAATACAGATTTCAATTATTGTCTCTTGGCAATATCGGTACGACTTGCCAAAAGCAAATCTTTAACACCAAAAATAGCAGCCATGCCAGTGATATCTCGCAAGGCTTTAACAATATCATGAAGAGCAAATGAAGGGTTCATAGAAGCCCCATCCAACATGATCAAATCCAGGTTTCGTAAATAATTTATATAGTCTCAAATGCTGGTCCATTACAAATGCTGGTTTCTGTGAGTGAACAAACTATGGATAGATTTTTGCACTTAACATTAGTGTAGAGTCAATGCCTGTTCAAGCAGCACTGCACAAGTGGTAGTTGTTCCTTCGTATATATGAAATTATGGTATTGTACATATAAGTTTTATGACAACCTCCTAGTGCATCTACATAGAAACAGAAGTTTATGAGCACCTCACCTCTCTTATCTACAGATTCGAGCACATCATTAGCACTCAGTCTGTGTTCAAGTGTTGCAATGCCTGGGTGATCGACGTCTTCATAATGGTCAAGCTGCGGTACTCCACTAGATTCATGCAATCCAATTGCTAAACAATTAATGCAATACTCTATCAGAATTGCATCAGTTGAGTACAGTGCCATGTTTTCTGTATGGTCTGTATTAAGACCTTTGTGTAAGAAATCTTCAATCATGGATTCCTTGTGAGTTGTCCACAGGTGAAGAGAATTTCCAGGCTTCATATATGTGCACGGGACAGCAAACATAAATACTCTGATAAGTAAAAATTACATAGATGTAAAAAAAATTCTAGAATTAGGTTTTAATTAATAAAGGAAGACAACACTTAAAACACATGACCTTTTAACAATACTGTCATTTAGAGTCCACCCTCAAAAATTTTCTGAGGCCGATTCTCGAAATTCCATGGAATATTATGTTTCTTTGAAAATCGTTAGCATTTGTGGACAGAGGGAGTGAGATAAACAGCGTGAGGGTGTTTCTTTGAAAATCGCCGTCAGCGAGACGCTGAATACAGATAAGTGCTGAAGAGTGTAATGGACGGACTAAGTAACTAATTAAAGAAACAACAATTATAAGATAGTTTATAGGTCTGTTATATTGCATTCAGCTCTATAACAGAAGCACTCAATTTGCGATAATATTTATCTATGTATCTGTCTATCTATCTATCTATCTATCTATCTATCTATCTATAATATTTACGTATCTTAGTTTTGCGTTTTATGTACGGAAAGTTACTGGCAGTGAGAAGGTTTAATTCAACGTTCAGATAGTTAATGATTTTTTTTTTATTTGAAATAGAAATTGACATTAAAAATCCATTAAACACCATACGAAAGCCATTTCCAGAAAAAGAAAAATATTATTTGGTTTAACCACACTCTTTTGACTTAGCGGTGAAATGTAAAATAGGTAACTTATTTTTCAAGGTGCTTTCTGAACACTTCCCCCCAAAAAATTCAAACTACATATGATATTCAATAAAGATACAGTCAAATTGATCTACAGCTGCATAAGTAATTTAGGTACAATAATAAAAATACAAAATAACAGAAACCTCAAAAGCAATGTGTAGCAAAATAGTACTAGTAATTTATGAAACTGTACAAATAAAGTTAGATGCCCAATAAATTGAGCTTGTAAATCGATATCTATTATTTATAAAAAATAAAAACGGAAAACGGGTAAAAACGGAAAACATAATTACCTTCTAAGTATCCGATGAAGGGGGGTCCTCTAAAAAAAACAAAAAAAAAAACAAAAAAATTACCCGTAAACAGCTTAAATAGAATTCGCACTGTTGTGATTGGCTGCTGGTCAATCTCCAATCAAATGTGTGATAACGGGGTATATTTATAGAAGTCAGTTGACTACAAGCATTTTGTAGAGGGCGTTTCAGAGTCTGATCAGCTCTGAACGGGTCGATTTGGTGAGGTCAGTATGATGTTTGAAAGACCCTAACCCTGCCCAATGATCCATTTCCAGAACATCCCTGACGACACCCCCTAGCGCTAAAAGAGCGTCTATTCAAAACAAGTATAAAGCAGAATTAACAAATATAAACGGTCAAATTAAAACGTATATATAGGCCTGCACGAAAAGGTCCTTTCAAGCGGGCAGATGATAACAATCGCACATCAACTTTCAAGCTACCAATACTTAGATACTCGACCAAATTTGCCAGCCACATCTGGAATTTAAAATTTTAAAAAATCACAAGGACCCGGTGACAAGGTGGACAAAGGTCAAAACAATTATACCCGCATATGAAAAGTATGACAATATGAGAATTTAAGAATTATGGCATTCCCGGACCCAAAAATCTTTTAAACCAAAAATCAGAAACTTTAAGCCTTTTCCCTCATTTAAAACAATTTTTATTAAGTGTATATGAAGCCGGTTAAAAATAAAATAAAATAAAAACTAGACTGCTAACCTCTAGACACGCAACCCACCATCCTCCATGAAAATTAAATTACATATTTGATTTCCTTTTTACTGTATACATATACAATATACTTAGATTCCTGTCCATCTCCATTCTTTCCTTAACCTTCTTTTCTACTTAAGTTCCCATTGCACCTAATGTCCTGTCTTTCAATCATCATAATTGATATGTCCCAGAAAGGGATATATTTGTTCAAAGTAGCAAAGTTGTTGACTACTGTAACCGGGTAGGACAATCTAGCAGGTAACCGTAATGGACTCTTCCTCATCGTAATG
Organism: Acanthosepion lycidas; assembly: GCA_963932145.1. Taxonomy (NCBI): domain Eukaryota; kingdom Metazoa; phylum Mollusca; class Cephalopoda; order Sepiida; family Sepiidae; genus Acanthosepion; species Acanthosepion lycidas. The sequence goes on along the minus strand of OZ010574.1, from coordinate 120,920,941 downwards.
GTAGGCAATAGGCATAGGCAATGGGCGTCGTCCCTGTACCCCCACATCAGTCTGTATTTATGACTGACACCAGACAATCATATTACTGTGAGGGGGAATCCAGGTGTATGCATATTCATTACATCCCCCCACCCCCTCCGAGCTAAATTTTCCCGTGAAATTTAGCTTTAATATTTTCTCTTTTTAGGGTCAGGGACTTAATCGACTGATTTTTTTTTCCTAAGTCTTTTTCGTCTCAATCCTCCTTGCAGTGGTGGCGTTTTGGCACACTGGTACCTCTGGCCTTGAGGACGGGAATACCTTCATTGGTGAATGTTGACTTACTGAAACAGGAATTTCAAATGCGTCATACAGGACTTCCATTGGAATCTCTTCGGTATTTTCTGTAACCTCTCTAGTGTATGGGTCTCAATTGATTCCATTGTCTTTTGCACTGAAATTTTTCCACTTTTATGTCATATATGACCAGTTTAATTCTTTTGGTCATCATTCCTTCTTCCCAATACATTTTTCCAGTCCTAAATTCTTGAAAAAACTTTGTCACTTGGCTTATACACTTTAGTCATCTAGTTTTCTTTTTTAGCAGTTTTCTTCGCCGGCGAAGAAAATTGGTAAAAAGTGACACCAAATTATTTAAAGAAGCTCTCATATAATACATTTTTGGGATATAAATGCTATAATAACTTATTAATCCCAAGAAGGTCTGGAGTTTAGCCATATTATCAGGTGCTGGCATAATTTTATAGCCTCAGCCCTTTCTGGATCCGGTTTTCTTCCTTTACTGTCAATGATCTGCCCTGAATATTTTATCTTCTTTAAGAAGAACTCACATTTTTCAGCACTGAGCTTGAACCCATATTCCTCATTTCTCTGAAATACCGCTCTAATATGCGTTTTGTGCTGGGCCTCGTTTTCACTTTTAATCAAAATATCATCTAAATATGCGATTGCGTACTCCATACCAGCCAACATTGTGTCCATTATTTTCTGGAATAGGCTTGGAGCTACCTTCAATCCAAAAGGAAAACGATTTAGTTTAAAAATCCCTTTATGCGTGTTTATTGTCAGGTACTTCAAACATTCTTCACTGACTTAAAACCTGAAGGTAAGCCTCCGACAAGTCCAACTTTAAAAACACTCTACCCCCGTTTAATTTAGTGAATATATCCCTCGGAGACGTTAGAGTGTACGCATGGTCTTTCACACAGTCATTTAAGCCTGTCGAAAAGTCAGCACACACACACTGATTTTTCGTTTTTTCTTTTTATATATACGGTTGGAGACGCACAATCGTAATAGACTTTTGAAATTTTCTCCAACCTTTCTAATTCCTCATTTATTGTGTCTAATGCTGAAAATGGTACTTTTCTCTTTGGTTTAAAGATTGGTTTATTTTCTTTCAATTCGAAGTTGACTTCTGCTTTTGTGCACAGACCTAGTCCTTCTGAAAAGACGCGAGGGAATTCGCCTTTCAAATCCGTAATAAATCTTTCTGTTTGCTTCGTCTTATAGTTCTCTATGACGTTAACTTTGTTACAGAAAGAATTTACCGGTAATTCCCATAAATTAAACAATACGATCCGGTCTAACCAGGGAGCACATACACTTTCGATTTGTTAATTTTTACCATGAACGCAATGTTACATTTTAATTCACCTATAAACTTAAATCTTTTTCCAGACACTCCTCTGGCAATTTTATCTGTGTTAGTCAACGGTGGGTAACTGATTTATTTTCCATGTTTGCTCGTTTATTACCGAGATATCACTTCCTGAATCGAGTAATAATTTTACGATCTGCCCATTTATTTTTACATTGATGTATGTTCTTCTTTGACCCTCCTCAATTTTGTTTTTAGACAAAACTACATTCACCTTTGTTTGAGACTTTGCTTTTACTTTTCTCTGTTTTGCCCGACAATGGGAACTTCTATGGACTACACGCCCACAATTAAAACATATTTATCCCTAATGAAAAAATCTTTCTTTATATATTGTCCTCCACACGAACTGCATATAATTTTTTATTTATTTATTTTGTATCCACTCCTGTTGTCTTACAATTTGTACTCGCGAAATGCTATTCTCCTTAATCCGAGTATTATCTTTTTATGTTTATAACTCGCTAACATTTTTCCGTTATTTTGTGTAGAAAATCTTCGTATCCTGTTGCATGATAGTGAGGATTCTTGATCTAATTTCTTTGTCCTTCGGTGTCGTTAGACCCAGCACAAAAATTAGAGACTTGAACATGTTGCTTGACAATTCCTTTAATTTAAAAGCCTCACACTGTGCGTTAATCATACCTGCATACGTGACAAAATCATCATCCTCTTGTTTTACGATATTTAGACACTTGTATCGTGTATGAAACAGACTATATCTTTCATCGAAAATTTTCGACAAAGTTTCTACTGTTTCGCTGAATGTAATCTCTTCTGGCTTCTTTGGGAGGATTAAATTCGCGTATTTTGTATTTTCTTCTGTTCCCAACTTCTGCAACAGTAGAGTGATTTTTTTCTTCGTCGGACCATTGTTCGCATCTTTTCGTAAATACTGTTTCGAACCTATGAAAATAAGCCGGAAACGTTGAACCACTGCCAGGGTCGTATTTATATTCAGAGAGTGAATTTGAAATTCCTTAAACAGAAAAAAAAATATCTAGAGCCCGGTTGTTTTGTTGTCCTAGAAAATACGTCTTCCCAAAGTGCTTTATTGTCTTTTGCCTTTTCAAACCTTTCTTGTTGCTGAATAAATTGTTGTTGTCGTCGTTGTTGGAATTATTGCTGTAAAGTGACTTGTAGCGCCTTGGTTAATTTCACAATTTGTTCCATTCTGCCAACGTATCCCCAAGAAAAACTTTTACTTCAATTTATGTAGACAATAAAATTTTCTAAGTCCAAACAAGAGGGGGTGGGCAATTTCTTACTTTCTGTAAGCGTTGCACTTGTTTTTCCTTTTCTAACGTTCCTCGTTAATAAGCGTTAAAACAAAAAATGAGGAAAAATACTTGATGGATTGCAAAATTCAGCGTTGATGTGAGCATCAAATATTTTCAGAAGGAAAGGAAAAGACACTCCACCTTTTATCAACTTCATGCTGGTTGTCAACCATTTCTTGAAATCTACCATCTTCACCTTTTCTTCTACTGCATGATGACCCATCTTCACCGGTCTTTGTCCCTTGCAAAAAACATCTTAGATATCATTTGGTACACGTACTGTCTTTTTATACAGGTAGAAATTCTGTTCATTGCTGCACATGAACCATGGATATTTGTGCTTTTACCCTTTCATACAGTGATCTGTCTTCAGTTGGGTTTAGCAATTCAACAAAAATGATTTTATCAATTTGAGTGGAATGAACTTACTCCATCAACCAAAGTAAAATATGAGCATGATTTAGCCAACTTTCTTCCACTATATAGTGAATGTAGAATATTTAACTGTGCCAAATGCCATGATGGTTGTAAGAATTATTTCAGCCTAAACACCCTGGCTATAAGATCATGTCTATGAATATACAACTGTTCTACAAGCAGTTCAGTTTGAATTTCTTTTTATTTTGGATTGCAGGTGAAGATTATTAATAAATCTGAGTGGCCATATTTTCTAACATAAAACATTGCATCTTGTTTTCTTTCATGCATGTATCGTGGGCTTCCCATAAAACTGGTTGGCAACATATAGAATTGGCCTATTTCTATTCCATTATTGATTTCATCTTTCAAATGAGCATACTCTTCTGATTTGAGATGTTTTTGGTTCCATAGAAGGTATCCTAATCTCTTTGATTCAATGTTGGTATACATGTCAACTGCATACTGGTGGAACAATTGTTGACTTCTGTGTAGATGATTGAATGTATTTGGATGAAGCATGAAATGGTAGGCATAGAAATCCATTGCAGAGATAGCCTTGTTTTCACCAGCTTCTGCTACAGTCTTGGGGATGCTTAGATGTTATCCATCTTCTCTATTCACAAATACTAATGGATATTGCAAGGCATCATATGAGCAATTAAGTTCACTTATCGTTTTTATAGTATTGTGTCTTACGAAGTTTAATGCCACAATGATATCCATTCTTTCACCTTTCATTATTATAGGAACTTCATTACAATCAGCTGCATTGTATCGCCGAGAATGTTCTTCAGAGGGTCTTTTTTTCTGAATTCATCTGTCAACTCAGAGAATATCTGAAACGTCTCACATAAGTATCCTTTTCATGTAACATTTCTTGGACATTCCACATAATATCAATATCTGCATCCTTGTTAGCTTAAAATCTTTCTTCAGCCTGCTGCCTCATATCATTAATAAAGTATATATAGAAACACTGAGTTTATTCATTAATTAGTGGTTGAGTGTTCGAGTTCTGTGATAAACTTAACCTTGCGCTTTGGGAGTAGGCATTAATTGTCCCTCATGAATGAATGGGTTTTGTTCCCTCTATTATATTATAAATTGTTTTTCATAATGTCAGATTTAGTTTTCGTTTTTCTCCCATTTCAGCAGTGAGATTAGATGCTCGTTCTCACATTCTTGTGTACAATTCTCTGATAATCTTATCCCTGCGCATTGAAAGTAGGAATTAATTGTCACTTATTAATAAATGGGTTTTCTTCGCTCGATTACATTATGACTTGTTCTTCATAGTTTCAGATCTAGTTTTCGTTTTTCTCCCATCTCTGTAGCGTGATAAGTTGCTCGTTCTCACATTCTTCTGTACATAGTTTGTAAAAGTAGTTTAGTAGCTCTGTGTTGCAGTGTTTAGTTAATCCAATGTCCACCTGTTTATCAATGTCCCTTTAGTTTTGTTTATTTGTTTTATTAGTTCGATTTCATTACGCATTTTTCCAAGTAATTGTTATTGTGGTTCTGGTTCCTCAATGACTGGTTTTAGTTGTTCGTAGATATTTGCCTTGTTACTATTTCTTAGCATGTTTCAGAATGTGTGTTTTCTGACGTAGAGGTTTATATATATGGTCCATATATTGTTTATTTGATTGTTATAATTGCATTAGTTCTGGTGTTATTTTCAGATGATTCTTTCAATGATGGTTTATCTTCGATTTGTTTTGTTTGAACGATAGATTCTCTGATTTTACATAGTTTGTCTATGTGGTTTTTAATTATATATACATACAAACACTCACACACACACACACACACACACATATATATATATATATATATATATATATATATATATATATATATATATATTGTGTGTGTGTGCGTATTTAGGTAGCAAATGTTATTAAAGACAGGTTTTGTGTTGATTAATCTTAAAATTACGAATAATCCTTCTCAGATAAAAAGAAATCGCGTCAGAAATTATTCCCAATTATTTTAAATAACATTTATCATCATTCTCCCCTGTCATCCCTGAAAATAAACCTCACGATATTAAAACTTTTCTTAGCGTCGTCAACACAATGCCCTTTGTAATCTTGTAATCAAAACATATTGGTACAAGAGTATTTGCCAAGGATACTTTAAAATTCTGGAAACTAGAGACTGATATTTATGACAGGGAATTTGAGATTCTGAATCTTCAGTTTTTTGTGTCTGTCTCAATTAATCGATGAACATCTTAGGCAAAACAACACGAAGACATAAAAAAAAGACAGGACAAAGACAACTGTTTTCTCGATGGATTATAATCCATTGAAGGTTTAGCCTGTCAAAGTATCTTACGCCAAAAACAATAAGAGGAATCTGTTTCCGATTTTGCAAGAAATGTTTGTCGTTTTGATACTTGATTTGTCGGCATTCATTTTTTCCTTCGACTTATAACTGGCTACCAGTTTTATTAGGTGATACAAAACAACTTTATTGTATAAAAAAACTAATAAAATCACGAATCGATGTTTAGTCAATGACTAATTTCTACACTTAAGTGCATGGATTTATGGTGCCAGAAAATGAAAGTAAACGAGTTCGTCTTCGTCAATTATTCTCTCAGTTTAAGTCGGGAATATCTACTTTTAAATGATAAAACTGTTTATATAGAAATTATAGATGATGTTATAGACGGCAACTTTGATTTATACAGGGAATGTGATGATGAATGTTCTCTATGTGACAAGTAATGTGAATAATAATGAATTTATTATAGTAAACGATTCAGACATGACGTCTAAAAAACCAAAATGATATAAATTATGACAGTTAATTGGATAACTATATGAAACACTGTATGCCATAGTAAAACCCCTTTTGTAGAACAAATTCCCTGAACTCTTGATCTCTTTAAGTCATGGGTCTACTGTCATCATTTATCCTTATCTAAACGCCTTATCATCCACACTTCCACTCAAGTCACTCATCTAAAACATCGAGCCTGGTCATTACCTAGACGAGTAGCCGGTTCTGTAAGCTTGGATGTGCGACTGGGCTAACGGATAACGGCTCTGAATGAGAAGATAACTGAGCTCCAATTCCAGTCGGATTCATCATATTCGCTTATGCGCAAATACCATTAGCAAAGCTATGAATCCACTTTTTTCCGCCCAGCTATGGTTTAATTAGACGTATATCATTAAATCAATATCCACCCCTACCAAAAAATTTGCAATGCAGAAATATTTTCTGCCTGTAAATAAACTGCAAATGAGTATTAATTTGTAAAAAAACAAATCGATCAAATCTATAAATTCTACCTCTAATTCGTCATTAAAATCTTGACTTTAACTTTCTCCTTTGAGTTGCTTACGAGTCTTGAATTGCATGAATAAACATTGCCGTACAATAGATGCACCACATCGTCAAAATTTTTCATTTACAATTTCACTAGTTCAAACATCCAAATGCTAATTCTACAAACTAACTTATTTAGGGAGATGAGCACACCATCGCAATATATTTGCCACATGACTATTCTAAGATTTATGGCGTTGTCGTATTAAAATTTCCTGTCATGTAGCTTAACGGATTTCATATATCGGGTTGACTGATGCACAAAGAGGTACCAAATTTTGGTTGACGTTAGATCGAAGTTCACAGCAGTCATAGAACGCTGAAGAGCCGATTTCCGTGTTGTAGTGCCGCACCTAATTCTATCATCAATAGAAGCAAATCTAAGTTTCGCAACCGGAAAATGAATCTGATGTATACAGTCATTTAGTCGTAGGTGCAGTTATATAGAGGACTGATTTTATGTACAGCAAGTATGGAAGCAACATGTTTGACACCAACAATTAAGAGATTATTGCTGTTATGTAATTGGGCATACGCACTACAAACTATAAAAACACAAAATAATAACAATTAATTAATTATGAAAGTTAATCTTTGTTAGATCGACGTTTTACTTTCATCTGAACGTGCGTCACGCCTGTCTTTGACTCTGATTAAAATATAAATGCTCGGGTTTGAGACAACAAAACCGTCGGAATTATCAGGATATATTTGAAGGACATGGGATTTACGTTTATATTCAGTTAAAAAAGTGTACTTATGCATGCTTCGAATAATTCCAATGTGGATTGAAAATAACTGGAAAACAGACAAAATATATAAACTTGTCACATGATATTCCGTTTTAGCCACCTGTATTCTGTTAAATGTTGTATCCCTTTCAGTATGTAGATGCCTATGGCACTCTATAGATTATTCTTCATTCTTTATGAATTACCTTTCATCTTTGAGTTTATAATGCAGGCTTAACTTTTTCATAGACTAGTCGCACACATGGCTATATCACCCTGTCCACGCTCTGCTATTAAACGCTAACTGGAGTCTAAAAGAAGAAATATCTACATGTCTTTCCCAAGCCATTAATGTGAATGCGAATGAAACCGGCTAGACTAGAATTTGAACTCTTTTCGCCGATTGCATTTTACACGCCGACAAACATTACACTGCCTGTCCATCGCCATTAGTTATGTCTTGGGTAAAAACTTTATAATTACAAATATGTTATGATGGTCATCTCCTTGTACGTCTCTAGACTCCTTCTACTAAGTATTAATTGAGATCAGTCAAAAAATGCGGAACTGATGCCATATTATGGGATGGAGTTGACTAATCCTCACTTTCCAACCTTGACAGTTTAAAAAAAAAAGAAGTTTTTATACAGTCTTATGAGGGATGAATTATTTTAGATTTTTCGACCGATTTCGCAAAATCGAAATGTCGCAGGTCTATCGATATTCCATCGTTAATTCTATGAGAAATGTCCAGAAGATCTCCATTTACTAGTACCAGATGCTCAGATCATTACAGCCAATACTCTACTCACTACATCTGCACGGTTGAAACATTCCCAAGCCCTCTATATTCCTTTAAGCTATCAAAGAATTCTTTAAAGTAGTTTAATTCATGAATATTTAATAAATGAAAAACGCATTTAATCCCTGAAAATAAAACAACTTTTCACCATTAAAATATTAAAAACAACGGGAAGGGTCACATCAATTCCGTCGACTGAGTGCAGGCACAACACCGGACCGAAACAAATCAGCACAAGAAAAGAAAAAAACTTTTTATAACCGAATAAAAGTAATGCATTAAAGATTAGAACTTTAAGTAGCGAATATGTTTCTTCAATTAAAGAAATTTGAAAAGGCATTATGTAAAATATGAACCAGCTTTTTCTTTTTAATTATTTTTAATGAAGTAAATTGTATAGAAATTTAAATTAAATTGACATATAAAAAATACTTCAATAAAACCCTTGTTTTTAATCATTTTTATAAAATAAATCGAAAAATGCAAAACAAAATGAATAGTTTTTTTTTAATTAATTTACCATGGAACATATTTATATAAAAATGCACCGGAAAGCTACGTTACGACGGAGTAGAGTTACTGAAGCCGATATGCCAGATCATAACAACATTGCAGATTCTTTGCATTTAATCAATAATATCTAAATTCACAGCAGTGTCAGTAGTCTACCATTCGCCCTTACTTTGAATATTGCTAGATAGATTATGGCAAGAAAGAACTGTCCAGCACAACACAGTCAACCAAATTTATTATCAGTAAACCTACATGATGTTAACCCGAAAAGTCGGAAGTGGGGTCACTCTCCTGGGATCCTAGCATCAGCTATGCTGATAAATGACAAACAGTATTCTCTCAGATGATTAAAAAGAGTCATTTAAAAGCATTAAAATTAACAAGGCATTACTTGCCCCAATGATCAAGAGATTTGATGCCATTTTTAAGCTCAGCTGCCAATTTGACAATATTAAACCGATCAGACTTACCATTAAGCCAGGAGAAAATAGTTGTGTCGTCAGCATAGATATGGAGTTGAGAACTGATAAAATCAGTAAGGTCATTCATGAAAAGTAAGAACAAGTTAAGTCCAAGGATAGAGCGCCCTTGGACACCTCCATGAATGCAAAAATATGAATGAGTTCAAATATTCCTCTAGAAATACCATAACCTTTCAACTTATGGAGTAGACCAATCTACCAAACCCTGACAGATGCCTTCTATATATCAAAAGCAACAAACCTCACCTTACTGTTATTATCTAAAGCTTGATAGACGGTTTCAGCACAACAGTTAATACATCAGCAGTTAACCTAAATAAGCGGAAGCCATATTGCTTATCTTATAGAAGAGCATATGATATGAGATGCTATTTACAAATGTTTAGCGCCCCTCAGTGAGAACCGAAACAATACATTACACATATGATTAAGCTTGGGATGTCAGTAGGCAAATATAATTAGTTTATTTTATATAATATTCAATAACAGTATACAAACCTTTTCAAACAGAGTCTCGGGATATAAAACTTTCGATAGACCGAGCACCTCCCGCGGTGTTAAAACTTACTGCAACATGAAATACAATATACTGGTCTTTTCCAATTTCTGCCTACGTTTTTCTCCTTTCAGCATCTTTTAATAATAGTTTACAATATTGCAGCCCACTCGCCGTTGCTTTGGCGTGCAAAATAAATTAAAACTGTCTTTTCTGTCTCATATACTCTATAGGCCAATTTACGCTTTCAATGATTTATTTCAGCTTGTTTGGCCAAAAAGTTTCTGAAGCCACTCATTGAATGGCGTATTTATGGTGGCAATCAAAATTATGAATATGTATTTATAGACTTAATTTAACCTTCATTTACAGCCGTCATAGTGAGAATTTTACAAGTAAGTTACTATCATGACTTAACAGATTGATGAATAAAGAAATTTCGTTCCTATCTACATGTCAATGATCATAGGAATTATGGAAAATGTCTGGGTTGAATTAATTTTATGGCGATACCAGAAGGAAAACTGCAACAGACCCGATAGAATTTAGCAAAGAAATGCAAGAAAGTACTCAAAATTAAATATAAGTCAGAATATACATGACTGAATGATTTATTCGTTTTTTACAGTTTATCAACATTTTGCAGGTAATTTGAAGTCAGAAGATATTTTGAGATTGTAAGAATTTGGGGAAAAGATTTTTAGTGATATAAATTTTACTAATTAACCCATAGATGGAGAAGAAGAGGTGGATTCGTACCATTTTTAAAGGTATTTGCGCGGAAGTGCATATAACGAAAGCAACGAGAATTAAAAATCGACTCTCCGATTAAAAATTCCAAGCCATTATCCATTACACCATACAAACATCCAAGCTTACAGCACATGGTATATTCAAGCGGTCACTCATCTAGGTACTGACTTGGCTTGAAGTTGTTTAACTTCGATGATCGTACTGAAGAGAACATAAAGTAGTCAGCAAGAGAGGGGATTAAAATCGTGAGCTTCGAATGTAAATTATTAAAATCAAGTATGTAGAGAAATTTAACCATTTGTATAATGCAAAAAAAAAACACAAAAAAGACGACGCAACTTTTTTTATTGTTTATGTGTTCAGTCCATTGAATTGTAGAACCGCATTTCTATTATCAAAATCCTCATTTCATCTCTTAAGAAATCATCCAGCATTCACTGACATATTGGAGGACCGATATTACATGGCAGTTTCATACTCTTTTCTTTGTCTCAAGTGGATTTAACTATTTCTTTATACCTTGTTTAGCTTTTGAAAAACATCTGTTGTTATTCCAATATGCCTTCGATTTTCTGTCGCATTAATTTCCTCGTTTAAAACACGTCCTATATATTTAAATGTTTGTACTTGCTTGATTTTAGTGATGCCAATTCGTAGTTCTCAACTCTATGTCCCAACCACAAACCATGGCGAGTGACATATGTTACAATAGTAACCTTTGCAATAAATATAAAAATGACAGAAATATCAGACATAAGTAATGATAGTTATCGATTGACAGTCTGTACGATTAGATTTTAAATTAGAAATTCGTTTATATAGTCTGCACAAAAAATTGGCCAGTAAGAATTTTACTATATATCGAAATGCGACAATTTTTATAGTGACATATAAAGTAGTGAAAATAATTACAGATTTTGATGCAAGTGAATATAGTCAGAGGTTTTTTATTTTATTATTCATTCAGGTCGTATACGATAACGGCTCTTTATAGATTCCTATTCTTTATCTTAGAATTTCCACTACTGCTTGTAAAACACTGTGGAGTGTTTTCCCTTTCACCTTCGAATTCAAATTAGTCCTGTTAGACTTGCAGCCACTCAGCCCTAATATTAATCAATAACTGAGCGCATGAATAAGCAAAGCATTTATTCCTTTTCTAAAGAATTAGTGTGAATGAACGCAACAGACGACTCAGACGGAAATGATCTCTGCCCAATGGTATCATTTTTCGATTCCATTTTACGCGCTCATAACCATTATACAGACCCGCATATACAAGGCATGGTAAAGCGACAGGTAAGCATAGCTGAGGTCATAAATGGTCATTTTGTTTGTAATATCGGTAGAAAACAAAATCTCCATAACATATGAAGGCTGCATAATATATTAGGATATATATCCCAAACAGTTCCAGTTGTGTTTTGTGATTGGGGGATGTGTAATCGCGTAGAAGCAAAAGACAAACGGACTACTTCTGTTTAGATATTGGAAATTAATGGTAATAACTTTAGTTGTTTCTGCACAGGAAATATTCAGCACTCGTTAACCGAGCAGAGAACGATTCGTTTACACTTGTCAATGAATGCCAGTTAGCGATGAGAATAATGGATGATGTTACTCGTTTCCGTTCTTCCCTATCTGCCATGACAGCTAGAAAATTACTATTACAGACGCCTGCTCAACAATACTGCAACAAAGGTGAGTGGACCTTAGTTAATGCTTCTGAAAGAGAGTGCATAATCTGGTGTGATAATCTTTGAACGCTCAAAACATCAGTAACCATGACTTGTGACCTTAGACTAGCACAACCATCGAACATTCTCAAAGTTTCTGCAAACCCATTTCATACATGTGGTTTGGGTTAACATGTGGTATGCATTTCAGGCACATTCTAAATATGCCACGAGATAGGATTGCCTCTTCTGGCAGATATTATCAAGAAGTCACCACCAAGTGATCGTTACACACGGTTAAAATTTATAAAAAATTTTGACTCAAAATAGTTTTTCAGCAAAGTGCGTTTATCAAGTCCCCTGTTATTGCTCTTTCTCATATGGATGTGGGTTTCATTGCTAATCTTTGCTTTAAAGAATTGCAGAAAGTCAACATCTTATGTCATTATTTTCGTTTCGAGTTACATGTGCTGTTCATTTTGTTTCTTTTGGAAATTTTATTTGTGATTCAGTTTCGTCAATCTGCAGGATACGCTAAGTCCGACAGTTTTGATCTGAGAAAATGGCTGCATATAGCTGATATTCTAAACAGTTCTGAAGATGATGGATTACATTAGATTAATAATTGATTTGTATCGTCATTCCATGAACTTCGTTATAACGACTCCTTAATCGTTTTAAACTATGATGTATACCCGTGTTTGACTATTGAAACAAAATAAACATAGGAAGATATTGTTACACCGATGAGAAAAGAGACGACTTATTGACCTAGTTTTCTCCTTTTGTATGACATATAGCTTCTGAATGTGGGCTATCATGGGTTCGCAAAATCACTTTTTTTGCTCTGAATTCTTTGCCATTTACCATCCCTATTTGTCTTCTGCAATTCCCACACGTTATGTTGGTTCTTCGTTGTTTCCATTATTTCAATTGCCTACATTATTTTATATGGTTAAATTCTCTAGGCTCACTTTCACTGGTTTATGTTCTAGATATTTACATTGTATCTTTCCAACTATAAATATCTGTTTCCTTATTCTTTTTATTTCATCAAGTCTGCCTCCATTCTCATATGACCTGTCTATTGTAGTTTTAAACGACATCAGTAGAACTACACTCGCTCCTTATATTTTCTTCCTCTGCATTTTGTGCAATATACGATATTTTCCTCTGCATTCTGTGCAATATGCGATATGGTAAAACTCAGTGATAAAACCAAGAAATGATTCCCGAACCTCCAATACTTTGTCGTCAACAACGACGTATCGATAACTGAAACTCATCTAACCAGTATGAGAAATGTCCTGCGTGCTGTCTAGTATGATTGCAAAATAATTGGCTTTTAGAATTCGATTCAATATATTTTCCTTTACGTTTTTTCCCAATATATGAATGAATTCATTTTGGATTTTCGGTGACAAGTACCGTCATTTATCATTTACTGCTTTCAAGTAATGCTTTCCAAGAACAGGATCATACTTGCTCATAACTTCAACAAGGTATATAAAGTTACCTTTATTGGAACTAAATACATATTCTCGATGGCCTCTAAAAGGCAGGTTCTGTTTCGTGCGAAAGTTCACGGTATCAAGTAACCGTATAAAAACCTGAGTACATATCTGTCTTTCTTTCATATTTTCTTCTTGTAAGTTACTGTCAAAGTTTTTAGCTTTAAGTGTAATTTTCAACATCTTCCATTCATTGAAAGCTCTTTGGTGGCCAGACAAATTTTCATTTTCAGGAATTTTTGAATGAGGCTTCCAGAATGTATGAAATCCTGGATTTCTTGCTAGACTTGATTTGCCTTGCCCTGTTGTCAGTAAGAGACGACAATAGAAACAATAAAGTGATTTCTTCTTCTTTGAATACAGCAACACTGATCTCAAAACAGTCTCTCTGTTCACAATAGTTTTGTAAAATCAGTATTGTAGAATTATGCCCGGACTATTTTCCCCCGGTCTTACAGTCTATCAAACGGTTCATCATTGTTTTGAAAAATTTTAGGTCCCACTTATACAAGGTCAACAAGCAACTATCCTGAGCCAATTCTTGGCCAAAATTCAATGTCTTCGTAAACAGTAATCTCTATGTTTGCCTCTTCTATTTCTTTATTACCAGTAACTTCATAAGTTCCTTCTTCATATTCATAGTTGTCTTTGCCGTTTACTCTAAAACTCTCTTCCTTTGGAACATCAACATTATCACCTTTGATTTCTTTAACAACATTCATTCCTAAGGAAATTCCTCTTCAACTTTCCTGAGACTCCATACGCATCTTTATCAGAAGTTAATAAATTAGATTTAGCCATTTTTCTCCATGTCTGTTCATTTATGATAGTGATATCAGATCCTGTATCTAGTCGCAATTTTATTTTTGCATCATTAATTTGCACAAAAACAAATTTCCTGTTTTATCGTATTAATTTCCCTTTTAGACTTCTTATCGCTATTCCATGTATTTATCATGTTCACATACGTTTTATTTTTTCTACATTTTTTGTTTCTGCAACACGTACTTTTAAGTCCTAATCTTATAACATTTTTGTTTTTGAAAAAACAATCAATTTTAAAATGCTATGACAAGTATTAAGTGTTGAGTAGGGCTTATAGTCTTTTTTACTGTTTTATTAGTAGTTGAAAAACATTTGTAGTTTTTCCTCTTAGATGGTCGGAAACTCTGTATTTGTCAATTGTCTTTTCCTCAATCCTTGTAGTATAGAGATTCAAATTCACAATACGTTGACATTATTCCTCTATTTTCTGGAGAGTTAATTTGGAAGCCATTTCTAATTTAGCAAGTATCCTGGATCTTATCTCCGCGTCCTTAGAAGTTAAACCCTGTACGAATATCAGACGTTTATATAAATCAGGAGTTAATTCATGTGAACCTCTCACATTCTACATTCACAACGCCTGCATAAGTGACAAAATCTTCATCGTCGGATTTTAGTCATTGTTTATTGAATAATGAACTTCTATAACCAAAACTTTTTTGATAATAGAACATTTTCATCAAAATTTATCTATTCTGTTTTTTTTCGGCAAAATATAATTCACACATTTTTCATGCTCAGCAGGGGACAATTTACTTGATAATAACCGAACTTTCTTTTCCTCATTCCAATGTGATCAATCCTTTTTGAAGATTTTCCTAATTTTTTAAGATTGCTGCTTACTTAAAAAGGAAATAAGATGCTCACTTAATTTTCTTCAAATATTTTATGGATATAATGTATCCGTAGAAGAAAATTAGATCTTTCATCACATCGTCAGAACGTAAACACGTCTACTGTCGTTAAAAACACAGCTGCTGTCAGATTAGGAATCAATTTTAAGCCTTAGGTATCGCGTATTTTGTGAAGGTCCATAGTTTAAGTAATAAAAAATAATGTCGGTTTATAAAAAACTTCCATTAATTCCTTAGATATTACTGTGTTATATGTACTACTGAATGACTGTATTACTTTCAACTTAGAATGTATATATTGATTAAAGCAGGTCATTTTGATCAATCATTCTTTGCCTTACTCTCCATCTTACTATCTTCTATTTGTTTTTTTTAATTGATCATGAAAATAATGCT
Source organism: Acanthosepion lycidas (assembly GCA_963932145.1). Classification (NCBI taxonomy): domain Eukaryota; kingdom Metazoa; phylum Mollusca; class Cephalopoda; order Sepiida; family Sepiidae; genus Acanthosepion; species Acanthosepion lycidas. Next base: position 120,905,200 of record OZ010574.1, on the reverse strand, counting down.
ACTTTGATCTCAGATATTGAATGCATATTGATTTTTAAACCTAAAGCCAATTATTAAGATATGGATGCCTTTGATTCTTCAATTAATCGACTTTATTCCCTCTTAACCAAAATTAATTATCAATTGCCAAAACAGAAACTTTAGAATGTATTTAAATTTTCCCAACTCTTTATTTATTTACTTTGTACGGTCATTAAATCTTTACACGACTTCATCACCATTTGAAACCAGATATTAGTCATGTCGAAAGGTAAACGACAACGCCATCACTTCAATAAAATACAAACTATGCCTCATCAAAGACGCTTCAAAGTTAATTCTTCAAAAATGAAATGACATTAAATTTAAAATAAATATGATATTTATAAAATCCATTTAAATACATTAAGAATAGTTGATAATGTTATTTGTGTTATCGTGAAATTGCATTTTAAAATCAAATTACGGATGCATGTCCTATCTTCTAATTATATTTTGCTCAATTCTTTCTTAAATAGTTTGCAGATATGTGGAAAGCCTCCTCAAAATTATTATCTAAATAGATAAACATGATTTTTTGCACATTTATATACCCAAACGTAACATAAATGAAATGATATCCGTATACTTATGTTGATAATGATCGAATACATCTGCATGTTTTAAAGTATGAACATTATTTTAAGTTATGTATTTACGACGTTGAGCTAAAAAGTTTATAAGCTCACAATGAAGGAGTGATGTTAGAGCTATGAAATCTGACATGCATTAATTTCACCTCTTCTATTAATAACGGCATTGTATATTTCAATGTAAACTGATATCTGAGTGTCCAAAAATGTTTGTTCATCTTTTTGTCCAAAAAGTCATCAACAGCAGATATGGCATCATCATCATTGCGATACTGGTTCCCAGACAAATGCTTTTCTCACGCTGGAAAGCAGATGATAGTCAAATCAAGAGAGTAGGAAGTGCGACCAATCAGTTCCAAGCCACAGTCATGAACAACAGCCATTGAAGACAAGGTCATGTGAGCTGGAGCATTGTCCTGATGAAACATAACCCTTTTCGTCAGTTCTCTTTGGGGTTTGAGCCATTTTTAAAAGAAGTCGCTACAAGTTACTTCTTTGAACAGTCAGATGTCAGCTTAACAGGAAATAATGCAGTTAGTAAAAAAGAAGAGTTTAAATTATCGCATGCAATTTTTCACAACTCTAGCATCAATACTTTTTTGGACATCTCTCTCCAGTATCGAGGCTAACATCCTTCAACATCGTCTCCACTAGGCGAGTCATGTGTCCAGGATGCAACCCGCTCGACTCATAAAATTGTATTTGGAGATCTCGCCAGCATCAAGAGGCTACGCGGAAGTGAAAAACAACGCTTCAAGGACAAGATGAAAACATCCCTGACACACGCCAAAATCGAACTTGAGACGCTGGAAAATGTTACTGCGAATCGGCCATCCGATGGCAGGGGCAGACGTTGAGTCCAACAGTCGATGTGAAGAGAACCAGCGACGTACTGTGTGAAGGGTCCGACACGCCCAAAAGCGTCCACAAACCATACTTCTCTGTGAACTCATGTCACGGCTCTTCAGAAATAGGCTACGACTTCCCAGGTATCAACGTGGAGTTGTAAGCAATTGGGAGAGGGGACGACGATCGCAATGCTCAGATGCGAGTGGGTGCCAACGCGGACAACCTCTACTCTCGAAGAGCAATAAAATCATGAATTTGGAGACATGAAAGAACAAAACACGATAAAATCTGTTAATCCTTGAAATTCACCTGCTCTCAATTTTGGCAACACCATCAAGGAGCATGTTAATATAATTTCTTGAACTTGATTATTGAATAGCAGCATTATGGACAGCATTTGATATGGTTCATTCTTGAGGGTTTAGCGAAATAAGATTATGACACCTGATCAGAAAGCTTGTATATTTCTTTAAATTGAGAAAAGATTTTTGTAGAAAGTCGATGTAAAAATTATTAGTGTTTTGATTTGATGTACTTTGCAAAATAGTTTTTATCTTTAAATTATAAAAGCGCATGTATTGGAAAATTGATATGAATACAATTATATTTATATTTTCAAACATTTACTATGTTGATCCTAAAATGGCACATTCAATGCCACACGGGTATGACCTGTTTCCTGAGTCAGATATGTTCCTATCTTTAAATCTTTGATAGTATTTCAGCTTTCAAGAGAGAATTTCGATTTGTATTTTAAAAATCAGGAATAACCCTATTAAAAACTGACTCAGCACTCTTTTATGCTCTCTACATAACGCGCAAGGCAACAAACAATATACACTGAGAGTTCTCGTCATATCTAGAGGTTTCCATGAACAAAACAGTTGATTGTAAAATCCGAAATTGATTTAAACAGGTAAATGTTAAAATTTACATTTGTCCACTTTGTTCTGGGCTGCCTTCCTCATGCTAGGAGGTCTTGGGCGACGGGCTCCATTCGATAATAACGTTGCCTTCTTCTTTTACAGCCAGTTGTTTTGGTTCGGAGATAAAAATCTTCGACATTAAATTTAGCTAGTTTATTAAAGTCGACGTATACATCTCTAACTATCCAGTGGGGTTGCTTCACCGCCACACTGGGCAGCCGCTTCCAGATCCAACAGAAATCATGTCTATATTGTTTGGTTGTTTATACTCCCCGAAAAACCTTTCTCTGTATCTATCATTCCAAAGCTGGCTCAGCCAATCAAAATCGACTTCCTTTGTTTTATCTTGTATCTGATCTCAAAGATCTAGTTCAAGCAGAGATACAGTTCTCTGAAAATAATAGTCTGTTAAACTATTATTTAACATAAACATATTGTAAACTAATCTTCGAATTTCAAAAATTTAATCTTCTATATACGCAAAGATTTAGGAACTAATATTCTTCTACCGGATAAAATCAACGAGAATTACGTCAATAAACAACATTTTTATTATTTGAAAACACCAGGTTCTGTAGGTTTGTACGTGAGGATGGTGTAATGGATTGGAAAGTCGGAGAGCAGAGTTTTAATACCAGTCGACTTCGTTATATATACTTCTGTGTAAATATCCTTGGGAAATGTATGAATCTAGTCTTCCCTCCAGTTATGGGTTAATTAGTAAGATTTGTATCAGTAAATCATAATTATTTCTAAAGATTCTTACTATCTAAAACAAAAATAGTTTCCTGGGCTTAAATAACCTGTAAAAACAAGCCATGAAACAAATCAAACAAATGTCTTGATATTAGTTTAAAATGACAAAAGACGTAGTAGAAAGAAAATGGATCTAGGATTGTGAATTAATTAGTCGCGAGTAAAGCAAAATAAAATCAATCTACTCATTGACTAGCAAGACTTTATTAAAAATTTGGCAGTCACAAAATGTAAAAGATTAAATGGCAGGAGGATTATTATTGTTCTTATATATGTCGCTTTTGACTCGACCGAGAATTCTATAAAGGTTTGATCTCACAATCCCATCGTATATGATTTGATCTCACAATCCCATGTCACAATTCGCAAAATGATCGCGAGTCGCCTGATTGTTACTGTTAAACCAACTAGACGTATTATGGTGATTTTATAAGCATAGCTTAGACGAGACACAAACCCGAAAGTATGGAGCATCCAGTAATGATCGAACTCGCTTTTCAGTCGTAATTGATCCATTGAATCACGCTTCCTTGCTAAACGTTTTGTGTCACGCTTAACGACTAATGATTTTTGCTCACGTTTTCTCAAAATTGTTGCCTGTTATAAAATATTGTGAATTTAACTGTTATTCTGACAGTATTGAATATCTAGTGTAAAGTCAAAATGTCTTTTTCATAAATTGTAACGATTCGTTTTCGTTTTTTTTTTTGTTTTGTTTTTGTTTTGTTTTTGTTTTGTTTTTGTTTTATTTTTTGTTTTTTGTTGGGGTGGATTCGTCGGGCATAGACATTTTTCTTTATTTTACATTATTTTTTCTAAATAGCTATCATTTTTAATATCCTTAACTTTCTGTGATAAGTAAAATGTACATCTAAATGCTGTGGACATTTTTACTCGTTTTCATATTTTCGAAGCAACATGTGATATAATGTATCTATCCAATACGATGAATAAAACTCAATATTTGAATGTAAGTACGTTTGAAAGCATTACATTGAATTAAATAGTTGTCCCTGTATATGTGTTTTTTTATTTTTTTTAAAAACAAAACTAACTCTAACATGAAATGAATGAAATTTTATCACTTATTTATATCTAACCGCACTTCGCTAATATCTTTTCCAAGTTAGTGGCTCTTATATAATGGATAAAATTAATTTGCTTATTCATATTTTGATCACCAAGGGATCCTATATTTGTGTGAAGAAAATATATAAACAATACTTTGTTTTATTACGAGCATTTTTCTTAATTATTTCCCTCTTTTGCCATGAAAGGTGATAAATTCAATCACTGATTGGGAGTAAAAAGAATTACTCAGTATATAAGGGGATATAAGTTATGTCAACATTATTTAATAACAAATTTGAAAAAATATAAGACATAATATTGATTACAATATTAGAAAATATCGTATATGAAATTGTTGAAACTTGACTAATGCATGGAATAATAAGGCAACACAAAATGTGCTTAGAACAAAATGTATTTAAACAAGAAAGTGTACACAACATTTAGATATAGTCTTTTGTATATTCCTGGGAAGACCGTTCCTGGAATGTGTGTTGACTGAGTCGCAGTCGGGCAGAGTCTCTGGTTAGATCTCCTGATTCCTCTCTCTCTCTTCCCGATACCAACCATATTTATATGGTCGGTACTCCACTATGCCAATTAGGTGGATTCTACCACAACACCCCTCCCAAGCCTTGGAATCCCTTTTGGATTTCAAACTGGCTTCCTATATGGTTGATGATTATGGCTATTTCTTTGTAGATCCATTTCCATACTTTTAATATTTTTTCGTTTTGGATTCACGTCCAATGGGTCCGTGAACTTTCGTTTCCTACCGGATCTTCTCGGTTCAGGAATATTCTGCAGAGGTTCTACTTGAAACATATCATACATTACATCAATGGGATCTTCCTCTTCATCCGGTATACTCTCTTCATGCTCTAGAACGTAACATTTTTTAAGTTGGTTCTGGTGCCTTTTATGAGTATTCTTCGACCCTTTAATTATGTAAATCATGTCACCGATTCTCTTGTCCACTATGCCTCGCTCCCAGAACTCAACGTTGTTTTTGTAGCACTTGAAAAAAACCTTCTCTCCAGAAGTGTATCTTTTTCTCGATGTATACATAGTATTCTTTACTCTATTATTTCCTGGCAAAAGCTTGTCAAACACTGACTTAACTTTCCTAGCGAACATTAGTTCAGCTGGTGCCATGTTTGAGTGTGTTCTCTGGTTTGGCGTAATTCTGTATACCTGTAGGAATTGCTGAAGCGCCTTTTCCGTTGGAACTCCTGAGGCTTTCTTCAGCGCGCGCTTTAAAGTATCGCCAAATCTTTCTGGGAGTCCATTGAACCTCGGATGATACGGCGGCGTCGTTATGTGGTTAATTTGATATAACTCACAAAATTCCTTAAATTCTTCAGAAGTGAATTGTGTACCATTGTCACTCACAATACACTCTGGCACACCGAACCGTGCAAATAGTTCATGCAAAAAAGTTGTTGTGGTATTGGACGTAGGCTTTTTGCAGGGCAGTACTTCCGGCCATTTTGTAAAACTATCTACCACTATTAAGTAGTAATAATCTTCTACTGGACCAGCGAAATCAATGTGTAATCTTGTCCGCGGATGATCCGTCTTGGGCCATGGTTTGTGTACTATAGGTGGTGCCTTAGCTGCTAACGCACACCCTTTACAACGATGAACCGTGTTTTCGATATCCACATCCATTCCTTTCCAATATACAAAGCTTCGCATTAAGCTTTTTGTTCTATTAACCCCCGGGTGACCCATATGAAAGTCCCGTAATATTCTTTTCTGCAACTTTTTTGGTACTACTACTCTCTCACCATATAATAAAACTCCGTCACAAATTGAATAAATCTCCTGCACCTTTTGGTCATTTGCTACCATTTTGCTTTTTATTTCTAAAATGAAATCATCGCTTTCAGCTTCTTTTTTAATTTCCTTTGATGTAACCGGTAGCTCTCTTAAAATGTTGTTTACCATACTTTTCACCTCATAATCTGCTCTGATATTTGCAATAATTGATGCTTCGAATCTTTCTTCTTGACTCGGTACGAGTCTTGATAAGCTATCCGCATGAATTATATTTTTGGATGATAGGTGCTTTATGTGAAAATCATAATTGAGAAGAATGGTTCCCCATGTCAACAGACGATTTGCCGTATAAACAGGTAACCCTTTCTTTGAACCAAAAATAGTGATCAGAGGTTTATGATCCGTTTCAAGGATAAAATGTCTGCCGTGGATGTATCTGTGAAATTTTGTTATGGCAAAAATGATACTCAGCGCCTCTTTTTCGATCTGTGAGTAACTTCTTACTCCTGGGCGTAAAGTTCTCGAAGCATGTGCAATTGGTTTTCTAGAACCATCTGGCATTATGTGTTGAATACACGCTCCTATCCCGTATGAACTGGCGTCACTTGCCACTACAATATCCAGTTTTGGATTGTAATGGGTTAAAAAGAGGTCTGATGTAAGCATTTTCTTTATTTCATCAAAGGCTTTCTGACATTCTACCGTCTATTCCCATGCCTTGTCTTTTTTAGTAGTTCATTCAACGGAGCTCTTAGATTGTACATTCCTTTAATGAACGCTTGATAATAATTTGCGAACCCCAGATTAGTGGGCGTCGGCATGTCTCTAATCGCAATGGACCTTTCCGGATCTGGACATCTGTCATTTTTGTTGATTATGTGACCTAAATACTTAATTTCCTCCAAACCAAATTCGCACTTTGACTCTTTGACTTTAAATCCAAAGTCCTGAATCTTTTTAAATACTTGATTGAGATGCTCTCGATATTCGTCGACGGTTTCGCTCCTTACTATGATGTCGTCTAAGTAGGCGCACGCACAGTCTAAATCATTCAACATGACGCCCATAGCTTGTTGAAAAATGGCTGGTGCCACTTTAATATCAAAAGGAAGCCTGTTGTACTTGAATAACCCTCTATGCGTGTTTATCCCTAGTAACTTCGAACATTCTTCTTCGACGGGAATTTGGAGATAGGCATCTGATAAGTCGATTTTTGAAAATATAACTCCACCATTTAGCTTGTTAAAAATCTCCTCCGGGCTCGGTAACGGGTAATAGTAGTCCTTGATTACCGAGTTCAACCCTGTCGAAAAATCAACACAGACTCTGATTTGGCTTGATTTCTTTTTAATGCACACAATCGGCGCAGCCCATGAATTAGATTCTACTTTCGAAATAATTCCCATTTTTTCCAAACTATCAAGTTCTTCGTTAATTTTCTCTACACTTGCGAAAGGCACGTTACGTTTCTTTTTAAAAATTGGCATAGTATTTTCCTTTAATTCAAATTTAGCTTCAAACTTGTTACATCTTCCATGACCAGGTGTGAAGGTTTCTGGAAACATTTCTTTAATTCATCTTTAATGTCCTGTTTTGTTTGCGTATTACTTTCTAATTTTCTGCAGAATGAGTTTAACGGTTTATCCCACAATTCGAATGTTTCAATAAAATCTGTACCCATCAAGTTTTCTCCATTTTTCAGAATGAAAACATTTATTCATTATTGTTAAATCTGAACCCGAATCGAGTTGAAATTTGATATTCTTTTTAAATATTTCAGTCGTCACATATTTCCTCAAATCTCTATCTGATTTGATATTCGAATTTGTTTGTCTAATTCGGCTATTGATTTTTTTCGTTTTACAACACGATCCTTTGTGTCCCTTCTTGTGGCACACGAAACATTTCTTATTTCTATATGGGCAATTTACCTCCCAGTGTCTTTCGTTACAGCGTCTGCAATTATATGGTGGAACCTTTTTTTCCCCTCGTTCTTCTTATTTAATTTAGTAAAAATTCGGCGTATTTTAAAAATAGACAAGAACGCTATTTTTAAAATACGCCGAATTTTTACTCCAATTTTTTTCTGATAGGTAATTTGACTGTTTTTTTATTTTTTTTAATATAAGCAATGCCAACTTCGATTTTTTGAGACTCTTTCTTTAAACTTACAGCCCGCTGACACTCCTCTGCTAACTTTTCAGGGTAAGGTTTTGTTCAGATTCGAGTTTAGACAAAACTCTACGTCTTATTTCGGCACTCTTACTGGATACCTGTCCTTGAGCAAAAATTAAACACTTGAATTCTTCAACCATAATCTCTGCCAATCTGAAATTGTCACAGTGTCTATTCACTATAGATGCATATGTTAAATAATCCTGATCGTCGAATTTAGTGACATTCATGCATAACCATCGCTTATGCCAAAGCGACATATTTGCTCCAAACAGCTCTTTTAGCAATTTCACTGTTTCCGAGAATTCCAATTCATTCGTTCTTCTCGGTAGAATAAAATCTAAAAATTTGCTATATTCGGCTGTACCTAGCTTTCTTAGTAATAGACTGACTTTTCTTGAATTCGACCAGTTTTCACAGTCTGTATTGAAAATATCTTCATATCGTTTAAAATACGCTTCAAACGTTTTTTCTTCGTCTGGCACATAGTTGAAAGTTTCCAGCGAATTAAATATGGTGTTATTAGAATATGAAGAATTTCCCTCATTTGCCTGATTTTGTTTAATTTCTCCAATATTAACTTTTGAATTTCTAAAAGTCTTTCCTCTTGCTTTTCTTGATATTTTTGCTGGGATTTGAATAATTCAGACTGACTCAACTGCTGGGATTTGAATAATTCAGATATGACTTTGGATAATTCATCCATCTTTAGCTGCTAGTGTTCATGCAACAAAGAATATACCTTTAATTTGTGTATCTATGAATATAATATAAGCTGACCAGAAAAATCGAAAACAACTTAGGACTTTATTTTATGTCTTGCTTTTACATTCAAGCCCGTGATAATCAACTTTGGTATTTTTTTTATCACTTCCGTTTGCGTATTTCAATGACAAACCTCTGATTTTTATTATCAGCGGTAAATTCGTCACTATAAAATATTGTTGAGCAAAAAAAAAAATTTTTTTTTAAAGTTCGTTACCTTTCAAAATCAACACGGTGTATTTGTGCGCCTTTTAATTCCAGGCACGTTTTTCTAGTCGGCCAGTTTTTTTAACGGGTGTCACGTTGTAGATAACTTTTTCAATTTAAAATCACCGTTATTCGTTTACGACACCTTTCAAATTTTTCTGAGTGAACGTTCCTTTAAGCTTAGTCGTCCTTTAACGAGTTCTAAATATCCAGAAGTTCAGAATCCTTCGCCGTTCCGTTAGATGTTGGACTTTTAATTAATATTTTTTTTCTTCAGCCTGGGTTCTTCAATGACTTGTCCCAATTGTTGAAGGCTATCAATTATTAATTCTTTTTTTTTTTTTTCGTAAGTTTCTTTCTACCTAGTCACCATTATTGAAACTTGACTAATGCATGGAATAATAATTCAACACGAAATGCGCTTAGAACAAAATGTATTGAAACAAGAAAGTGTACACAATATTTACATATAGTCTTTTGTATATTCCTGGGAAGACCATTCCTGGAATGTGTGTTGACTGAGTCGCAGTCGGGCAGAGTCTCTGGAGGATTCATTGTAAAAAATTTACAATTGTGGCACGTGGCCGATGAAGGGGAGGGGTAAAGGCTGGTCCAAACTAACTATCCTATACCTAGCTAATCAGATTCACGACCCATTCATACATTACAATTTACACATTCACCACAAGAACTCGTCCATCCCAAAACAAACCTCCAGCCACCATAATACCACATCCTCTCAAGGGGAACCTACCAAAACGCGCCCCACACCATAAAAATTTGTTGATGAAACACATGCTATACATAAAATTCTAATAATGCTAGAATGATAGGGGAGAGGAGATGAACCCAATAATAACTAAAAAGTAACACAAAATACAAACTAACCATAACATATGTTAGTAGGGACCGTCCAACCCTCAAAAATAGAGAGGCCGCTGTATTCTGCCCCAAGGACAAAATCAAGCGGCAACTCTCGCTAAGGGAGTGGGAAGAAGGCTAAAATATTATGCGGGAATGGGAAAATATAAAGCTAGCCCAGTCGAGATAAAAGGGGACCAAAACAAACTGGGGAGTTTGGGAATCTCGACTTGGAACATAACCAAAGAGTAGCCGGGTAACAGGCCAGGAACAACACTTACTCACATTAACTAGGTACACTGAAGCTTGTCTAACCTAACCATGGGGAGGGTTCCACAGGAAGCCAACCCGATGTGCAATAGGTTGACCTAGAAGAGAAAATCAAGGCTAGCTCCGGTCACACGAACCAAGTTCGCCTCTTTTACCCACCTTTCGCTAAAGACTGTCGAATGCAACCGTTTTCTATCAGATCTAATCTTCATCTTGAGCTGATGCTCAAAGAATTGGATTAGATGCTGATGAGAAAGACGGTTGCCCCGCAAGACTTCCTCCTTTCGAGATGTCTAAATCACCATTCGAGCCGTGGCAAGCAGCGTCAGAAACACCATTCGTTTCACCCCGGAATACGTGGGCGACACATTGTCACACGCGTATGCGCGATCAATGGACACAAGCTGTTCGGGAGCGAGACGAGCCGTCAGCTCGCCGACATGGTCCCATAAGGGGCGGACCCGGGGGCAATGGTAGAAGGCGTGCGAAGCCGTTTCTTCTAAGCCAAGACCACACCGTTCACATTCTGGCAAATCCGTCAAACCCCATATGAAAGCCTTGTCGTTGAGAGGCAGCCGATTCCGAGCCAATCGCCAGGTAAGCGAAAACTCAGGGTTACTGATGTAATCCGCCGCTGGCGCCCAAGACCAGTAGGAGCGATACTCCTCCTCCGACAAGCCGAGCGTATCTCGTAGGGAATCATTCGCGGGTCCCTCCACTAAACCACGATAGAAGACCTTCCTTGGCCGTGAAAGGTCACTGGACCAGGGAATGGCCCTCAAGGCCGACCGACACTCGCGAAGAAAATCCGACTCGTCCCGGGGTTTACGACGCCGCTCAACCCTCGAGATGGGGGGACTGATGGTAAGTCTAGGGAAGGCGTCCCTAACAATCCCCTCCAGAATCGGATTTCTTCCAGTCAATGCGCGGCGTAGGAAAGCCAACCTAGAGGCACTGATGTGACTCAACAGGTGCGGCATTCCCAGCCCCCACTGACACGGACGTTTAATACAAACTCGTCCGTCGACCCTGTTCACGCGTCCCCTCCATAAAATGGAGGATAGCGAGCTCCTTCCGATGGGTCTCACAGAGAGCAAGTACTGACAATCGATAAAGAATCAGGGGGAAATGTATGTAGTACACACCTCCGCCCTGCCCTTCACGGACAACCGCCGTCGATTCCAAGTCTGACCGACAGAATCGACCTTTGCTCGTACTTCAGACAAATTCTTCTCCAGCAGGAGGTCGGGCCCGAACCACACTCCAAGGATGCGGACAGGACCGTCCGTCCAACCGAAGCGGCCCGGAAGAGCGACCCCCTTCCAGGCACCTAACCGCAAGCCGGACGACTTGTCGCGGTTTATCTTGGCCCCTGTCACCTTCTCGAACCGATCAAGCGCCTTCTGTACCGCCTCAATGTCGCTGCGGGATGACACGAAAGCAGATACGTCATCGGCGTACGCGGAAACCCTGGCTCGAGCCCCTCCAGGAACGGCGATTCCACGTAGGGCCGGCCTGCCGGTCTCGTCCTTCAGCCGGCGAAGGAGAGGCTCCAACGCCAAAGCATAAAGGAGAGGCGACAGCGGACAACCCTGACGAACCGATCTAGACAGCACGAACTCGTCCGACAACCTTCCGTTCACCTGTACCACAGCACTGGGGGAGCGATACAGGAGGCTAATCCAGCGGCAGAAGTTGGGTGCGAATCCAGCGTCCTGCAGGACAGTAGCAAGGTAGCGACGGTCGACCATATCAAATGCCTTGGACTGATCCAAATTGATCAGCGCGGCGGCTTCGTCGTCTTTTACACCCTCTATGATCGTGCGGATCAGATGCAGGTTGCTCTGAATTGTTCGGCCCCTCACAGAACAAGTCTACTCTGGTCACAACAGAGACAAGGCAACTGACTGCAAACGCTCCTGCAGGATCTTGGCCATCTTTAACTCTGTGTTTAGCAGAGTTATGCGCCTGTAATCATCCACCTTCCCCCCACCACCTTTGCCATTTTTCAATAGAGTGATCACGCCCCTAGTGATCCGGTTGGGGATGGACCCCGACCGAAACCAGTTGTTCAACACTGCAGTCAAAATCGGAACAAAGATGTGCGACAGCCTCAAGTACAATTCATAGGGCAAACCATCCAGACCGGGCGACTTGCCTCTGCCGACCTTCTTCAATACCGCGTAGACTTCGCCCTCCGTCATCTCCCCCTTGTAGCTAGCGGCTTCAGTCGGCGAAAGCCGAGGAAAGTCAGCCAAATAGCTGCGAAATTCCTCCTCACGGAGACCAGACTGCTTGGTAAACCGGCTCTCGAAATAGCGCCGAAACGCTTCGCACATGTCATCAGTTGCCCGAAATGTACACCCCTCCGGGGATATGACCTCACGAATGTAACGATCGCCACCTCGACGGACCTCTTCCCTGCGCAGATCTGCGCCCAAATTCACAGCTTCGAAAGACATCTTGCTTAACTTATGTCTAATTACCTGGCCCATGTACCGATCGCTATTCGAACGATCCAGGGCCTCCTTAGCTAAAGCTACTCTAGGGGATCCCCACCCAGCCACCGCCCTGGAATAACTAGACTTGAGTGTCTTCACCTTATCAGCTCTATCTAGAGCGAGACGTTTGCTGAAATCAGTGGTGAAGGGTCTAATCCTACATTTAAGGCGTTCCCACCACTTATTCCCGATAACCGCCCCCACTAGCTCCCGCTGCACTAGTCTAATTAGCTGTTCCCGGAAGTCTTCCCTGTCCAGTAAGGACAGATTGAACTTCCAGTACCCAGCCATTCTAGGCCTATTGTCTAACGCCACCCGTGCACAAACGAGTTTGTGGTCCGAATAGCCTACCCAGTGGAACGTAGGGCAATCTAGTAGATCTATGTCGGTTCTTCTAACTAACATTCTGTCAAGGTAGCTAACTAACATGGGGTCTAGGATGGCATTCCAGTCCCCCATTAAAACTAGGCGCGTTGAATCCACTAGGAACGGCCCCAACCGCCGAAAAAGCGATACCCGCCTCTCCCGGTCATTGGGCGCATAAACCGCAACGACTCGGAACGAACCACTTTTCACGGCAATATCGGCCACGATCAACCGGCCCTCGGCATCGGTATGCACAAGGTCCACCTTCGCATCAAGAGTACGCCTGACAAGCAAAGAAACTCCTCTGGCAGAACGGTCCCCATACGCTGAATAGACGACAAAGTCATCCTCCAGCACACACGATTCGGAACTGCAAAGTGGGTCTCTTCGATCGCGGCAACATCCACATCAAGAGACAGAAGGTCCCGGAGCAGGCGGGCCGCCTTACCCCGATCCCTTAAGCCCCTCACATTCAACGTAGCTATCTTAATTGACATCTTCTAAGCCTGCAAATAAAGAAAAGGAATTAGTGCAAAAACCTTATTCACATACGGGACGGAAATCTGCGTTAAGCAGCACCCCGACGGATTGTCCCAGACTTCCAGTACCAAAATCCGTCGTCATGCGACCGTCCAGGACAATGCCGCCGACGTCCGTCGGGTACGTTAATTTAATGGCCCTATATAAGGAGGGGTGAAGTAAAACAGGGACCCTCCCAGAACAGAAGTTGCGAAGTTTTTTCAAGTTTGAGTTGTCTAACTCACAAATCTTGATATCAGGAAAGGCCTCCTTGGCCTCAAATATGTGGCTCCATACTTTCAGATCACTACCCGTGTCTCTGACACAGGTAATGATAGCTGGAGCCTTTGGGAAATTACGTGGGTCCTCGACACTTTTGCCGTCCCCCTCCATCATTTTATATAGAACCCCCAACAGGGCCTTCCTTTGCTTGGACAGGCCCCTTCTATATTCATCTCTGTCAATTTTACAAATTGACTCGGGGCCCTCGAACATCTTTTTTTTCTTCTTTTTCTCCCTAGCAGGATGGGGAGTGGAGGAGGTGGACGTATGTGGTGGTATGTCCAAAGTTTTTAGGGATGAGGGAGATGTAGTACGGGAAGGGGAAGAAGGGAAACTCTTAGTGCCGGGAGAGCATGACGATCTAGTTGGTGAAGCAGGGAAGGAGCGCCGCCTGGTTATGTCCACGCTGCGCTCTGCCCTGCTTCGAACAGAACAACTTTCTTGTTTTTCTTCTTCTTCCTCTTCCTCCCTGCGCCTCTTCAAGGACGCAGCACGAGGTGGAGGCATGCTCTCCACTTCCATGGGCATCACCTCTTGTTGTTCTTTCTGTTTCTGCTGTTGTTTTTCTTGAAGTTTCTCCTCCTGTGCATGCCGCTTTTTCTCTTCCTGTTTCTGCTGCTGCTGCTGCTGCTCCTGCTGGAGTTTCTCCCCATGCTTGTGCGGTTTCTGCTGATTTGTTGTCGTTGTTGTTGCTGCTGCTGCTGTTGCTGGCGCTTTGAATGGCCTTCATTTGGTTGCGGCTTTTCCGGCAGCTTCCTTTCCGCAATTTTCTCCTTCTGGGTGGGGGGAGACTTCCGACCTCTGGATACCTCCTTCCATTCTCCACTTTTTGAAGTCCCCTCCCCAGGTTCAGACGCCGCCACTGTTGTTGCTTTCTCCGCCTCGACAGGTCGTGCTAAAGGTTGTGCTGTCTTCTTTCCAGGGCATACCTTTGCCATATGCCCCAGGACTCCACATTCCCAACAATACGGCTTGCGCCCCTCCACAACTACCAGCATTCTTCTTTTCCGGCAAGTTAGGATGTTGGGCATATCCCGGAAATTGTCCCTGTCCCTATCCACTGTTATTGACAACTCCATGTCTCCAGTGGCAATTCCTTCTTTGCTCCTGACGACCTCGACACTATTTACTTCACCAAACCTGGTGAAAAATGCCCCCATCCTGTCAGGGCATATGTCTACCGGCACCCCATGCACGGTCACCTTTGTCCTTCGGGTGCCTAAGTACTCTGTCTGAAGGCGGGGTGATTTGGTGTTTAGGATTCTTCCCGCCAGATCTTTAGCCTCCTGTTCAGTTGACATGAGAATGTCCCACAAGGCGTTTGTCCTCCTTGCTAGGACCTTTGGGGATATTCTCAGTGTCTTTAGGCTTTCTTCCATCGTGTCTCTGCTGACCCCAATGAGCTTCCGAGTCTTAATATCAGAAGTCAGCAGGGATATTGTTCTTGTTTTGACGGCGTCGAAGGCCTCGTCGATTGTGAGAAACTCGTTTCCGTCGAACGAGCTCTCAAACTTTTGCTTTTGACTGATGTAGTAATTTGCATCTTTCAATGTTGGCCTATTGTTTGCCCAGGCATTTTTTTCCACTGACACCGTCGGTGATACTTCCGGTGAAGACGTATTTATATTTGTGTCGTCGGCCATTTTGGCCGCGACCAAACGAATACAGTTGTATTGTCCTTTTAGGTTATTTTAAATTTGGCAAACATGAACAGAAAATAAAACGGAAACACAAAACAAGGACAACCAAAGATAATTCAAACAAATAAATACAACTCAAAGTAATACAAACAAAAACAGTGGGGAGGGAAGAAAATACTAGAGAGAAAAGAAATAAAAGCAAACAAAATACACAAATCAACCAAAACTGAAAATTGAAAAACGGTATTAGAAAATAAAATCAAAACTTAGCTGTTCGTCAAACTTTTTTTTCCCCACAAGCTAGTCCAAAAACAACAAATTGCGTATACAGGGCTAGTGAAGTGTATACTATGTGACTAGTGTCGGGCAGAGTCTCTGGTTGGATCTCTTGATTCCTCTCTCTCTTCCCGGTACCAACCATATTTATATGGTCGGTACTCCACTATGCAAATTAGGTAGATCCTACCACAACAGAAATAATTGTCAAAATCCTTAAAACTATAGAAATGATTTAATTACGAAAATTTCATCGAATCCAAATTGATGGTATAAGAAACGACTGCATAACGCATCAAAGAAAATTAAAAGAACTTCGTCTGCTCATCGCCGGATATAATTGTTTATATTAGAATATATAAGATAGAACTGATAGGGCTGCTAAGCGCTATAACAGCTCCGTTTTTGAGGTGATTTTATCTCGAATTTTGTCATTGCTGTTTTATGATTCAGTTCATGCACAAAACCTAGTTAATCTTATGCCTGTATGTACGCAAACATTGGCCGAGTCAGTACGCAAATATTGGTTGGGATTATACAGATGTATTACTGAATCTAATGGCAAATATTTATAAAGTTTACGTTTGATCAATCTATGCTTGGTACAGTCATTATTTTGTCATAATCTCTCGATAACTAAAGTTTAAAATTAATTTTTAAAAATGAAAAAAAAAACATTTTTTAAGATTTAATTTTAGCTTTAATTCAAAGCTAATTGGAATGTCAGTTTTAATTTCGATTTCGTAAATTATCTTAAAAGCGGCCATTCTCTTAATTTTAAGAAATTTGTAAACAAAACAAATTTATCAATTTTAGAATTATTCCAAAAATATATATATTTCTGACACGTTATTTGAGTAAAATTAGAAAATTAAAGTTAAATTAATCTGATTTGAAATAAATATTACTTGACACATAAAAAATTAATATACAAACATTTATTTGATGATTGGTCCTGCTTATTATAGTTTATCTGAGACGATAATGAATGGCCTATTAAGTGACGAAGGAATGACAGCTAGTATGTCTGGTTAGAATTGATATAAAATTTATGAAATCTAAGTGAACGTAATTTTTTTTTATCTACCTAGAAAGTTTACAAATTAACATATTTTCCGCAATTATCTAATAATTTATTTTACCTTTCGAAAATGCTTTATGCAAAAATAAAAAAAAATTAACAACTATAAAGTTTTCTTAAATTCTCTGTAAAGGAACAAAACACTTAGATCACTTGACTGTTTCATAATAATGTCACGTTTAGACATTCATAAATGAAAATAGGGAACAAATTAAGTAAAAAATATAATAAAAAAAATTATTTTAAAAATAGAATATGTAATTAGTTTATTACTCTTTTCAATTTTGGATTCGTAAATTTCATTTACACTTAATTACTGTATCACATCCCGGAAATAGTCCAATAGAGAATTTTACACTATTTTAAACTATTATAAATTATTGTAATGAAAATTTTAAAAAAATGAAAAAATTCATTATTCACCAGAAAAAAATTATTTCTTCAAACAAAAATATCCTTGGTATAACCTATTTACAAAAGTAATTAAAAGCTTTTCTAATTAAATAATGCTATAGTTTTATTCCATTCATTATTTTTCTATTCAGAGTAGATTTTCAGTTAGAATGGTACAAGTTTGATAAAAAAAATATTAGGTGATTTAGATTTTCCAAGCAGTCCTACGTTTAACGAATAAAAAAATTCAGGAAATACAAAGATTTTTTTGTGAAATTTAATGAAATTAATAAGTGGAGAGTGACATATGTAAAAAAAAACAACTTTTTACCAAAATTTTCTAAAAAAAATTCAAAAACAATTTAATTCACTTGTGAATAAGTCCTGGAAATTTCATTAAAATCGGACAATTATTTAATTTTTGCAAGAATTTCCAAATCAATGGGTTTTCAACGGAAAAAAGCGCAAAAAGTTAATGTTATTATTATGCCACCGCGATGATGTAAACAAAACAATATTTTAAGTAAAATTTCGAACGTTTTAGAAAGGATTACACAATTTCAAAAAATAATTCAAAATTCTTTGGTCTTTCATCTTAATAATAATATAAGCATTTTGACGATAATACTTTTTTATTACGCTTGTTGGCTTTTTCAGTAAGCTATACTGTTTTCCCGCGAAAAAGTGGAGGTACTTAATTTATGCACAAAAGTTTCATTGATTTTATCCTTGGACGTATGCATGATTGTTGGTTGGGGTTATATCTGAGACAATAGACACTTCTTGATCCTTCTTATGCTTAAATCTATAGGCAAGCAATATCGAGCTAATTTTTTAATCTATTTTGATCAAGTTTATGCTTGTAACTGCGGAAAACTTTGGCTAGGACATTTCGTCTCATTATAAGCTATTGTTTATTGGGTTTGTGCTTGAGACCATGCGCAAACATTGATCAGGGTTATGCTTTCGTATATTCGCAAATATTGATTAGGTTTATATTTATGCGTTTATATTTAGAAGCCTATGCGAGAATATTTAGTTTATGCTCTGGCCCTTACGAATAATTCGTTAGGTCGATGCTTTAAAAGTTTACACGCAATCATTGGTCTAGTTCATGCTTGAATCTCTACTTAAACGTTGGTCGGGTCTATGCCTTCGTTCATGAGTAAACATTAGTTTGGTTTATGTCGGGATTTGCAAATATCCATTTGTGGAAAGTTTGGAGGTAGCAGGTAAACAGTAGATTTACACGGTGTATTATACACTCTGCCTACTGGTCATAAATTAAGGAAAATATATTAAGTCATATGCACACATGAACGCATAGAATGTAATTGCAGAAAGCAAATGAAATCTGAAGAAAATCGCTGTTCAATGAATGAACGGTATTTTATAAAGATAAAACAATTATGAACCATAAAGAAAAAAATAAATTGTACAAGAGTTTTTGTAAATGCCAGAGCAATCAACTAAACATTCGAAAATTAAATTACACTTCAGTTAAAATTTAATATAATTTTAAAATTCGTTTGCTCGTTTGTTCTCACATCTATCGATGGTTTCAATGCTATTTTATGCAGGAAGAAACCTTTTCACTCATACAATCGATAATATATTGTGCATTCTTTTGATTAAAAGAGGAGTAATTGTATCTCCAATGATATGCTTGTATAGATATTCATTTATATACAAGTTGACATTTTTTCTTATATAATGTTTACTTAAATGCCTTTCGACATTTTAAAGAAAATAATAAAAATGTAGATCATGAAGAAAATGTTGATTAAGATTTTGTTCTTAATCAACAGTTTTCTTTTTCCTTTGAAGAATTATTACTTATTGGATGCCTACCTTTATGACTAGGTTTAGTTCTAGGCCGAAAGTAATAATTTCTTATCTGGCACTTATATATTTAGTTATGAAATTCGATAAAATACAAGGCATAAATTAATTAATATCGAAAATAATACTGTAAGTAGATACGATTTCGCCTTATTTTTCCGGTATGGATTGAACATATCTCTCGTAGAATAATTTTCAAAGAATGGTATCTAAATTGCTGAGGATATATTATGATCACTATCATTTGAAATGAACTAAATAGGGATTTTTTTCAGATAGACTTAATATAAACATACAAGAAAATCGACATAATGTTTAGCTGTAACGTCCGAGTTAATGCTATGAAAATAAAAGACAAATCACTATCATCCATAAACACAACTGCTTAGGACAGGTGATGACATCAAAGAAGAATTTATGAAAATGAGATTAAACGCCGTAAAGAACTTGGCTTTAAAGCATTTACTAAATATCAACACATAAGGAAAAAGCCTTGTAAGTATGCCTAATATATAAGAGGTATATTAAATGACTATCACCAACTGTGGCGTACGGTTACGAACATGGAATTCAACCAAATGGATAAAAAAAAATGCAAACGCCAATGAATCGATCAATGTTATCAATATGTCCGACAGGCAGAAAGAGATCGATATAAATCTGAGAACAGAATAAGACTAGAAATTAGGAATGGACTAACCAATATAATCGAATTGGGCTGGACGAATAGCAAGAAGAAAAGACTACACATGGAGCGAAGATGTCGTATAGATACTCATTATAGCATTTCCAATCTATTGTCTTCTGTTCATAAGCGTTAAAAACTGTAATTAAGAAAATGAACCCAAGGGAAATGCTTGAATTTACTTTTCTTTTCATTCCATACAGAAAAGGTTATTTCCATGTTTTCATTGGTGATGGAAATAGAATTTACTACGATAATTCCTACTGCAGAAAATGAACCGCCTTTGAAATCTGTCTAATGTATAGAATCTAATAGAAATATATTCTCTGCATATGATGGAAATATAAAAAAAAGCTTTATTACAAATTCATGGAACTTGAACCAAATGTTAGTTGATAAAATGACAGTTATAAATTAGATCGTTCAAATAATGTTCTGAAATAGAATGAAAAACTAGAATGAAGAAATCTACTCACATCCGACGGATTCTTTAAATCTGTCACCTTCAGAGTATCGCTTCATCCCTTCCTTGGAATATAGTATGTCTAATTGTTGGCACTAAAATTCGAAGATATTTAAATATTGTTAACAATTCAAGCCATCAAAGCAAAATCAGAGTCGACATTTTATAATTGTATACGCATTCCTCCTATATGACGGCTTGACAATTTCCTCGTAGATGAAAAGAAGACTTAAGGCATACAAGGATGCTGAGAATTTCTATTGAAGAAGCGTGTAAGCAACTTGGACAGATTAAGAAAAAAGATACTTATTGTTCGAAATATAATGAGTCAGTTGAAATTTGCACGACATAAAATAAGGAAAGAGGTCTTGAAAAATTTGACACTTAGTGGAAATGTCGATGGCATAAATGAAAACAGCGACAAACCAATCTAACAAACTTTACTAAATGGCTAGTAGAACGGAGAATGAGAGATACTGTTAAAAGACAAATATTACTAAGAAATACAAAGGATAGGAAGTTGTGGAGAGCTATGATCGCCCATGTCCTGAAAGGAATCAGTAGATAGAAGACGATACACAATTTAGCTAAAATGCGTTAAGAAACCAATGTCAGGTGAAAGACTTTAACGAGGGAAAAAGCAGGTAACATAACAGAATTTTTTAAAAAAAGGTTGGAAATATTTCTATAAACCCTTCTTCAATATGCTGTGTCACTTCATATTGTTAGCGATCATGCCTCGCAAAATTTCCTGTACTTGGTCACTCTAAATAAATTTTGTCTTTTTGTTATCTCTCCTAAACCCTGTTTTGCCATACATTTATTTAAGCTCACTAAATGGGTTATGCGTTTATTTTCTCTCTATCTTGCCTTCAAACTGTGTTGTGATTATCACATTTTTTCATTCATTTTTTTTCCTTCTTATGCGCCCTAGAAATTTGAACCGGCTCTTTATAATATTAAATATGTGTCATTTTTGTTTCAGTTTTTCTCTAAAACTTGCATATGCCTATAAAAAGTGGATTAAAGTAAAGAAAGAAGCTTTTCAGTTGAACATTTTTGAATATATTAATAATGTTACTTCGTGCTAAATCTATTTCAGATCGATTATATCTGTGAAAGGACACTATGGACAAATCAAAAGAAAAATTTAGTCGATGAGATTCTTTCCCTGACTGATTTTATCAGGGTAAATGCAATATTTCGATATTAATTAATTTATGCTTTGTATTTTATCGAATTTCATAAATAGATATATCAGTGCCAGATAAGAAATTATTACTTTCGGCCTAGAACTAAACCTAGTCATAACCGTAGGCATCCAAAATCTTAATCAACATTTTCTTCATGATCTACATTTTTATTATTTTCTTTAAAATATCTAAAGGCATTTAAGTAGACATTATGTAAGAAAAAATCTACTTATATATAAATGCATATCTATACAAACATATCGTTGGAGATACAATTACTCCTCTTTAAATCAAAAGAATACACAATATGTTATCGATATTATATGACTGAAAAGGTTTCTCCCTGCATAAAATATAATTGAAGCCATCGACAGACGTGAGAACAAACGAGCAAACGAATTTTAAAATTATACTAAATTTTACCTGAAGCGTAATTTAATTTTCGAATTTTTAGTAACAAGTATTTATATATAAGAATGTAATTGTTTTTTTTTTTCATTTTTTTTTAAATTTAAGAATGCTCATAAACATTTAGCAAGTTGGTAAAACTGTCAGACGCCATATAATACAACTTAATATGACTCAGTTCAATATCTAATAACGAAAGTAAGTGATGAAAGTAAGTAATATTGTGGATTTGTTTAATTTAATATAGTAATTAAATTATTTTAGATTGAGATTAAATTATGGTCGATCTAAACTTAGAATCTATATGAACACAAATATATTTCTACACATATTCAAACATTTTATGAAGGTCTCTTGAATTTTGTGTTACGGTTTAATCGAGATACTTTTGACGCGTCATAATCAATTACTGTGCCTTTATTTGGAAAGTTATTTGCATTCAATTGATTTCTCATGTTGGAATTGGCTTCTGTATATTGGTTTCCTTCACAATAGGAAATCCCAAAAGCCACATTTGGCATGCAAACCGATAACGGCACATGTCTTCCTTCACCTCACAGCCACTCTATTACCAGGATTTGGAACCTGCTGAATAATGAAAGGAAAATCGAATCTTAATCAATCATCCCTCTGCGATGCATTAAAGAGAGATGGGTTTCGAAAATCAGTGATATTAAAGCTGAATGATCGCATATAACGAGACCAATTCATCGGGGATTATGACATTTTTACAGGTGTTATCCTCAGGCCATTAGCGCCACTACAGGGCATTCGTGCACAGGCGCAGACAATCGAGCATTGCGTGATCTGTTAAAATGTAATATGCATTTAAACATTTTGTGGCTGTTTTATTGGATACTATACCAATGATATTCTCAATTATTCATGTTTTGGGTCATTTTGTGCGAGGATTTGCTAATTTTACGATACGCGAACGATGAGAATCATTACCCCTAATATACTGACACACTATTATTCTTTAAAACTGACATATTTCAGTGAAGATTGAATAATTTCCTCATGAATAAGTGACTTGAGGCAACAGAGATCTGATGCTGAGTAAAGCAGATACGGAGGATAGTTGCAACGGAGATTTACTTGAGTAAAATGGAATCTAAAATGATACTTGCACTTATAACAGAAATAGTTGCAATATCAGGGTCACATAAAGAAGAAAAAGGCTTGGTTAAATGAATACTCAAGAGACAAACTGAAGGCAAGGACGAGAAGTAGAAAACAGCGAATATCAGGTATAATGAGCTTCTATGGTAGAATAGGGACTGGGAAGGTTAGAAAGGAAGCAGCTATTACTTCGAGCTTCAAAGAATTACTAATTTTTCAAAACTATGATTGTCGCGTCCCAAAGGAACAACACAGATAAAAGAAAAAGAGAACATTTTGATGGTTGCCCTCAGGATTAAAAGTTAAGTCATTTAGTAGAAGTTTTCAGACATCAAATTGACCTTTCCTATCCGTAGACACCATTGTGTGAGAGTTGATGTTTTCAGTATCGAAATAGTATGCATCATTATTTAATTTATTTATTTATTAATATATTTATTTCTTCTTCTTCTTCTCACTGTGCAATGGACAGTGAAATTGAGTAGCAGTCTCCAAGTCCACCAACACACACAAACAAACACACACAAACAAACACACAAACGCATACATCATCAAATGAAGAAAAGTAATAAGTTTAAAATGCCTTGAATATTATCAGCGTGCGACAGCGTTCATTTTACGCAGAGGTCAACTATTAAACTGCCTCTGAAGCGTTTTGTCCTACAACTAATTTTGAGTAGTTGTCATAGTTTATAGAATACTAGCAGCATGGCCCGGCGATGCCCGTGCTTGATTCAAAAATCGTACGACACATACAGCAATTGCTATCACTTGACTTAAAATATTTTTGCCCTTCCTTGCCTTTAAAGGGTGCCCTTTGCCGTGCTGATGTTGCTACATGCCTTACTTCTTACATATCTCACACTGCGAATTTTTTTCTAAGCTCTATACTCAACATTAAAAGAAAAAAGAACTAAACAAAATGAACACAAAACGATCAGATTTAAAAAAGGACTCGTAACTGTAAAAACCGAATGAAAAAACAATGTTAACAACAAATACTTTCTCACACCCAACCCAGTTTCCTGAAATATTGAGACTGGTCATACTACTTGGGCGGGGTTGTTGTTGCTCTTGTTTTGTTAACCCGGTATTTTGGAAACCATACATTGACCGGATTTTAAGTTCAAATAAAAAGAGCTCAAAAGTGTTTAACAACGCGAAGTCAACTCCAAAATGAGGTGAAAAGCTTAGATGTACTGGGCCGCGTAGTGCAGGCGAGACATTCAACTTAAAACCCCCAAAATCCGTATCACCTGTGAGTTAATCTTTTTTTTCTTTTTTGAATTGAAAAATAATCGGATCTGGGATGCGGCCTGGGAGAAAGAACAAAGTTTAAAGAGGTGGGAAATGGACTGCTGAGGGCATGGTCAACGGAGGTTTGTATCGATTTTTGAGTCACGACGGGGTCACACGGCATTCTATGCAAGGCACCTCTAAATGGGCCGCGTGAGAATTTCTGGTTGAATTGTAAAGAACCCCCGAAATTTTAGAATGTAATCCGCCCAAATACCGGAGTACCAGCCGATTTACCAATTTTTTGAAAGCCTGAGTTCAAATTGAAAATCTGTCTCCGTTACGAATTGACACTGTAAATGTCGGAATTTGAATTGACATTTGACGTTAATTGCAGCATAGTCGTGAAAAGAAGTGAAAAACTGACAGCTGATGGCAGGGTCGAACCGGAGCTTTTTATCGATTTTTTGCTGCACGAAGGGGTCTCGCACGCATTTTTGAAAGGGCCCGTAATATGGTCGGGGTCATTCATTTCTGTACATATAGTATGTTGATGTGAGGAGAGACAATTGATGCTTGTAACTATACATTAGTTGGCGATGAGTTCAATGATTCACAGTAATGCGGTAAAGGGGAGCAAGTGCTTATCCCAAGGATGCATTTGTATCCATCAGATGCCGATGTACACTTCATTTTCAGAAGATCCCCATTCCCAGTCGCACCATGTTTTGCTATGACAGTTAATAAGGCCCAAGGACAAACGCTGTCACTGGTGTACACTTAGAGGAGCAGTGCTTCTCATACGGCCAAATTTACGTAGAATGCTCTCGAGTCGGCAGGTGCGATGATGTGTTTCTTTATTCACCCTCACAAATAGCTGAAAATGTGGTCTACACTGAAGTCCTCACCCAGTCCTCAGCAAACTCCATTCCATTTTTCCTTTCCATGCAAGAAAATTGCAAAAGGAGTCGCAAATAAAAACATTCCTGTCGCGATGGGGGAACCGTGAATACCCTTCCGAGTTTGGCGTCTTTTTTGACGCCTGGATAGCCCTCGACGTTGGCCCCGCACTTCCGCCGAGCGCAGGTGTTCTTTTTTGTACACGTTGTTTGAAGGCACGTCTGGATACAGTAAAATCCTAGCACACTCGTCCTGTCGACAACGTTTGAAGAAGGCATTGTGTCTTTCGTACGCGCAGTCACATCCATTGCTGTATCCGCAGCAAAATAACAATAAGTTCGTCGTTTTCTAGGTGTACAGCAAGCTGGACGATTGCTGGGATACGTTCGTGGATGGAGGAGCTGAATATGTGCCAAGGGCCCTCTGTGCTGCTAATGAGGCACCCTGCAAGGAAATCCTGGATTTCGTCTACGGAACCTTCCTGCCTAATACCAAACATTGCAGCATCAGTCCCTTTGTTGATGTACTTGCATATATACTTGATGGAGCAAACTGAATGGCAATATTCGACATTGATGTGCGCATTGAATGCTTTTGTTAGCAGGGGACAGTATGGCACTACCCATCTTTTATCCAATTGGTGGCCCTTTAACACGGCTCTAAATCCTCCCTCATCGGGACTCCTTTGCCGGTACAGTGTATAACCATCACTCCCAATCAATGGTTTCGCTCACTAAATCTCGTGGGTACTGCCGGGTGCATTTGCCGTCGCTGTTGTGACAGCTGGTGTAGTTGTAATGCGACCCGCAGGAAACCATGAATCATGTTGGTTGTCATTATTTCGTAAAATTCAGGGTCAGCCGACGGATCAGGAATTTCAGCAGAAATAAGATGATCGATTTCTGTGGCCTCAATCTTGTCACACAGCCAAATTAGTATATGTGCGTGAGGCAGGCGACAGCAATCAGCCCCCCAAAACCTAGCCCTTTGCAATCACATACATTAGCTTTCCCAACTTCAGATGTTAAATGCGCGCAATGAGGTCTGGACGGTCATAGGCCGATTTCCCTGGCATAAGTTCTTTAGCAATTGCGTACCATTTTGGGTTACACGTGAAAGTTATGAATAGTTATGGTCGGCCGTACTTACGAACGTATGTCATCGCGTCTTGCGACCTCGCGTGCATGTATCGTGGACTGCCTGTGAACGTTGCAGGTAGTATGCACATCTTGCCTATATTGCGTGGATCAGCGTCATTTCGTAAAGCATCACGGAGGTGAATGTAAAAGTCGCAGCGCAACTTAGTCTGATTCAATCTGATGTAACAGAGTCTTTCTGATTCCATCTTAGCAGCCATGTCTACTATGAATTGATGGAAAAGTTTCCGGCTTCGATCAAGCTGATTGAATGCACCCTCATGTACGATCAATAGGTAGGCGTAGAATGCCCTGAAAGACACTGTTTTTAACGTGAACCCATTTTGCAGAATGCCAAAGTGGTACCCATCTTCTCCGTATGGGAAAAGACGTGGGCATTGCAATGCATCGTAGGACCGGTGCCTTTCACTGATTCTTCGGAGCTCACTGCCGCGCGATTCGATAACAACGTCACATCTGTTGTGCTGATTACCGCTGACAATGACGGAAACTTCGTTATTTTCGGGAGCATTGTAACGACGTTCGTGCTCTCCCTGAGGCCGTTTGTCAGCATCAATTACAATAATGAAATCAGAAGAAGTATTATTTTCGAGAGCATACTTAAAACTGCGGACATAGCTGTTTGTCTCATGGAGCATTTGTTGGAGACTCAGTATGATATCTCTGCGAGGATGATTGTCCTGGCCTGTATCGTTCTCGGGAATAATGCCCATGCCTGTTGATTGTAGTCTGCTATGAAATATATTTGGAGAAAGCCGTATCATTGGCAGTTTCCGGCAAAAGATACACAAGCCGCTAGTAAACCTGACCTTGAACCTTGAACCTTGATGGCGGGATTCCAACCGACTTCGCGGAAGGCATTACCACCAAAAGAGTTCATCTGGAAGGCACAATTGTACTGCCTGATTTTTGCGAGGAAATGTTTGGAGTCTGGACTGGAATCCCCCAACAGTGCTTTCAACGAACCAGGTAGCTCTTGAAAAGGTGGCAACTGTACCTTACCATCTGAACAACACAAACCTGGAGACTCTCCAGGCCATTTGTTGGCATAGCAATGCCCACAGACATTTGACACGGATCCTATTTGGAGGTCTTTGCGACCGGAAAGCCTCAAAACTGTCTCATAGTTGAACGCCAGCCTAAACCAAAACTGCTTTGGTGGGCTACAAAGCCCTCGCTGTGCATGGTGGTGCTGGTTACCAGTCTGCAACCTTTCAAGCCTTTCAGTAGGTCCTTCTACAGCTCTAGCAGAGGAAGTTGAAATTGCATTGCGTTGCCGCCTTGTGCTCTTTTGCGCTTAAATTTCCGACACACTTGCAGCAGAAGTTGCAGCGGCGTCGGCTGCATGGCATGCGGTTTTCTGAGCCATGGATTCCTGGGACCGTCGAATGGACGTTGCCGCAGCTTTCGCTGCGTTACGTACTGTTTTCTCAGTCGTGTTCTCCTGGGACCGTCGAATGGAAGTTGCAGAGGCGTCGGCTGCATTGCGAGTAGTTTTCGATGCGGGCTCTATCGAGACCGCAAAAGCGCTTGTGATGAAGCCGTTTTTTTTTTTTTTGTTTTTTTGTCTTGCAAGCCTTTAGGTACTTTCCTCTTGCTTTTCAACAAATATGTGTAAACTGATTTGCATTAAAAACTGTAGTTACGCTCACCAAGCGTTTCATGTGACGAAACATACTGCCTCCGTTGAGATTGACTGGAAAGCCTCAAAGAGGTCTCTACCTCGGTTTCCTCCTCCCGCTTTTTCTTTGCTACAGAGGCTCTTTTAGAACGCCAGCTAAGATTGCCTCGCCATGTTATTTTGGCATGCTTAGCAAAGCTTCCGGATCGGTCATCGCTACAGCAATCAGAAGAGTGCAAAGCAGAGGTTGAAGTAGACTCCAGCCGCTTCTCCCCCTAGGAGGCGCACTCAATGGAATCCTATTCCCGTTTCCCCTTAGCCAGTGAGGCTTTTTTAGAACGCCTGCAAAGGTTGCCTCGTCTGGGTGTTTTTTGCAACCTTTGCAGAGCTGCCGGGTTGGTCATCGCCACGGTACGGAGAAGAATGCGAAGCAGGGTTTGAAGTAAACGCTATATGATCATCTGTAACCGGAGTTAATATGTGCTCTTCTGCAGTCGCCTGTTCTGCATGTGTAACGTTAACGGTATTAGGGGTCTTCAGTTGCTGACGTGTGGATGTTCGTCGTGTAGAAACCATTTGAAGGGTTGTAGAAATGCTATGTAACAATGCGAATATAAGTTGATGCCGAAGCTGAAGCGATGCAACCTCGTTGTATACGAAAACTTAAAATGCAGTGGAGCGGTATGGAAAAAGATTCTCCTAGCTATGGGCCGTGCTTTCTGACAGCACGAAAACGTCG
This sequence comes from Acanthosepion lycidas, assembly GCA_963932145.1. Classification (NCBI taxonomy): domain Eukaryota; kingdom Metazoa; phylum Mollusca; class Cephalopoda; order Sepiida; family Sepiidae; genus Acanthosepion; species Acanthosepion lycidas. The sequence continues at coordinate 120,876,503 of OZ010574.1, read as the reverse complement.
CTGTAGGAAGAGTAGTTACGCAACCAAAACGTTGAAGGGCAGTAAAGGCTGCACGCGGAGATAAAATGGGTAATGCAAACGTTTAAGCAAATAGGTAACTTGCGGTGGCTGTCAAATCAAGACGTGAGTGCGGATGCAGCCGCGCTGAATGTATTTAAAGGGAGCGTGAGTTGTCATTGATTGGTGTAGCCTGACCAATGGCCATGATTTAGACCAATGAATGAGCTCATGCAAAATGGAAGATGCTAGCGCCCATTCACGCACGCGCGATGATTTGGCAAGCGCAAGGCTTGGCCGTAAACGGGGTCAAGCTGCCTGCTGCATACGCAGCTTGGCTAAACGCACCTGATGCGGGCGATGAGAATGCAAGGAGCTGCAATGAAGCGTTTGCTAGTTTGGTTTGTGCGACAACGAAAAGCCGCTAACCGTTTGCCAGCATTAGCTTTGAAATGGATTGGGAGAAAGCCATGCTGTTTTAGCGCAAAACTCCTCGTCAGGTCTGGAATACGGCCTAGGCTAGGGGAAAATGTTTAAAGAATTGGAAAATGGACTGCTGAGGGCGGAACCATTTTCACTCAGTACGTATGCGGGTTTTTTTTCAGTAAAGACGCGAATAAAGGAAGTGCTTATTTTAGTAAGATGCGATGATTAAAGCAAAAATTTGGACAAAGTCGAATATGTCATTTGCGGCTGAAGGACCTGGTAGCAGGGATAAAAAAAGCCGAATTTCAATGGCCCTGCACCCATTCCAGAATTTTAGGTCAAATGTTTTCTTCCACTCCACTGCACGCATTGACCTGTTTCTTCCCGCGTATAGCGTGACCATAAATTAATCTGCATTTGCACTCTGTTTGGGGGTGCCACCAGAGTTGAAACCTCACATGGTGACTCCCAATGGCCTCTTCATAAATCCGGTCGGTTTTTGCTAAAAACCGACATGTGGTTCAGGCGCAGTCTGGGAGTATTGGTTTTGGGGTTTTATCGATTTTCCGCGCTGTTTAGGGGTCCGTGGACATGAAACCGGACAACACTTCTAATGGTGTCAAGAGGGTGTCAAATTTTGTTGAAATGCAATCATTCCTTCTGTAAGCAGATGTTTTCGATTATCGATTATTTCGATTAGTGATTTTTTTGGAACCTGAATCCGAACTCAAAAATCTGGCTCGGTCATGTCCTTAGGGCAGCCATTTGCAACCTGGTGGTGAAAACCGCATAAAAATCAGGTGAGAAATGCGGCCTGGGCGAGGTAACAAAGCCCATGACAGACCCACAGACAGACAACATGAGAAATATAGATAGATTTGTGACACATATCTCGAAAAAAAAAAAGGCCAACAAAACAAGATATCATGGCAGACGTTTCATGAAAATAGATCTTTGGTAGTTCAAATCCGTCAGGTGACAGTGCACTCTATGTTCGACCCCAATTGAAAAATGATATGATTTTTATTGGTTTATAACGTTTTACAATTGCATCTGTAATAGTTTATTTTATTTTATTTTTCTTACGGGACAATGTAAAGATAAATAAATGATGGATGCAATTATTATACTTGTTTGTTACGTAAAAATCAGCAAAACAAAAGGACACCAAGAATGAAGGAACAAAGAAAATACACGAGACGAAAGACAAAAGATTATTGTTTGGCTTCTTCGATCAGCAGGCAGAAAATATAACAGGGAATACAAACAAAAGAGTCATCGATATAAATTCAAATGAAAATGTAGAGGAAAAGATAGAAAAAAAGATTCATGGAAATAACACATTGATAAAGAACAAAAAAAACCTGCCTACGTTTGTGCGTATCTCGAAAAGTTATTTCGATTTATGGACATTTTTCACATGATACTCCGAGTTATACTTTTGCCGTTACACATATACTTTATACATGTGTATCCAAGTTTACTGATATATGTATGGCAATAAATATATAGAAGTAAACAAACCTATAATTGTGTATATAACAAGACCCTTCCAAATTTGATAATTTATGTAGAAGTTTGTACAGTTACCTTTACTTGGGATAAAAAATAGTTGTAAAAGATCAGTGTGGTGATACTGTTAACTGGTCCAGTGATATATAACTTTTCAGGAATCCTGAAAATCTAGACAGGTACCAGCGCATAAAGAATAAATTTGCGTCTTTTTAAACATAATAAATATTAACAAGTGAAGACAAGGAACCTAAATATATTCGGTTTGCCGGTCAATTTTCCAGGTTGATAACACTGATATGTATCACACCTTTGATGATGATGATGATGATGATGATGATGATGATATTACATCTATTTTGCAGTCTACGTTGGTAATTTGATGAAACTAGATGAAGTTTAGGTGAGAATAAATATCAAATGCAGAGACATGATCTAGTTTAATAAATCATTCGCTGGAAGTTCCATAAGAAATTTGTTTGTAGCCAGAAAGTCAATAGTTCAACCATAAACATAATAAAAGTATTTGAGTGAGAAACATGCAAGTTTTTGTGGGACTTTTCAATTCAAGAAATAAGAGTAGAACAAAACAGAAATATTGGTGGAAAATAAAATAGTTAAAAAAGGGTTAATCATTGATCCATAATGTTCTTTTTATACAGAGATAAAGTAAGTGAAGCCATTGAAAATTTGAACTTGCATTGTTTTGGAAGATGAAGAAGGTCACAATCATAGCAGTTGTCATTGGTACGCTTCGTACGGTGACTGACAGACTAGAGACATGGATAAAGAAAATTAGTATTGATTGTCTAATAGAATTATTACATAAAGAAAGTTTCTTAGGAAGTCGAAATATGATAAATTCTCGGTGTCATAGGAAAATTGCATGATACCTAAGCTGCTAGTTGGGGCCCGATAGCCATGCATTAATAAGATATTAAAATCTTATCTGAGAAAATACTAAAATAAATAATAACAACCACAACAGCAAAAACAACAACAATAACAACCACAACAATAATAATAATAATAATAGGATGCAGCTTCTATTTGATATGGCCATTCCTGCAGAATGCAATTTTTTACAAATGATATTGCACCGAAAATATGTAAAATTGCTACACAATTGCAGTCGTGTTTCAACGCATATCAATGCTTCTCATCAAGCGATTGTAAATGACTGGTGAATGAACGATATTTTTTATTTAAAAGCAAAATAGAACCTTTTCTTTCGAAAAAAATGTTATAAGGCTTGAAGGCTTTACCCTGACACACCTAATCAAATATTACATACGTTAAATTTAAAATAAGCGAAGAAGCAAAAATTAAAAAATATTTTTATATAAATGGGTCATGACCCATAGATTTGAAGCTAACACCAAGCAGTCATTACCTTATAGCTGATACAAATGGTTACAAAAAATATACAAATCATACAATCCATTTTCCTAAGAAATAATAGAACGGGCAGAGAGGTAATTTAACTGAATGCTAAACATGTTATATGCTTTATGAATTTCCTACATAAAAGTTTCTGTAGTTAATAAATGAATGGCTTCTTTAAGAAACTAGTAAATAATTTCAGCGTATAGAATTATTTCGTAAATTAATATGCAACTGTTGAATATAGATTCTTCATATAAGATGTTAGTAACACTAATCAATCAATGTAAAATGTCAAAAATACCAACCAAATACCCATATTATCCGTACAAGATGTTACTAATATTATCAGGAGATTAATACAAAATTATATTAAATCCGAATAAATTTTACAAATAGATTAATAAGTCATATATGGTGCAACGTGGTACAATTAAAATATAAGAAAATGCATGATCAAATTCCAAAGTTTGATTAAATTGTAATTGTAAAGGTAAACTATGTTTACAATTTTCTGTTAATTCTCTTCTTTGATTTAATAAGGATTTTTTATTAAATTTAATATTTTCCAATTTTTCATGTAAGCACAGGAAACAGGGTTGATATAACGATTTACATGTCCTTGCCGTTTATAAAAATTTCCATTTTACCTTAGGAGTTTTATAATTATATTTTAAACTCAAAAAATATTTAGAATGTGATGTATTATTTTTGTAAGTATTATTTCTGAAGGACAAAATATGTTGACACGGCCTAGTTTTGAAAGAATTCTTAGTACTACCAATATAGAAACTTTCAACGGTCAGATTCTCTATTGTAGAGATAATCCAAAGCTAAACAAGTGATTTAGTTAAAACATTTGTTTATCAATGGGCATTGGTCAGAATTCCTACAATTACATTGGACAATATCGTTAATAATGTTTAACTTGGAACGGTTATTATGATGCAGATTATTAAATCGGTTTAATTTTTTTATTATTGTGCAACTTTATAATCTTCTCAAGGTTATTGGTGCAGATATAACCTAGTATTAAGGTTTTTGTGTTAAATATTTTACGAAGTAGGTTACTTTTATGTAAATGATTACCTATAAAATGGAGCAACTTCTAGCCTAAATTAGTACTTGCCAATTGGTTAAATGGGGTGGTGTACCAAAGGATCTTCCTACTTATATTTCTTTTATTTGGATCACTATCATCATATTTTCTAAACTTGATTTCAGCGTCCTTGTAGTCACTGCTCTTTAAAACATTATTATACACACCACTATATTTATCAAACACATCTTTATCCAAATGGTGGTGGCTAATCCTACGTTCTACAGTCGAAGGGATATATTTGATTACAGATGAAGGATGGTCAGAATTTGAATGAATATAAATTGGGTTGGAATTATTTTTCATATAAGGTTGAAATAAATCATTAACCAGATCGAACGTAACATGAAAAATATACTTGTCTAACATTATTAGTTATGTTAAACGTAAGACTTAAACTTTTTAGTATGTATCTACCTTAATTTAATGAAGTCTTCTACTATATAACCCTATATTATCAACATTGACATCTTCATAGGCAGTAAGTTTATATAAAATAAATAAATCCACCAGATCAGAAGACCTTGCAGAATCTAATTATCCCATTGAAGTATCAAAGTAATCATCAGAGTTTTTAAATTACCTCTCTATCCGACCTTTTTTCTTAGGGAAATTGATTGACAAGTTTGTATTTTTTTTAAACATATGTATCATCTTTAAGTTAATGTCTGGCTGTTGTTAGCTGCCAATCTATGGATCATAACCCGTTCATATAAAAAATAATTTTAATTTTGCTTCTTCGCTTACTTTAAATTTAACGCATGTCATATTTGATTGGTTGATCAGAGTAAAGACCTAAGTCATATAACCTTTTTTTCTAAAAATGGTTGTATTTTGCTTTTAAATCTAAATAAATCGTTCACTCGCCAGTAATTAACTATTGTCTTATATATATATATATATATATATATATATATATGTGTGTGTGTGTGTGTGTGTGTGTGTGTGTGTCTGTGTTAGCGAAAGTAGAAGTGACTCGTCAGAAGCAGAAACAGACATTCGTGTATAATAAATATCCATATACATTTATGTAGCTGATAATTACATAATAATACGAGATGTTGAACGTTTCTAACCACAAATACAATGTTATTTTAGAAAATGTATTCAGATTCAGGGAAATGTATCAAACCGAAAATGTTTCAATATATTCCCATCGTATATATAAAAATCAATAATGTTATTAACAATTTAAAGCATTAAGCTAAAATAGGTAAAGTAAGCATTTACCAAAGTTTTATCAAAGTTAGAAGAACTCTGAAGGCTCCCCTAATATGTCGGGACGATGAACATCTCCCTAGCGATCAAGAAGTGTTTTTTATAAAATTTTAATATTTTCTCATTTGGTCAAACTGAGAACTTTACAATATATGTTGACACTGGTATAAGGTATTCTATTCTAGTTTTAATAACGGCAACTTTTTGCGTTAAGGCAAACAAATGCTTAGTCTATAGACTTTTACATAGAAACATGAATTATTGATCGATCTGATCATGTCGTACCAAGAAATGCTCATGAAGATATACAGATTAACACTCTGCCCGGTGATCTTGTACTATACCAGAAGGCATTATTCATCAACTCAGTGAATAAAACATTTCTCCGTTATCAGTTTTTCTATCGACAAAGGAGAGTCATACAAAGACACACACACACACACACATACACACACACGCGCGCGCACACACACACACACACATACACACACACGCGCGCGCACACACACACACATATATATATATATATATATATATTATGCAATTATATACGATGTGATGCTGAAAAATTCTCAGTCCGACTCATCCCAAAATCATTATCTAAGTAAACAAATGTCAGACTCCTGATTTTTGAATATGTGTCGCGGTTACACTACTCCGCTGTAGAATATTAGGATATTTTTTTTCCTGACACAGAAACACTATATCATATAAACCCCGGGCTGGCTATGCGTCCAGACGTCGTCCGTAGAAAATAAATGTAGGGTGTCCGTGCTTCCAAAATACGCTGCTCTATGTGGGGTTGCCATCCCCTTTCGATTGTAATACTTTGGTCCTTATCCTTAATCCTAAAGACGCGACATAACATGACGCATAAAAACGCGATATTTGAAAAACTGACATAATACAAAAGATCAACTATCTCAACATGTCTTATAAAAGTCGAAAGTACAGAGATATTAGACAAATTATATTTAAGCATCCACGTGAAATCCACAAAATGCCTCGAAATATGTAAAGAAATTAATCCTGAACAAAATCTTTTTCCTTGGTATGCTCATACAAGTATAACTTTTTTCCGTAAACTTGTGTTTTTACAAAAGAACAGTATTGTATATCATTTTAAATGTCCTTTGGGAGATTTTATATCTGACAAAAAAAATATGATTTGGCTCCACGACAACAACATTATCATGATGGCTTACTACATATGTCGGATACGTGCTCTATCACATAACATTTAAAAACACATTTCTGTGCACCTTACAAGCCTGAAAAAACTAGTTGGTAACACAAGTATACTCCACCATGTAAATAAATCAAAACTTCAAATTCTTGAAGCCCTTTATATAAGGAAAAAAGAACCAACAGTAAATAAGTTTAGTCATATGTATATAACAAAGTTTCAAAATGTTTATAATAGTAATGTTTTTAAAATGTTTAAAATTGTAATTATACAAGGTAAATTTACCTCCATTAGATCAAAAGCAAGGAAAAAGTCATAGATGTAATAGGTAATTGCAAATTAATTTTAACAGAGTGCGTGCATGCGTGTTTAAAATAATTATTTCAGGTGGCGTTTCATGCGTATTTACAAAAAATCACAACTATATGTTATATTATTATTTTTTTTATGTTATCAATTCAGTCCTGAAGATAAACTCGAATGAGATTGAAAGTATTTGGGAAAATAAAAATGAAAAGAAAAGAAAAGAAATAATCGACGGCGCCTTCCTAATGTATTTAATATCAACATTAAAAAGTCGATGAGAGAATTCGAAAGGATTCAAATAATAATAGCTTAGAGTGGGGACAAAAATATTCGTACACATACAAATTTTGAATAAAAATACTTTTCATATAATTAACTGTACACAGATGCATAATAAATAAATATGCATAGAAAACAGAAAGAAATTGATTTAATAGAAGTAAATCCCCTTTTTCAATTTTAATTAGTACAATGCAAATTTCAGATTTTAAAACTTTTAAATTGCCTTCATACTCTAGATTAATCAAGTGAAACATTCTAAAATGTTTCAATAATGTTATCAGTAATTATTCTCTAATTGATATTTGTGCAAGAAGGTTATCATCATGACAAGAGGTAAAGAAATGACAAATTCGCAAAAAGAACTAATTCTTAACCTCTCTGAAAAGAAGGTAAAACATTGAATATTCCATTTACTACAATTAGTTCATTCATTAAGGTATAAAAACACAAAACTTGAAAACTAAAGAATAGGTGCTGCACGAAAGATTTTCTCAAGATCTTCGAGTAAATTAATGTGTGAAATTTAAACAAAATTCAATGGTTGAAGAGTTGAAGTATGATTTGCTTTCATCAGGAATCTGTGACACTAGGCATACCATAAGAAATCACATTCATAGTAACAATCTAAAATCAAGCTACACTTGAAAAATTCCACTGCTATAGAAAGACACAGAGATGCCAGATACAATAAATAAATAAAAATGATATGTCTACGAGTATTTCTTTCCAACAGTGTAATATGTCCAGATTATTCAAACAAACCGAGGAATTTTCACAGAAAATATTCGTCCTCCGACAGGATTCGAATTTGTATCCTATAAGGAACCGTCATTTAGCTTGACGTGCCTTTAACCGATTTGGCCACAGAGGAGCATTTACTGCCTTTAAACTTCCATCTTCCATGAATCTCTCACGTACATTCATACCTGCCCAAAGCGCATCCAAATGTAAACAAATGACGTCACACATTATGAAATGGACAAAGTCCGACAATTATTTTAAGACATTTTTATGTTTATACATTCTTTTCATAGATACAAATATTTAAGCAAATGGTCTATTTATAATAAACTGTATTAAACAACATTTACCGGCACGTCAAACTAAATCATCTACGCATTACATATCACAAACGTTCTTACTTTCTCTGCTCAGGCAAACGTACTGTTGACGGCTGAGGAATACCGATGATATATATGAGATAAGAATGATATTAAACAAAATTCAATATGTGTTCCTAGAAATATGACTCATGATACACCTTCCCAAAACAGTAAGTATCAAGTAGAATTGGAATGAAAACAAGGATATCGCGTTACCTGAGCTCATTAGAAAAATTTAATAAATAAAAAACACTTCAAATATTTCAGGTATATGGATCAGTTATAAAATAAAATTACTAAAAGATTTAAGGAAATTGAACATAGAATAGGTTATACTAGAAGTAGTTTCGTCCAACTACAGCATATTGCTATAAAACCCAAAAATCAAAATATTAATCCAAAACCTTCAGTCATATTCTTAAATAGTCCTGTCAGTTGGATACATGCGCCAAACTTTTTTTTAAAATATCTGCACAGTCACCTGTATACAACAGCTTTCTCAGATCCATGACTAATAATGGCTTCCAGTGCCTTAGTGAGGACTATTCTTCTTTGAATCTCGTAGTCTGGCATCACAAAATCGAAAATAAAGAACATTGCCAAATAACAGAAACTACATCGGTTGTGTTTCTTCAAAAACAACAACGATTAAAATGGTTATTACATATAATTCGAAGTGAAAATAATGACATGATCCATATGCTAATATTCCTCAATGTTTCAGACAACATTTTGGCAGGAAGCCCCAGTCGATACAGGAATGTGCATAAGTTATTGAAATTCAGAAAGCTGTTTTCTTGAAAAGTTTTATTTAAAAATTTTATATATATATATATATATATATATATATATATATATATATATATATATATATATATATATATATATATATATCAGTCGAAATAACTCTGGCTGCTCGGTCAATGAATTCCTTATATAAGAAAACTATGATATTGCCATTTCAGTTATCAGATGATATCGCCAAAACCCAAAACGTCAAAACGATGTCACGCCTACATGGAAAACTATCCAGACAGAAGCAAGGTAAGTTACATCAAATGTTATTAACTGTAACACAACTGAAGGAAATATTTATACAACGCTTAAGATTTCTTGGAAAATACTGTATTGCACATTTTAGGATCGATATAACATCTCTGGGTTTTCATTAATGCGTATTTTCAGTATAATTATTTTACGAAATTTATTAAATCTCTGTTGTATTTGTCAGTTTTTAGTAATTTCTTTTTCAAATATCCAACTAAGGTTTACTTCTTTATCAGCAAGTTTGGGAATAAATTTAAATTAAGAAAAAACAGAAAAATCGGGCATGCTATGTAGAAAATATATATTTTATATCGGAAAAGTGTATCGCAACAGAACCAGCGAATAAAAAAATACACTTTACCTGAAAGACGTACGTCTTAGAATCGTGAAAAGCCAGTATTCATTAATATGATCCAAAATGAGCAATATTAAAGATTTTATTATTCCAGTCCCAATAAAATATTTTCACAATGAAACGTTTTCACAATACAAAAAATATATTGTTGCTCAGTCCTCTCTCATTATAACCAAGAAAATGTTCTAAATTGTTTTCCTAGTCTTGCTGGGGAAGACTTATTAAGCAGCACATCCCCACAGATTGCAAGCACATCGCTGTTTTCTTGCGATTTCTATGGAATATATTCAGATCAACTTTATTATTTAGTTGTATAATTTTCAATTAGAACACGTCATTTTACACCCAAGTATATGAAACACATTCATACTAAAGATAAAAAGAAATATCAACTCAGATAGTGATCCCATTGTGATTTTCTCCCTGAACATTGAAAGCTTAACCTCTTCAAGTTAACGGTCAGTCGTTATATATCGTCTTGTCCTCATAATCTTGACTTCCTAATACTTGAAGTCATATTATACACCTTAATCATCATAATAATTTAAATATTAATCGTTTAAATAGATTGGCACACGTGCCTTTATTGTCTCTTAAGTATAAAATTATTGCACAATCCATATTCGTTTTCGAGATTTACTTAATAATAATGAATTTAATAATAAATACTACTGATATATTTCAGAAAATAATATTTATTATATTAGAAATATATGTAACAAAATATTTATAGCGTGATACTTCATTATGCAACTATAGGCGTTGTCCTCCTATTATATATATATATATATATATATATATATATATATATATATATATATATATATATATATATATATATATATATAGCGAGAGAGAGAGAAAAGAGAGAAATGGGCATGTTGAACAGATTATTCACCCTCATTCCATACTTACAAATAAGGCCGTGATACCTCAAATTTGCATGGAAATTTCAAATGCTTTTTTTCACAAATGATGAAATAATGGAGTTGACTGAATGTGCTGCGATGGCCACAACAAAAAATTTAATTTAATATCGAAGATAATACAAAAACACCTAAAAACTTTTAACATAGGACAAAATTATTGGCCTTCTTGCCTCAATAATCAAATGTGTAGTTTTATTATGATTATTGCTTATAATGTTTTTTATTGTTCTTACAAGAAATCCTACGGGTGTATTGTTCCCTTTTTATTTAGCGATACCTCTTCTTTCTCTTACTTTTCTTTTCAAATATGCCATAAATCTTCAATGGGTCAGGAATTTGTGCTGGGTACGCAATACTTTAATTTTTCTGTCATGTAAGTATTTTGTAACAATTTGTCCTGAATGAATATAATATATCGAAAAAAATCATAAAATTATTCAAAATTTAATACGGAATGAACTACTTATGATGAATTCAGTAAGTACTAGCAAATATTCTCATTTCTTCAGAAAATATGGATATATTCAATGCGGACGAATAATTCTCTCCACAAATGTGTGTATATATATATATATATATATATATATATATATATATATATATATATATATATATATATATATATATACACATACATATATATATATAAATACATTTCCAAGAGGATAGAATCCAGGTAGAACCCAATGTCTAGGACAGAGTAAGAATATAATAAAAAGCCTTAAACACTAATATTCCATGGTTATGATTTATTATATTGGAATCGTATCACGATCCAATTCATCAGACCTACAAATTCAAAACGAAATCGTAAAAAATAACTCCGGGAATAAAAAATAAAATTTATTGAGAGTGTATGTATGAGAGTGGGGAACGAATGTGAGAAGTAAATGAAAGCTCTATGGAATTAAAATTTAACAGTGAGAAGTTTTAAAGAGAGGAGTTAAATGACGGTTTAAATGAGTGAAATACAGATAAATATGAATTATTTAAATATGAGATACAGATAAATCTGAAATGTTCGTATTGGAGCTTCTGGTGTGAATGCCAAGCAGTACACCAAGAGGTTTACAAATTTCTGACGAAGTGAATTGTATCATGGAGCTCTTTTTCTCACAGACGCTGCCCAACTGACTCTACTATACTGTGCAGTCGACAAAATAAAAGAAAAACAACAAAAATATAAATAGCTCCAATTTCTTCACCTTGTATAACACACACACACAAACAACCACAAACATATATATATATATATATATATATATATATATATATATGGACAGAGATGGATATGAGAGTTTGTCTTGGTTGGCAACCAGTCAAGTGGACAGAAAACATGGAGAAATTGCGTAAACTTGGCATCATCCCTCTGTTGGCGATTCAGTTCTAAAAATTAACTCTCATGCACTCGTATGTCGCAATCGACAGGATATCTTGGCGAGACAGTCTAAAGTACGTCGGATCTCACGACGGTTTCCCCTGCCAATTTGGACGTAAGTTTGAATTCTGCCGGCGGGCGCGTATAACTCTTTAATAAGTTTTATCGAATCTACTCAAATGTGGTTGTCCACTAGGAAGAATGTTTAAGTAATGTATATATAAATATATATATATATGTATGTGTATAATCAAATGGATAAATATAGGTAAATGTACAAGCCATCATTCGTATACAAATACATATGCATATATACTCTATAGTGTAAGAAAAAACAGTGCTCAATGTTAAATAACAAAGCTATTTAATATATTAAAAATATACATAATACCTTACAATGATCTAACAACTCCAGATTTCAGGCCAACGCAATTGTCAAGTGCTGATATTTTTCGGGGTGAACACTGATTTTTTTTAATATCTCTGTTTATCGCGAGATATTTTATTGTTGGGGTGCATTATTATTGTTAAATTATTTAAATGAATTGTAGTTTAATTTTGAATTTGCATTTAAGCCCAGATTAAAATTTAAGATTGGAAAGAAGGTTGGATATAAGAATTCTAATTTAGAGAGACGCTGATGTGATTAAAAAGAAAAAATAAAGAAGAAAAAAAAGGTTAGAAATAAAGGGGAGATGACTCTGTAATTAATAATATTATTAATATTAATTTAAATAAACTTAATAAAAGTAGTGATAGCAATAATAAATATTATGCAGCGATAAAATAAAATAAAAATAAAATTAAACTAAAGTCCCAATAAAAATAATACACATCACTGAAAATAAAACAATATAAAATAATATGAAATAAATTCCATATGAATAGGAATTATAGTAAATAGGACAAATAAATAAAATAATCAATAGTAAATGCAAATAAACAAGTAAATAAATAAACACGATTCTAATAGAAGGCTTAAACTAAAAAACAAAAACAACAATAATAATGTTGATATATTAAAAAAGAGAATGATAAATTAATGGAAATAATGGATTAGCAATAAGGTTGAATGCGTTACCATTTAATATTAACAATAGTTGTATAGGAAGGGTAGCAAAAATAATATAGGAAATTCACTTAAATATTTTAACAACAAGAAAATATCACGCGATAACTAGAAATATTTAAAAAAAAACCTGGTGTATATATATATATATATATATATATATATATATATATATATATATATATATATATATATATATATAGTTTAAGAAAAACTAGGTAATCCGCATGGGTAAACCTAAGGAGGATAAAATCCAGAGAGCTCAATGTAAATACAGAGCAAATAATTTAAATAAAAACAGACCACTTAAAATTTCCATGTAATACATTATTTCACTACAGCCCTTTTAAAAGAATGCGGAACATCAGACTTTACTTCCATACAAAAAATGAAACGAAAATTTACACATTTTTGACAGGCCGTATTAAACATATGTAAATTAACGAAGTGAGGAAGCGAGTGGGGAGAGTGAAGACATGAGTGAGTTAGCAGATATTGAAACATTTAAACGGTTAACTTAACGGAAGTTATATATTGATAACGAAGGGGTAGAGAAGAAAAAAACCCATAGGCAGAAAAAGAGAGAAGGAAGTCATGAGAGGAGTTGTCACTAATTTTCTTTGTAAAAAAAGGTTGGAAACAGATGCTGTTATTTTGTTTTACTTTGAAAGTGTTATTTTCGGGGTCCATAAAGATTATAATGTTTGATATAAATTTGAATGTCTCTAAACTGTCTACAAATAATTTAATTTGATGTTTGTTAGTGATTTAATTTTTTTTTTAAATTTTGGGGATTTTCTAGGAAATAGTTGATTAGAAAAATATTCATAGAAGAATAAAATTTTATTTTAAAATATAAGTTTACTTCTAGTAATCTTTTTTTTATCTCTTTAAAAAAATTATTATTGATTATCAAGTTGACATCTCTATCCATTTGAATTTTGTTCATAAATTTAACTCGTGTCTGTTTCTAGATAGGTAATCTCTTTTACTTAAATTTTAGTTAAGTTAATATGGGGTAATATTTGAAGGTAATATTAAAGATCTTGCTCTGTCATATATTGTATACACACCCATGTAAATATCACATACACACACGTTCCTTTACATGTTCAATCACTCATATAGGTATCCATGTGCCGATATACACAAGTAACTTCATGTATTAACACCTACCTAAATATCATTTTTTTCCAATTTAAATATTTTATCATCAATAATGATTATTAAAGGGTAATATATTTCAATTTAAATTAAATTATCAATTTCAAATATTTTCCTCCATATTATAAAGAATTTTAAACTCACACTTCCAATTGGAGAATATTAAATGAGAAATGAGATAAAACACTAATAACAGGACTGTAAGTCCTTCTTTTATAATATTCTGTTGTGACGTCGTCCCCTGGTCGCAGCGCCAACCGCGACGTTCTATCCTAGTCTACCACGGCACCAACTGTGACGTCCCTAAACAGCACCAATTGTGACGTCCTCGCCGTGGCGCCAGCCGTTCGCTCCTCGCTGCTCCGTTCGGGTGTCGCCGCTCCAAATGTGACGTTCTAACCTTTTGGCGATTCGGGTGGGAATCTGGTTAGATTTGATATCAGCCTCGTCGTTCCCAACTCGCTTCCAACGCCTGGTTACCAAGGTAACTGCACTGATCCCCCAGTCCGCCTACCCACGTTGTGAATTGATCTTAGGCAGACGAGATCAAACAGTGGTTGGGGCCGTACTGCAAACCGAGTTCAACGGGGGTGATACCACACAAATATGCATAAAAGACAATAAAATGAAAACTCAAAAGTTCAAAGTATCAAAGAAAAAGGTAACAAACTTTATGTCTAGTTCGATACATAGGACTGCATCTATCTCCCGACCCGTTCTATGGATTGTGACACGTCGTTTTCCGCTAGGCAAGTTTTAACACTTCAAGCTGTCTGCTCTCTAAGAAATTGGTGTTTCGGTGGGTCTTTGGACGAAAGTAAAAAAAAGTTTCAGTCAGTCTGTCGCCTCGAAGAAAGAAAATAAAACACTTCTAGGTTCCCATTCATTTTCCTTCGGTACATATTTCTGATAACATAATTTTATTATCGCAGGCCAAGGATGTTCCGTCGAAGGAAAACCGGTCAACGGACACTCGTAGGTGGTCCTTAATTTTTCATATCTGTCCAAAGTCCCTTTAGTTGCCTGTTTTTCGTCACTTATCGAAATAACATTTTCATTTTAATTTTTTTTTCTTTGGCCAGCCGGTCTGTAGTTGATAATAAGATGTCTTCCCGTACCAATAGTTTGTTTTCATATCCTTAGATAACACAGTCGATGCCAAAACATATCTGATTCTTTCTTTCTTTCCCTTTCTTTTTACTCAGAATTTCCCTGTCATTGTAATGACACTCTTTCGCCATTTGTTACTTAACAAAATATTCTTTTATCCATTGTCTCTTAGCCGCGTGTGTGTTCTTGCTTATCACCGACGATTCGGTCCTTAGCCTCACCTTTTCCTCTTTTCTTTCTTTTCCCTTTCTGCCTCGTTAAATGGGGCCACACTATGTATCCATAAATATACACATACACACATATCCGTACACATACACATATACATATACATGCATATCCATATATATAGACATATATTCACATATACACATACACACACACACATATATATATACATATATATATATATATATATATATATATTTGTACTCATACATACACAGATACACATGTAAATATACACACATACATACATACACATGTACATATACACACACATATACCAAATTATATTATTATATATCGGTAATTTCTTCTTGTTCACTTACTTAATAATTTGTTTTGAGATTTTTTATATCTAATCAAGGAATTTGAAAATATAATGAAAGTGGACGATTATTAAAGCGTATTGAAATAAATGTTATGAGGCATTAAATCAAAAGCAAATAAACAAATAATAAACTTTACACTGTCTCCGTTAAAATGATTCGAGAACATTTAAGAGAAAATGAAATTCCCATTTTTGCCAAATAAGGTAATTATATTTTGAGTTATATATTTTCTATCACTAAGAATTAATTTAAAAGCAGTGTCATTTAAAGCACAGATAAATGTATATGTTTGGGAACTTCTGTGTGGTGTACTGATTGTCTCGCTAGATCAATTAAGACTGAAAAGTTAGTTTCGATCCTTACTGGTTGACCCATACTTTCGGCCTTGTGCCACATGTAAGCTACGCTTAGAAAATCACCAAATACATTATACGTTGAAAAAAAACTAAATAAATAACATATCATTTTTAAGCGGAAAACTTCTCAGTTAATTCACTACTACACATGTTAAACGTTGAAGACAGAATAACCGCAAATGTACAAGTTCAACCTAGATTACATGGCAAAAGAACACCATCTGTCGGAAGATACCTTTAAACTTAATAACTCCAAAACGAAGTTTGTAAATGTATTTTATACACCCTACATATATATATATATATATATATATATATATATATATATTACGAAATGGACAAAGTCCGACAATTTATTTATTAAAGACAT
This sequence comes from Acanthosepion lycidas, assembly GCA_963932145.1. Classification (NCBI taxonomy): domain Eukaryota; kingdom Metazoa; phylum Mollusca; class Cephalopoda; order Sepiida; family Sepiidae; genus Acanthosepion; species Acanthosepion lycidas. The sequence continues at coordinate 120,859,659 of OZ010574.1, read as the reverse complement.
TTTTATGTTTAACGTTCTTTTTATAGATACAAGTATTTAAGTAAATGCTCTGTTTATAATAAACAGTATTAAATAACATTTACCGGCCTGAATGTCCGAGAAATTTTCATAGAAAAGGACGAATATTTTCTATGAAAATTTCTCGGACATTCAGGCCGGTAAATGTTATTTAATACTGTTTATTATAAACAGAGCATTTACTTAAATACTTGTATCTATAAAAAGAACGTTAAACATAAAAATGTCTTTAATATATATATATATATATATATATATATATATATATATATATATATATATATATATATGCGTGTGTGTACGTTTATGTAATATAATGTAATATAATATACAAAATGTAATATACCATGATATCTTTCTGATGAAGCTTTAATAAAAGTGAAACATTTATAAACGTTTCCCTTATGTTCTTTATATTCTCATCGTGTCTTCATTGCACTGAATGAAGATAACACAATCAAGAAGTATTATGTCATTTGGAGTCGACGTAATCTTGCTGAAATAGGTAGTAAGGAGATAAGCTAGATGTCTAATTCTCTAGATGTTTACTCCTGGTATTTGTTGTACAAAAGTACAAATAAGCAACATTGGCAAAACTGGAAATGACAAAATTGATAACCTAACTAGTTTCAGTATCTGATCCAATCGTTAGTAGATTGTTTTGTTTCATTACTCATCTCATCCAGACAACACTGCCATACACAGACACCAAAATACCACATTTACTCTAAGAAATCCTAAACTTATCCCCTATATACAATGTTTGTAGAGGGCTGGATTGATAAGTTCAAAACAATATAAAACCCCAGCGTTCATTATGTAAAAATATATATATTATCTAAAGAACTAAGGGTGAGAGTCAGAAAACGAAAACAATGATTGTTGAGAATGTGTATGAAGTATTACGTAGAATACACACACAAATATGCATTATATAATTGTGGAAAAACATACATGTGTAGGTATATAAACACTATGTATCTATGAATGAAATAAACTTATATATCTGTATGTATGTATGCATTTGCAACGGTATGTCTGTGTAAACATTATATCTGAGAAAACACAAAGATGCGTATATGCGAATAGACAAGCATACAAATATTAGTGAAAGAGAATTATACTATTTCTGGTAAAAAATAACGGATATTCACGGATTAAGAGTTTTTTTTTTATATAATCCTCTCGACAGTAAAACATTCTCTAAAAATCTACGACACAGAGTATTTGTTATTGGCAAAATATCTCTTAGTTTGACATATAGCTGTATTTGAAGGGAAATCATAACTATAATGACTTCCTTAGTGAAACGTTATCATAGTGAACTGCACTTTAAAAGATGATTTCTTTAACTGGATATGTAACTGTGGCCCCACCAGGCATTCGTCTCACATTAGAGAAAAGTCACTAAAATCATAAATTGATTTCCTAAGCGTAGCATAGATGTGGCACAAGGCCGAACGTATGGGGCACCGAATAAGGATCATTACTCAGTCGTAATTGTTCTAACAAGCCAAGCTTGCTAACCGTAATTTTCCACGCCGAGGTAGCAAAATGATTTTCTAAGCGTAACCGAGGCCGAGAATAGGAGCGCCCAGTGAGGAGTGAACTCACTATTCAGTCGTTATTGTTCTAGCGAGACAAGGTTGCTAACCATTACACCGCCTCGAGGTTCCCAATCGAATCATAGAAGAGAAATATCACTTGCCTATTATTCAAGAAATTACACCAGCCTCACATGAGAGAAATATCACCCACCTCACATAAGAGAAACGACACCCACCTCATATTAGAAAAATGACACTCGCCTCATATTAGAGAAAGGATAAGCACCTTACATTTGTGAATCAACACTCGCCGCTCGCTCCATCGCAGAGCATTAGCTGGATCTAGCAAGGTTATACAAGTGATTAATTTGGGGAGTTAGGCTAATCTTATAGTAATTCGTCGAGCCTAGAAGAATCCTCAACAGAATTCAGAAAGCACTGGATGGCTGTTTCGTTACAACGCAAACGTCATACCAACTGTACCACGGGACTCGGTGGCGAAGAAGACACAAGCTAGACTCGATGTAGCGACGCTACTCTCACTCGGTTCCGCAGGCGCTGATCTCCTCATAGTAATGTCTTATTTAGTTCGATTCTCGGTAGTCGATGTCGAACTGCTGATGAGTGCCAGATATAGGACGAAACGGCCGTCCAGCTTTCTGCATTCTGTTGAAGATTCTTCTAGGCTCGACGAATTACTATAGGATTAGCCTAAATCCCCAAATAATTATTTGCATAACCTTGCTAGATCTAGCTGCGATGGAGCGGCTAAGGATCAAAAGGCAGTCGTGGTTCTTGGGGCACTGTTCCGAGGTTATCTGAATACTTGGATGAGTATCGCTGCGGAACTGAGTGAGTAGCGGCGCTATATCGAGTCTAGCTTGTGCCTTTTTCGTCACCGAGTCCCGTGGTATAGTTGGTATGACATTTGCGTTGTATCGAAACTGTCCGGGTTCGATTCTCGTTAGTGAATGTGTACTGCTGATGAGTCCCAAATATAGGACGAAACGGGCGCCCAGTGCTTTCTGCATTCGACGAATTGAGATATATATATATATATATATATACATACACACACACGCATACTTATAGCAATATAAGCAAATACTTCAAATTTCGCATAGTTTTTTTTATTTAGGCTAGTACGCTAGACTTGCAAAATCTTTAACAATATTTTTTAAAGGTTATTAACACAACTTAATGGGATAAATCATTTTCAAGAGATTATAATATATATATTTTAAGTTACTGGAAATAGCTGTATACAGTATTAAGATTGTTACTCTTTTACAGAATGGAGCTATGTGGTCATTTCTGTGCTGTAATTGCTAAATCCTCTCTTTTTGAATTTGACAGAGTTCAAAACTGTTAGACTGTTGACTCGGTCGTGTTGGAGATGAGATTATTCATTCTAAGCTCCTTTTCCACATAACGCAACGTTGCAAGCCTCTCGCTCCTCTGTGACTATTTCAATAGTAAATTTTTAGATGATTCCATTCCTTAGTTATACCAGTTCAGATTATTATAGCTAGGACCCGCCACGTTACTTCTATGAATCGATTTGCTTCCTTTGTGTTTCAAATAAAAGACTATTTCCAGGAACTTCTAATTTGTGAAACAGAATCCCATGTGGATATTTCTCCGAACACTACAATGTTACAATTTTCAGGTCATGGGTCAGTCTTTATTTATCTCCATTATTCTCATAATTTCACTTTCTACCACATCATTCATTCATATCACAGATTCATCATAATGATTTTAACACTAAAATTATATATCTAGTGGCTCTCAAGCCTTGTATTGAATTATCTTTAGTAATTCCTTACGAATTAATAGATTCTATTTTTAATATGACAATATTTCCTATTTCCCTAAAAGTAATTTTAGTGGTTTGTATTTTGTATTAATAGTAGAAGACCTATTTTTTTAAACAGTGTGAATTACATCAACCGGTCTACACGTTTGAGAGATTTAAGAAAGTGTATGTGCTCTCTAACATTTTCTTTATTAAGTCTCTCAAATACACAGGTCGGTAGACCTAATTCACACTGTTTACAAAAGACAGGTCGCCCGTTGAAACATATGTATTCACTAAAACTGATGTGTTTGTTATTAACATAATATATATATATATTAAGAAAAAAAAATCTTTTCAAGAGAAACGATTTAAAATCCACAAAAATATAATCTCTGACAATCTTCACTTCTTTAATTATTTAAAATAGAATTGATTAACGACTTAACTATTTTAAGGGGGAGACATTAACCTGTAGCTAGATCTGGTCTTTAGGAATTTCTTTGATATCTACATCACAAACAGTTGTCATTCCGAATACTCCGCCACCTTGCCACCAAATGTCAGTGTTATCTTGTTAGAGTAATCGCCGAAACCTGAGTGGTAATTGCTGAAACAAGATATTACTGATTTCTAATCGTTGTAATTCTCAGTAATTGCCTTAAGAAACTAGCGCCAAAAGCATATCTGAAATCTTAAACAAAATTCCTCATTCTATACGGAAACAAATATATATGCACACTCTGTTCTTAACTGCAATAATCGCTAAAACCTAATCACTTACATATGTTGCTATGTAGATGCTGCCGGGACGTATGAAAAACAGGAAACGTTCACTAAATTCAAACAATACTTTTAGTACTGATTGGTTGTCTTATTATTCATAACTTGAAGAGCAATATTTAAATACTTCGATTTACGTCTCAGTACATTTAAATATAACATTAATTAGGTCTCACTTATCTTACTTGTCATGATTGATTATAGATGTAGATACGAGTAGATGAGTAACAGTCGGTTAAGCATGAGATTTTATTTTTTAATGTCATAACATCGAGATTCCTGTCGTCCTCTATAGAGATCACTTTTCTAATATTTTATCGGTGAATTGTTTGAGTGCTACGTGAAAATAGTCGAAGGATTTTACGTTGAATTCTTCCCGGTTTTAAATACGGAACAGTCATTCTATAATAGATGTTATGTTTGGAAATATTTTGTTAATTATTGAATATTATTCATAATTTGGAAAGCATTAAGCGATTGTACTCAAAATATATCGCATTTTAAATGTTCAAATGCTTTAGAAAATGATTTAAGATTAATTTTTACATAAAATGTGTTTGTCGTCCAATGTTATAAGCAATATATTTATTTTTAATTTGTACGTTTGAAGATCAACGTTAGGATTCTCACATACAAATTTTGAAGAGAATGTGACAGACTTGATTATAGTTTATGTCCCATTAGCAAGGAAGCCATTTCGGCTTTCCAAGTTTTCCTTTACTTTATTATTTTTGACTTATCAAGACTTCTCAAGACGTTATTTGCAACAGATACCTGTATTCAGCTCTATATTGCAAATCCGGCTGTCAACTAAAATGACTATTATCCATTAAATGATCTTTGAAGTAATAAACATATCTAGGATTAAAAAATAAAATCCTTTCATTTTTTCAGAAATTGATCGCTTTAAGTTTCGGATACGAAACTAAGCAGATATGACTTTCGAGAAAAATCTGAAAGAGTGATAGTTCTTTAATTGCAAATAGTATCTTGCTTGATTGTGAAGATTTCGAAGCCGAGCGATTAAATCACGCAGGTACAGATGCATGTTTCTCCTGCAATATGTGACGTATGTTCAAATACTGCGTGAAGTACATTCTTCGGATTGCAAGCGACGATGAAATAAAGATTTAAGATTAAACGGAGCGTATACTCGAATCGGCTGAAAATAACAACTGAACTAACACACACACACACACACACACACACACACATATATATATATATATATATATATATATATATATAATGGACTCTCCCGTCGGTTTCGACGTATGAGGATCTGACAGCTTATTGATTCAGTTATGAAAGTTTGTGCGATAATCTTAAGTGGCATTTAAGACCCGCTAGTGATTTACAATGGAGGCCACATATGGAGCAAGTGTGAGGATTGTGAAATGAGATCACTGTTAGATTGGGTGACCTTTTAGATCTTGCTCTCGCTTCTTGAAGATGATTCAGACAAGCAGATTGAAAATTGCCGAGTCCAGTAAAACACGTTGATCTCCATTCTACCCGCTCCAAAGCTAAGCTAACAAGTTGCTTTTCAGCTTGTCTTTGTATCTTAGCCATGGGCGTCCTACATTCCTGTAGCCCTGATCTAATTGACTGTACATTAAGATCCTGGGTATCCTGTCATCAGGCATTCTCAAGATATGACCAGTCCACCGTAACTGACACTGTATGAAAAAAGTCTCGATTCCGCCAATATTACACCTGTTAAACAGGTCTAGGTTAGATGTCCTATCTTGAAGCTTAACTCCACAGATTGCACGCAGACAGCTTTTATGGAAAACATCTACCTGGCGTATATGATACACGTATGGAGTCCACGACTCTGAGCCGTACAAAAGGATGACAAGTACATCAGCTCTATAAACCCGAATTTTCGTATCCAGTCGAATACTCCACTCATTCCACAAGCGATGGCGAAGTTTGCCGAAAGCACTGGTAGTCTTAGCAATCCGATGCATGATTTCATCATCTAAAGTTCCACTGTAATTGACTTTGCTACCAAGATAGGTGAAAGACTTTACATAGTTCAGGGGTTTGTCTTCTACTCTCAATTTGTAGACTGGTGTTTTTTGTTTCTCACCACGCAATTGCTTCGGAGTAGGACAAGGTTGCTGCACAACTTCAGTTTTCTTTATGCTAAGTGTAAAACCAAATGCTTTACATGCAGCAGAGAAACGATTTATTAGATGTTGGGCCTCCTCAAAGGATGTCGCTACAAGAGCCGCATCATCAGTAAACAAAAATCACGAATAATATGCGTACGAAGGTGGGTCTTGGCTTTGAAGCGCTGATGTTGAAGAGACCACCAGTTGTTCGAAACTGAAACTTGACGCCGCTCCCTGTGTCTGCAAATGCATCATCGATAAGAAAATGGCAAAAAGGACAGGTGCCATGACACAACCTTGCTTGGTGCCATTTGTGACATTAATGGATTCCGACATCATGCCATCAGACCGATATTAGATTTCATCCCTTCATGAAAGGAGATGATGACCTTTAGTATATTTTCAGAGATGCCTATCAATTGAGCAAAATCCTGAAATTCTGGAGTTGTCTTTTGAACCTACTTATCAAGAGGTAATTGACTCCATCAAGCAAATCTCATCTGGAAAAAATCACCTAGTTCTAAGGATCCTATTCCACCTGAAATGTATAAGCATGGTGGCCAAAAGTTGGTAAAAAGTTACATCTCCTTTTTGTGGAGATATGGAAGTCAAGCTGTGTCCCACAGGATTATGAAGACGCCTCTATCAAACACCTTTACAAAAACAAGGGTTCCAGATGTGTCTGGGATAATCATCGGGGGATATCACGACTTTCAATTGCAGGCAAAATCCTAGTGAGACTGATTCTAAACAGAATTATTATACACCTTGTTGATGACATCTATCCTGAATCACAGTGTGGTTTTCGGTCGGGTCGGGGCACCATTGACATGATGTTTTCTCTTCATCAGGTTGCAGAGAAGGTTCGCGAGAAAAACCAGGAGTTATACATGGTGTTTGCGGACTTGACGGAGGCCTTTGACACTATGAATCGACAAGCTCTTTGGCGAGTCTTGAGGAAACTCGGCATATATATATATATATATATATATATATATATATATATATATATATATATATATATATATATATATATATATATGTATATATGCACGGTTTGTTAAATAATATGGATAAGATCAAATTTTCGAGTAAGTTGTTTTGTGTTGTCGGTAAATTTGCCAAAATTAACGTTAACTTTTGTTTTATATTATTTCCCCCGAGTACTTTCGAATGTTGCTACATTCATTCGTAAGAATTTTTCTGTGTGTAGTAGCAACATTCTAAAGTACTCGGGAAAAATATATCAAAATCTATGAATTTTGGCAAATTTACTGATAATACAAAACAAATTATACGGCAATTTGAATGATTTAATAAAACAGCTAAAACTTATTAACAAAACATCTTTAAGCAAATCCCTCACACACACACACACACACGCATATATATATATATATATATATATATATATATATATATATATACTAGCAGCATGGCCCGGCGTTGCCCGTGCTTGATTCAAAAATCGTACGACTCATACAGCAATCGCTATCACCTGACTTAAAATATTTTTGCCCTTCCTTGCCTTTAAAGGAGTGCCCTTTACCTTGCTGATGTTGCTACATGCCTTACTTCTTGCCTATTTCACACTGCGAATTTTTTCTAAGCTCTATACTAAACATTAAATCTGTTACGAAAAAAGAACTAAACAAAATGAACACAAAACGATCAGCTTTAAAAAAGGACTCGTAACTGGAAAAACCGAATGAAAAAAGAATGTTAACAACAAATATTTTTCACACCCAACCCAGTTCGGCGGAATCAGAAGCAACGTTGAGTTTAAGCAAGCGAATGTGCCAATTGGAGTAAAGTTCCATGCAGATTTAAATTTTTTCCACTAGTGACGAATGCAACTATCGATTTTTTTTTATTTTTTTATTTTTTTTTTTTGCATGCTAGTTAACATTCGTGTCAGTCAGCTATTGGCCAATAGAATCTTCCTGCCTATTCTATGGTCAGTAGAAAATGGCCTCAAACTACATGAAAACTGCCGCAGAAGCATGAAAAAATCGATTATTTCCACTACCGATGGGAGTTGGGAAATGCAAAGTCGGTCTTGGCCTTCCCGCTAACTTGGGGCATGTGCATGTAAATTTTGGTGCAAATCCGTCATAAATTGCTGCCGTGAATTCGTTACACACACACACACATCCTGCCTTATATATATATATATATATATATATATATATATATATATATATATATATATATATATATATATATATATATATATATATATATATATATATTAGAATAAGAAAGAAACGCATTTTACGAAATGTACTTTTTGCATTAATCGAATAAAAAGACAGAACATTTTGTAGTATTATCAGCAACAGTTTATGAAACCTGTATGCGAACCCGGTAAGTAGCGGCGAGAAGGCTATCCTCTATCCTCGGTACTAAATAGAGAACTTTGCAGGAGCGCATGAACTTAGCTGAGTAAAGACTAGTTTATGGCATTGGAAATATTCTTTATGTAAATTGGACAAATTTCTAAATCAAAAATACTTATTCTATAGAAAGTGAATAAAGAATAAAGTGAAAATTTGATTGAGGAAATTGAAGAAAGAAAATCGAAATGATTTTAGACAAATATCTCGTACGTTTAATCGACTGATTTACCCAAATATGATAACGAATGAGTTATCAAAAATACTGAAATATAAGTACTCGTTGTAAATACTCATATGTTAGGCTATATCTGCTATATTTTCTGGTTTCAAACTGACTTAGAAATCGGCATACTTAATTTTGGTTTTCAGTTGAACTCGGATGCCGAACACTGGACTAGTATTCATTTATTTCGTAGGTTGAAGCCTATTAGTCTTGGTGATGGCAACGCCCTTTCGAAGCTTGTGGATTGTCTCTACAGAATCACGAACAAAGAACAGTGCCAAATAATAGAAATCAAATCACTAGAGGACTTTCAACAGAAGCAATAACTTAAAATGTTATGGCATATAACTTGAATGGAACATAATGGCATAATCATGATGTTTAAGTTCGACATCAAACAAAAGGTTAGGAAAGAAACGTCATCAATAATGTAAAGAGCGATAACAGATACTGGACTTGACAAACGTATTTTCCAGAAAAATAGTTTTAAGTGAAGGATTTTATAGATTACAAGCGTCAGTAGTATTGATCAGATCGGTCAATTATACAAGATGCTGCCTTCTAAGAAAACAGCTAATATTTCCATTATCATTTACATATTTTACTAAAAAGCGCAAAATCGTGTATATGCTCGATTTAAGGAAATTGTGTGCACGCGCATTTGTTTGTGTTTGAGAAAATATCGTGTAAAACCTAATCATCAAAGAAAAGTTGTTAATCTTTTATCAGTAGCAAAATCTGTGTTATATTTTGATCATATTATTACTTCTTATTTAACGCAAATAGTTATCTTGCATATTAACGTTTATAAATCAATATAATGTAACTCTGTTATTATTCATTTTTTTTCTAGAACGTTCGCTTTCTTGCCATGCATCCCAGGTTCGAATCTTCCCATGTTGGATTTGTCAGTAAGATGACTTCTAGATTTTATCAGCCTGGTGAGGGTATCCCAGCGTGCTGCACATTTGGGAAGTGCATGAAAACCATACAACGAGGTGACCCAAGTCGTAAGAGTAAAACGGGGTAGCCACAACTATTTGAGTACTATCGAAGGTTGTACAAACACGAAGGGACATGTAATCGGGACAGAGGTTGTGTGTGTGTACTGGTACTGATCACGCCATCTCTCTCAGAAACTGTAAGTTTCGCTCATTATACTTATCATATAAACAACAGATTGACTCTGTGTGTGTTGTATAAATGCCCTTGATCGGGCGTCTTCAACAGGGATTGGCTAGTTACCCTAGTAGACACGCATACGCGGATACGTGCGGCCAGGCATTGCTATATCATTATTCATTCAAATTCTAGCCTTTTGTAATCTGTATACATAATTATTTCATTGAGTCCATTTGTCATAAAATTACTAGTAAGGTATTCAAATAAAGCTTCCCTCAAATTGGTGACCGATATACCATTTCGCTGGGAGTAAAAGAAAGTAAACAGTGTATAGAGTGAAGTATGCAGTGTTGATATTTCAGTTTTATATTTTTAGAAATTAAGAACATTTCAGTTTCGACAAATATCTTTTTATCAAAAAATAATTTACTCGATTAAAATAAATTTGTTTGTTTTTATTGACTTTATTAGAAAAGCAATAAAACACTTTACGCGAATTATTTTCGCTTGAAAACAATAATTTAATCTTTTACACTTTGTTCAGTATTCAGAGTTAATGTATTTTTCTCTGATGGCAAATAAATAAAAATATTCTGATATATAAAGATAAACGTGTGTATTTATGTGTGTCCGTGTGCGTTTGTGTGTATGTCTGTGTGTGTGTGAACCAGCTAAAAATTAATTATGTGAAAGAAAAATAAATTTCGATAAGCTACTAGATGGATATACGTTTCCTACAATTTTTTTTTTTTTTTTTTTAAATTAACATATAAATATTTGTAATCGAAAATTAACTGTCTTCCACTTCGGAATTACACCCTCCCCAAATAAAAAGATACTTAATTTGCAAGACTAGTGTTTAGGCTCTTAAAATGCGCCAAATATTAAACAACAGAAAACAACATAAGAACAAGAATCCAGCCGAGAGTGTGAAAAGATTAAATTTCACCAAATTATCAAAGAATACATCTACGTCGAAGAAATATACTATAGATAAAGATAAAATAACCATTATGAGTAAAATAAAGAAATGCCTCAATATTAGCAGGAGTGTCACTTTATGTGGATGAAGGTCGATTTTTCTACAGTGTATTTTGAATATGGGAGTTGGATTTCAAGTGCCTTACAACTAAACGAGGAAACTGTCTGTGATTCTCTGCTCAAACGTACCAAAAACATCATGTTATTTCAAAAGAACAACGACAGTCGATGAAAAACAATAAAAAAGAAGTATTCAAAAAGCGAAATGAACCACCACCAAATACAGGATAAGACGGTCTGCATCCGCGTAACACATATTTTTTACTGGTAAGTAATAAACAAGGGTTAATAAATAGCCCGAATGATATACTGATAGACCCCTGAAAAACAAGAAGGGTTAATGTATAAACACCATGGGATAGATGGAAGATTTTTATTCTCAAAAGGACCAGGGAGCAGATGGTTAGCGGAAAGAACGATATTCAACCACAGGTCACAGGGTTGATGACACCCAGCCAAAAATACGGGCTATCAAAAGTGCAGAGGGAAAATCAAATAGGATTTTAAATCATAATTCGAAGATAAGAATTCTCTTGCAGAGTGACCCCTGAACTACCTCAAAAGGCGTAGACAGCCAGATAGAATGGCGTGTCAGACATGTATAATAGAAAACGTGAGATGACAAAGAAAGATGTTTTTTCACTTAGAATTGATTGTGTGTCAGTTTTGGGCAATGAAAACACATGGGTGAAAAGCTTTTATTTCTGCGTAAACAAAAATGATAGAATTAATCTTTCTTTTGTCTTCGCCCGGGGCAGTCAACATCCCTTAACTGGAGAATGGCCGAGATGATAGGCGCAGATGAGACACCAGGGAAGGTGGAGGAGCTACCCACGCCGACTAAGGTGGATTAGTGGGAGATGATAAGAGAACGTAGAAGTTATGAGGCGGAGATATGCCTGCAACCATCACCCGTGAAAGAAGGGATTTCCCTAAAATGATAATAGCCAGGAGAAACGCCGAATTCTCCCACTGCACCGTAGCCCACGCCAGTTTGGACGAACGTCAATAAATACGAATGCGCGAGACAAGACGGTAGACAGTTCGTTCCAGCCACCCGACTCGAGAGAACCCCATGTGATTATCTGCCGTCGAAAGCCTCCTGAATTCAGCCTTGCGCTGAACTTTACCAAATCAGAAAAACAAAATTTACGAATTCAACAAAAGTGTCGCGACCGAGTAAGAAGCGGGTTGGGTCGATAATTGTTGCATGCGACTTCTGATTTAACCAATTATTGTACGAAAGACTTGATATATAAAAAAGTATTTAACTTTTTTTTTAAATTTATCTGAGAGTTATTTTCTTACAGTGCGTCTTATAGGCTTTATTTTTCTTCTTGAAATCAGTAAGATAATGTTTTTACTCTTAGTGGTCTTTTCAATACAACTGTTTCATCAGATTGCACGACACCAGTACTACTTGAGCAATACTTCTTAATTTTATCGATCTGACCTCTTTAAAATTATGTGCTAAGAATGACGTGTGATCATACGTCATAGAATTATAGTTGCATGCAAGGAAACTGGTTTCCGATTAAGTGGCACCATCGACTATAATAAATTCTTTTACGAGACGGCACAAAAGGATGTCGACAGGGAGAATTTCATGTACAAACACATTAGTCGTATAAATCTCAAAACTTCCCTTGACAAGATTCAAAATAGAAAGGAGTAGATACCCACTATTTTATTAAGTTTGTAAATAATTTTGTTTTGCGAAATAGATTTAGAGAACATGTTGGGAAATATTTTGTACGAACTTAGAATCTCCTGGACAAACATTCAACAGTTATCTCGCCACATAGGATTTTTTCTTTATTTATCTTTTAAGTCTGTCTGCCTGTCTTTCTTTCTTTCTTTCTTTCTTTCGTCCTTTTTCTCACTGAAACCAAACAGCTGATTTGATATGCGTTTTTCCTCTTTTCTCACAGTCTAAACGGAATAGACCATTAGTTATGAGATATTAGTATGTGCTGAGCAACTAAAGAACAAAGCAATTTATAACATTATAATAATACATGTACGTATAAGTATATATAGATAGATTGGGGACTTAGATGTGGTGTAATGGTTAGCAAGCATTGTCTCACTAGATCAGTTATTACTGAATAGTGATTTCGATCCTCAGTAGGTGCTCCATACTTTCGTTATTGTGCCCCATCTAAGCTACGCATAGGAAAATCACTATAGATAGATAGATAGATAAACAAGAGGCGGGTATTTGGGAGATGGTTACATTCATACATAAACATATAATAGCTGTCTTCTGGTTTCCGAGTTCACTTGTTTGCTAACATGCTAAGCTACTTCTTGCTATAGTCACCATCTTAGGCAGATTTATGATTCCTCAGCACTCACAGGGCTAATCTGGGTTTTATACTAAAACTATGCTGAGCAGATCTTATATGAAGAGTTTGTAATGACTAGTACTTGAGCAAAAAAGTAAGATTTCAAACTCCTGTCTCATGGTCACAACGCTAATTTCCTAACCCCTTGTTCACATGCACCTAAGTACATACGTAAATACGTACGTAAATACATATGAAAACAATGCTTCATGGAATAAATTATAATTTATCTGTCTCAGTCTGTTCATACACTTTGTAAATCTAACATTCCTACGTTCGGCCAATCAAAATCCTTATTTTCTATCATGTAATCTTGAGACCATCCTCAGAAGGTCTGAGCCAAATAGAACTACCACTAAAAATAATAGTCTAAAACTATTTTTATGTATTTATTTATTTATCTGTTTATCAGATCTTATTCGAACGAACATTTCTGTCCACTTTTTACCAACCATTCTTTCACTGAAAACTAAGCACATTTTTTCTTTCTGATTCAAGTGTTATCCATGAATGTATAAATGAAGGTTCATTATGGACTACCTCTTATCCTTGTCCAGTAATTTGGATCCCACATTATAAACTGTGTAGAACTTCATTATTTCTCCAGCAACCGTCTCTAAAGCGCATTTGCTTTTCATAGATTGCGTCCGTAATTTTAGTAGCTTAATATATATTTCTTCATTGGACGTTGTACTGCGTGTAGATTAGAGAAACATACTAAGTAGTGGTTTACGTATTGTGGAGAGCAAAATCTATCCGTTGAGGAAATTTGGCGATTTCGGTTGAGTGGTATCAGAAAGAGAAATTATGACAAAAAAATCTGAAAGCGCAAAAGCGTAAGTAAATATATCTTTCCGAAATTAAGCATAGCAATGAGGACTGAGAAACAAAGAAAGCATGCTGCACTGATATGAAATATGAAGATATTTCTTGAAACGTTAGAGAGGTCGTTCTATCGATGACTTCTGATACGACCATGGACAGAACATGTGAGTATCGGGAAGTTTTAAGGATGATATTTACTATGAAACATCTTGTTAACAATCAGAAAAAGGTAAGAGAAAATATACGGATACATAATAAGGAAAGCAGGCTCAGAGAAAATAACACGTCTCGCAGTGAAAGCAAGATGAACCCAGAGAAAGCAGCAGGTAGAATGTTTGACAAATCCGAGTAAATGTGTATCACAACATAGACAGAAAAGGAAGTTGGTTAAAAGGAATGAGTTAATTAGAGAGAAAACAAGAGAGGAAATAGATTGCCCACTTCCATGACATATGAAGAAAATTGATTGTAAGAGTCCTCCCCCCCCGACTAAAAATGATTTTGCTTAGCAGGAAGAACTTCTGGATTTTCTCGCTCGAAATCATTGGGAATATGTTGTTTATAGCTGATATTTAGCGCTAATCTAATATGTGCCTACCACCATTTTTTCCAGCGATGTTCTTATTGTCTATCTGGTTGATACCCACAAAAGGAATATTCTACTGTTGATCTAATTAAATGCTTTTTTTTTAGTTTTAAGTTTTAATTTCCAGGTAGTATTTATTTTAATAGTGTTATCTATGCAATTGCAATTTTGCCATTATTTTATGAGAAATTGAAGCATGCTCTTAGATATAAGAATCATCCGCTTGATTTAGAGTGTTATCTGATTTAAGATCACTTTCTGTCTCATTTATTGACATGAATTCTGCTTAATATTCTGTTATATAAATTTTGATTTTTGCGGCAACGGATTTTAATCCGATAGAAAAGAGCTACACGTGTTCAAGTGTGCTGGATACAAAATTAACAAACCTTTTTTCCAACTAGGTTGAATTAATAAACACAAATCCATTAAGCCCACTCACAATTAGATTAGGGCTATTAACGTTGCACTAGAAAAGGTTTCAGTTTGGAGTATCTCCAAATTGGGCTAACGTGTCAAATTAGAAACCTGATTTTTATGTCATGTGTTTTAAGGACATGGAGATACTGGCTGTCTACCCATAACTTCCTATCTTTTGTTTTTCTGGATTTATATACGATATTTATTTTCGGATTATTGTACTTACCATTGTTTTATATTTGCTATCACAATTATTGATATTTATTATCAAAAAGTTTCTGCTCTTGTGCCTCCCACCCCGAAACATAATTTAAATGCTTGAAAATTCCCGGAGAGCACATCGGCCCAAACACTGGGACAACAACAAAGAATACGCATGTAAATAGGGTAAATGAGAATAACTCCACATCCCATAAATTCAGTTAGACTCTTTTTGTCTCTTTACGATCTCCATCTTTTGTCCTTATTCTACCATCTATTCACCCAAACAAGTTAATTATGTTATTCACACATTCCGCATTGTTTCTCTTGTCAAATGCAAATATTTAATCTTTATCAGGCTATTCTTCACCACTATTTAGTTTTGTTTTATCAAAAGCTTTTTGTTATTTATCTTCCAGATATCCTCATATGTGTCTTAGGTTCTTGTATTTCATATCTTGCTCTAAGAAACTCAAGTTGAATCAAGTTATCTAAGCATTATACACGTGTAGATTCTTTTCTCCATATTTTCAATCTCATTCTCCTCTGTGCAAGGAAATAAAAAAGGTTGATGTTGGTTGGTTAGTTGGTTAGCTTATTTAACGACACGCGAGAAGATTTTTGGTTAGTTAGTGTACGCCACATCCAGCTAGGATTGAATTCACTAGTTAGGCTAAAAAAAAACAAAAAAAAAACAGCGACGTTAACCATTACTCTAGCCATTAAGACGGTTGAACAAATCTTTTCATACACAGTGCCGAGATAACATTGATAACTGTTTAGTGATATTAATCAGGAAGTGACAAACGCTGAATTTTACGTTCCTGAAGACAAGGGCCTGGGATGGAAGACATGAAAAGTTCAATAGATTTATTAAAGATCACTGATACAGTGCAGAAGTCAACAGCAGACAAACACACAAGTACACATGCAAACATTCCCAACCTCTATAAGGAAACCGATCAATTAGACGATCGAAACCCTTACGATTTGGTAATGTTCGAACAAAATAAAAAGTTAATTGCAGTAATAATTTCAATAACGATTAGTCGACAGGACCAGTTTTTGTTGAAAAATGAACCTTAATGCGAGCGAATAATGAAAATAACAAATATATTATAGAACCGTAATTTCTTAATATTCCATTAAATTTTCATATACATATATTGTATTGTAATGTAGAATGGTTAGAGACTTAGAATGAAAAAACGGAGAGACGTGTTCGTATTTCAATCTTCGTTTCACGCACCTTTATAAAAGGTATGAGTTACTCTCTTTGTTTCCTTCTTGCTATGGGTTAAATAGAATGACAGGCTTTGCTCTTTAGCTTAGAATCTAACCAGTTTATGAGAAGGAGAATTTGTCTTTATAAAACCCCTTCTAATCATTGTTCTGTCATACTTTTATATAGCTCGTCAAGGTACGCTGTTTCTACATTCCCCTTTCGCATTCAGTATATCGTGTGATTTTTTATCATTTTCTAAGATGTCCTTTTTCATTACGTCTCTCAAAAAATTGATTTTGAGCCTAAGAATAGGCGTTCTTTTTTTATTCCCTTCTTTCTTAAATCTTTCTCGTTGCCCATATAGCCTAACCATGGTATTCTTAACATCCTTATGCAGAACTAATATATTGTTAAATTAAATGTTGGCACATAACACAATTATAATTTCTGTACGAATTTCCCCCGTCAGAAGTTATAATTATTTAATTTATTTGCATGCACACTATTGTCCTCGTTTTGTTTTCACAACTTTTCACTCGTGGTGTTGTCCAGGTTTCGTCACGTGTATGTCGACATATAGTGTTTACAGTAATACGCATGCAAATTGAATATTTAATAAACCGTTATAATACCAAAAACTGTGCTGAGTTGTCAAGTAATATTACTTTCCCATATTACAAAGAAAAATACGGGTTTAAATTAAAATTACACTGCAAAACAAGTAGACGACATCAAAAAAGACATAACTAAGTTAAGAAGATGCCAAAAATTTTATAAAAAATTCAAACGTTTTCCAGCAAAGACCAAAAAGAAATATTATTAAAATAATCAAGCCATCTACTATATTTGTCCTTGCAGACGAAATTAGAAATGTATATGAATTAATCACTGCAAAGCTTACTCAAGGAAAATATAACTGAAACATACAAAGAAGAACCTAAATCTACAGAATATGATATTAAACTAAAATGTACAAAATTAGACCTAAACCCTACAAATAAGGCGTCAAAAGAACACAGCATGTAGACTCATAAGCTAAATGTACGATAAAACAATATACCAGTATAATTAACTCAAAACTATACCATCGAGCCAATACCAATAAAGACATTTCCCCAAATTAGAGACACATAAAAATAATCAGTTACTATTATCCGACAACGAAGTTTCTTCGCCAAAGAAAGGCATAGAATGAACGTTCGGACATATAATAGTAAGTTTTGATGAAACCGAAAATCGAAGAGGTGATAGGCATATATATATATATATATATATATATATATATATATATATATATATATATATATATATATATACATATATATATATATATATATATATATATATCTTTAAGTAGCGAAAATCTTGATAATCCGTATGGATAATCCCAAGGAGAATGAAATCCTGAAAGCGCAATGTTAATTGAGAGCTAATATTGTAAAGAAAAACAGACCACTTTAAGACTCCATTGTAATAGTTTATTTCACCAAAGACTTTTAATTTTTCCTGGATCCTCAGACATCACTTTCAAAGGGTGAAATGAAAAATTAAATTAAAATTTACACTTTTGACGGGCAGTGTTAAGGTTATATAAATTAAGACATGGTCGAGTTTAGAGAGGGAAGGTAGAATTTTAAAATTTTTTATATTTCTTTCTATTATAATACGTAATATTGTGGAAGGAGGCGGTAAGGATCCGACATTGACCTATTTAATCGGTCAACTCAACGGAAATGATATGTGGAAAGGGAAGGAGAAAAGGGGAAAAAGAAAAAAGGGGGAAGTAAAGAGAAAAGAGATGTACTTTGGGGTTTCGGAGGAAGAAGAGGGATCGTATAGCTTTAGCAATTTAAATAAAAACAGATTTTAACGTTTGATAGTAATTTAAATGTTTAAAAATCTCCACGAAGAAATTAATTTAATGCTTGCTCGCAATTTAAATGTTCAACTTCTCTAAAAATAAATTAGGGATTTAATATGAGTTGAATACTATATTAATAAACAAAATAATTAAAAAAAATATAAAAGTTTACTAATAGTAATCTTTTAATATTGTGAATAACTGTTAAGGTAACATCTTTATCAGTTTGACTCTAATTCATGAATCTAATTTGTAGCTATTTTTAGATGGGTAATATTTCTTACTTAAAGTTTAGGTTTCAAATCAAGATGGAGTATGATTTGAAGGTAATAGTATAAAAATTTCGTTTTTTCATATATATTCCACATACATATTTATTTATGAATAAAAATGACAATAGGAAAATTGGTAATTGCTGTCGTGTTTCGTCCAATGTGGACTTTATCAAAGCAAAATACGAAAATGAAATTAATTGAACAAAGTAACTAATAGAAACAAAAACAGAATGTACCTAGCAACTGGAATGTAGAGAAACGCTATTTTCATATTTTTAACTGAAAATAACGTCAGTATTTGTCACGTATGGAGAATATTGTCATTATATCAGTGTTGATGTATTCAACCATTTTCTTTTGATTTTATGAATCTGTTGTATATATTTGTTTGTAAGGAAAATTCTGGAGAGTGCCGCCATAGAAAATTACCCAAATATTAATCCACGCCCAGATTTTTTCCCCATTTCACCTTTCTTAACATAATTAATGCTCTTACAAACAAATATACACAACAGATCAACTACTAGGATACTCGTAGCTGCTTTTGGTTATCCTGCAAACAACAAGAACAAAGAGCTCTACTGAAATCTGCGAAGTGTGACGGATTCACTACGGATTAAAAGCTGCAATTTTGTCGACACTTGGACATTTGGAAATGGAAAGAAAAATTAATTTCCTTTGTGGACTAAATACGAAAAACGGAAGAAAGGAAGCTATAAAAACATATCAGCTAGAAACGAAAGTAGTGTGAGGAATGGTACACTAATGCATATCATCAAAGACGGAGAAGAATGGAAAGAACAAATTAATGCTGTTTTCAAGAAATAGAAGAATCATTGCTGCATATTCAACAGTCCGAGTTCGATAGCAGTGAACATTGAACATAACCCATAAGAACCACAAAAGGAATTTTAAGAATAATACGTCAAATTTGTAGCATTTAACTTATTGTTTTGAAAACTGACTTTTATATTCCTTTTTGGAGCTTATTAATATATAAAAACCTAAAGTCATACGGGCATTAGATTATGAGAAAATATAAAAATATTCAAAATTGATCGGTGCACGAATATTACGTCGTTGAACATATATATATATATATATATATATATATATATATATATATATATATATATATATATATATATATATATATATATATAATTACTGTATTTATTGAACAATTTAGTTAATGCCACATTGACTGAAAAAAAAATCCTAGAACAAAAAATTCTCAAAATAAATATTAATAAAAAACGCACTCTCTTAATTTCTTTTAAAACAAAACAGCCTTGGCGTTGACTGCACGCTCCATAAGTTTTTATCCGTTAATTTCTGGCAAAAACATATTTCGATTCGCATTTAATTTTTTGTGTCCGTTATTACCTGGATCTACTAAAAAAAAGAAAAAAATATTAATTTCCATGCCTGAGGATGACTGAATGTACAGCCGAAAGTACTAGCAGAATAAAAAGACCTTATACAACTTGAAGTTAAAACAAGGATCATAACATTCATCGAGTGGTTTGTAGGTTAATGCAACTTTAATAAATTTGTTTGCGAAGATGTTTTTCGCCATTTATATCATTAACTTTACTAATCTACTTTTTGTATGATTGATTCATGCAATATATATATATATATATATATATATATATATATATATATATATATATATATATATATATATATATAATATATATATATATATATACAACGATGTAAAGGATATATTGATTTAAGCATATTCACGGCGTTCAGCTGAATTTCTTTTCAGGCATTAGTGTTTAAAACAAATATAATGTAATTGTCTTTGAATGCGGCATGGTTGCTGTTGGTAGACAAGCTTGTCTGAGTATTACTCGAAGTTCACGAACCATCATCTCTTGGAATAACTTAGAATTGTTAACAAACAATCTAAGCGACAAATCCGTGGGCTAAAATTAATTGTTGATGAAAGAAGTCGAAGAGAAAAATATTCTATGGAACAATACATCAGCGGATACCTTAGGTTTGGCATCAATTTTAAAACTGATTAGGAAGTGGTCTGACGTGCCAAGAGTGGGGCATTTGCTAAGCATTTATCAAAGCAGGATGTTAGAAAGAGGCCGAGGAGATTCGCCTGATGTCCTGTCGACACCGGGACATGGGTAAGTTTTTCGAAGATCTGGGTTAGTTCATGGACGATGGCGAAGTCTCTTCCATCATCGGTTTTCTTGGAGCGGATTAACCATTATTTATGGTGGATATTGAAGTCGACACAAATATAAAAGCTAGCTGAGGGAAACTGTGTAGCTCCATCACGTTGGCGTAGGAGATGGTAAAGGTAGGGGGTATAGTTTGTTGTTTTAAGGTTGGGTTTGTTAGTTTTGTTCATTTTCATTTTGTTTGGTTTCATGTGTCTTCTAGGTATTTCGATATAGTGATGATGAGTATAACTCACCTCCTACTCGCAACATAGTGACACTTAATACTTTCGTCAGTACATGAGTTTTGATAAGAAACGCAGGTGTCTCTGCCTTCTCAATGATGCCATGTATCCCTAATGCGTCTTTCGAGGTATAATACATCCGAGAATCATTCCCGAGTGCACCAACTCACAAAGGATCAATTTAAGCTGCTATTAGAAACCATTTTTCTGGTTTACTCGGCAAAGCTTTGGCGCCTTTTTTTTATATTTGCCTGCTCCACCGTAAATTTACGTCTAATCTAATTCATTGTATTTAAGTTTTTTTTTTCCGATTTTACCAGCATTTGTTCCCCATCTCATATATCAGATGAGGTGCTGAAAGTTTCTCTGCTCAACCAAGAAAATATTTTCGAAAGTCGTGTTTTCTTTTGCTTGGTCAGATTCTGGTAACTGAGACGAGCCAACAATTTTCAGCGCCCGCTATACATATATTCCTCTAATGTTTTCTTAAATTATCATTGTCGGATATTCTTTTGATGTTGCTTTGTTTCTTTCATTCATTCATTTTTTATTTCTTTATTTATTTCTGTCTGTCTGTCTGTCTTTCTAACTATTCTACTCTTGCTTTTTTGCAGTCCAGAGAAGAAATTAAACGCTGACTCGACATTATACGTTGAAATCCATCATTCTTATTGTTCGTAGATACGAGATTTTGGCCTGTTTGAAGTTAGATGCAATGTTAGTTCACCCTTTGAATATCCTTGACTTCATTTCTGCTCGCTTTCATTTTTTCCCTTTGAGCAATATCTCTTCATTTCTGAAACGCTACCTTTTCTGTTGACTTTTTCACTTACTTTCCTATTTCTCTTCTCATTTTCATTTCATTTCCCGTTATCCATAACATTAATCCTATATTCTCAACTTCTTTTTGGGTTCAGTGTTCATTTTTGATGATATTCTAATTTTCTTTTTATAATTGACCTTAGGTGGTCAATTATCTCACGATGATGTTTTTTTTTATTTCATCAGCTGTTTGATTTACTTTATTTTGTTGTATTTTGAACATCTTTTTAACATAACCTTTGCTTTTTGTTCATTTTCTTTTCCGTTCATATCAATATTTTGTAATTCTTTTTCAATGTGATAATCCATTCTTACTATTTTTGTTTTACTTTCTTCCTATCCTTCAAAATGTTGCCTCTTTCATATCTACTGATCTTAGCTTAATGAGGTATACTGAAACAACTTTAGAACATGCATATGATTCAAACTGACTCCATAAACTAATATTCTACAAGACGAGATTGCAAACCATTGCAGTGAACGCGACGTTTACTTCCTTCTATTTTTTCTGTGTTAGTTTGTTTCCTCTTTCATTTCTTTTTTTTCTTTTAGTCGAATTTGCACAAAACAAGGCAGTAAAGCCACTAAGACACTAGGTACGAAAGAATTAGAAAACAAAAAACATTAAGAAAGAGCGAGAACAATAGAAGAGTAATCCGGAAGGCAGTAGATATGCCATTTCTGTTTTATTTCTTTTTTTCTTAGATATTTTCCATCCTCGGTTACATTTACATACCTACTGAATTTCATTTAGTGTTTATTATTTCTTTACTTTGCTTCATTATTTTTGGTAAATTATTATTCATACTCCCCCATAACATTTTTTCTTTTAAGATACTATTTTTTTTTATTTTCCTTCTGTTATCTGCCATTAGTCAAACAGATCAGTATAGCTAGAAAAAACAAACTAGCAACATTCTATCATCACCGAGCAGATCCGAATGAAGACCCTTTGCTTTGAACGACTATTGGGATTTAATATTACTCCAGACTTCAACTGTAACTCGCAGATATGATTAACCGCTAATAAAGGTAAACAGAAGGTCGATTCCCTGTAACGGTCAACGAGGTAATTGACTCTTCCTGCTGTGCGGAATACGGGCATATCACCGTATATCACATGGAAATATATCTCACACGTATTACCTTAATTTTATTCATTTTCGATTTTTTTTTTATCGTTTTCTTTAATTTGATTTAAAAATAATTTCCTGACTCAGTTACTATATTTTATTATCCTTTTTACTTTTTGTTTTAACTTCATTGATGTTTGCTTGTATTTTGTCACTTTTTTATCGCTGAATATTTTTAGTACTGATATATTTCGTTCATTCTTAGTCAGTGGTATTTTTCATTTTCATTTGACAATCTTTCAAACATCCATTTTTCATTCACTTTATTCTGAAAATTTTGAAAATTCCCTTTCCGTTCTTAACTTTCATTATCTTTTGTCATCTGCATTTTTGTCCTACATCTTAGTGTTTATCCAATAACCTGTTCTTACATTCATCAACAGCATTCTTTTCTTTTAGCTTTCTTCTTTCCTACTTTCTCCCTTTTTGTGTCTCCCACTCTGTCTAAATTCCTTTCTTTAATACACTCATTAGAAACTAAAACTACAAATTCTACTTAGAGTAGCTTTTTAAGATATACAAGGCTAAGACGCCACAAATAATAATGGATCTTAATGCTACACCACCTCCTTTCCACGGATACGTCTTTCATCTTCACCTGTTTGCTTATCTCTTTGTTGTTTTCATTAATTTTATCCCTTTCTTCCTCAACCGACTATTTTATGTCATCTGTCCATTTCCTATGTAAGCGACTCGGAGTGTAATGTTCCGGTCGCTTCACCTTGTATACAAAGACATGCAATTTATTTTGGCACTTAAATAAATGATGCGGTAAAATTCCAGGCAAGATGGCTAAAAAGCGAATGGAAATGTCATTTCGATACTGAAAAGCTAGAATTTAGAGAACGAAGAGAAAGTGTTTGGGGAAAGAAAATGAAGGGTTGGTTAGAGCATCTGATGAATAAGTCGGACTTTTGCTATAGTAGACACACTCTCAATAATCTATCAGCCAAAAAGCATCCACTAAGTGCAGGGTTATCTCAACTAATTCGTTTATTCTAATACGAGTCGCGATCATTCTTGCTTTTCCATTTTTTTTCCTGGGCTGGTCATTGAAACAAATGTAAATTGTGCTTGGGTCAGTGAGTGCCTCGTTGAGAACAAACCGAAATATGATTAAGGATATGATAGACTCTATGCTTCTAAACTTATTTAGCCAAACAGATCAGTGTACCTACAAAACCAAACTAGCAACGATCTATCATCACCAACTAGACCCCCGAATGGAGACCCTTTACTTTGAATAACTATTAGGACTTAATATCACTCCAGACTTCAAGTGTAACTCGCAGATATGATCAACCGCTAATGAAGGTAAACAGAAAGTTGATTCCTTGTAACGCTCAACGAAGTAATTGACTCTTTCTGTTATGTTCGGTATACGGGAATATCACCTTGTATTACATGGAAACACCAGTTCTGGAACGATCAACGAAATTAAGAAAAAACGATCCTGATCTGTACCTATGTGGGTGACCGTTTTGATATACCAGGTGCTGTAAACTGGAATGTGAGGTCAGTGTGATTGATAATGGGTCAGAATCTGATTGTCAAATTCCCATTTATTTCGGTATATTCACTTAGGCATAAATACCTTTTAGAAAAGACTCCACCTCCCCCGCCCTAGCTATTTCCAAAACATTTCTTTCACTCTAAATTCATTTTCTGGTTTCAAATAATACACATACGGTTTATAAGCTGTAAAAAATCACACAATCCTGATATCTTCTACTTTTAGAAGAACCGGATATGGAGCAATGTGACCATATTTGGGCAGTCTTAACTTTCCAGTCGTTTTTTTAAGATTTTCACCCCAAGAAAAGTGGGAGTGCCACTAGCATGCAAGAGAGTGGGAGCAAGAGTAAAGAGGCGTGATAGAGGAAAGGGTGAAGAGAAGGACGGGGAACAGATCAAGGCATCTGGAGATATCGATTGACATTGTATTTGAATAGCTGGATATTATAGCTATCAGGGAAGCAGGTATGAAGAAGGGAGTTCTACAGACGGGAAGCGCGAGACATGAAGCTATTAGACTAGAAGAGACACCTACATTTAACCGTTTCAACAGTGAAAGGGTGGAACTGAGATGCCAACCTAATAGCACGTTTAAATTCATGCAGTTTGGGAACTAGTGAAAATAGATCGCCGTGAAAGTATTTGTAGAAAAGACAGCGGGAGGCAACGGCACGTCTGTAAAAGATCATATATGACAGCAGTATTCCATATAAGGGCGAATGGTTGATTTATAGATTTGAAGGATGGACTCGGACGAAAAAAACTTTTTGGCGCCACACTGAGAACCAATTTTCCTTGCAGCATATAAAGCTGTTGATTCAATGTATTTGTTCCATCTCAGCTCAGCAGTGTGAGACCAAGCAGTCGCAGAGAGGTGCTTTCATGGAGTTGAGCATCAGACATTCTAATGGGCGGCAGGTAGGGTTCTCTGCGGTGGGGAATAGAGAGCAGTTTTGTTTTCGAGGCATTAAAGCTAACCAGCCAATATCTGTCCCAGTCTACAACCTATTGGATGTCCTTTTCAAGACCAAAGGCCAGGTTAGTTTTGTCAGCGATACCAGATTTGCTATTTAGGCAGGAGTACATAGTGGTGTCGTCTGCATAGATGCCTACTTGGGAACTGATGACATCGGGAAGATCGTTAATGAAGATAAAGAACAGTGCAGGACCCAGGAGAGAGCATTGGGGAACACCTCCCTTCGTGAGAAAGGAAGTGGAGGAGAATCTCTTAAAGACGACCTTCATTACAAAATGTTTCTCTATGATGATTAAAAGATAGCAGATTCGTTTTGGAAGCGTTAAAATATACAAGTCATTTCTTACCCCCAATTAAAAACTGCTTGGATGTCTGTTTCGAAAGCATCTGCCAGTTATACTTTGTCGGACTTATTACAAAGACTGGAGAAATAAGTCATGTCACCAGCATATATGTCTAGTTGGAAACGGATGACATCGCGAAGGTCGTTGAAGATACGAAACAATGCCAGCTCAAATATATGCTTGGAAAATAACATAAAACTTTTAGGAAGCAAGTAAATATAATTAAAAAAAACATATTAAGACCACATTATCATCATCAACAATCACATGTTCGATAAAGCCCACTACTATACATCTCGATTCTCCGTTTTCTTATCCAGAGTAGTTACGTATTTTCTTATTTGTTTATATATATATATATATATATATATATATATATATATATATATATATCGAGAGAAAGAGAGAGAGAGAGAGAGATATTTACTTTTTCATATATTAATATAATTATTTTATTATATATTATTTTCTTTTAAGTTGCTAATTTTTGTCTAATTATTTTAAATAATGCAAGCTTTTGATTTAGTAGTTTCATTTTTTTAAAGCACATTTACACCGGAAATTATACGAAGGAAATTATAAACGACTAGACAGATAGCGAATGAATAAATCAAAATCAGTGTAAGTAAGGTAAATCTATTCTATTTATTAATAGAAATGTATCACTTGAATTTTATACGTAATTAGTTTGCTTTGTATTTTACAACTTAACATTGTTTTAATTATTTAAAGCCGAAGCATTTTGAGATTGTATTAGTATATATTTTCTTTTTTTCTTTAATGAATTTGTATTTTCACAATATCAATTATCTTTCGGGGTAGTTTTATTGAGCCTGTAGCTGGGGGAAGCGATGGATCCATACTTTACCCAATGTTATTTTTGCGTAAGTGAATGTTACGAATCCGGCTGTAATTTGAACTCGGCCCTCCGTTTTCTTATTCCGCGCAGTTAGGTATGTATTAAACCACCTGCACATCAAACAGAGAAAATGATCGTCCTGTGAATGTAGTCTGCAAAACAGCATAGCTTCCAAACGAAAAGTGGTGACGTATGTTTATCACTAATTCCTGCAAATCCGCTTAACACTTCGTATGATTGTAATAGGGTAAAGAAGACACATATATGATTCCAAAATTACCGACCAACCGCAACATTTGCATGGATCATCAAACTGGGATTGAATGCCAGAATAAGAGTGACAATAAAAAATACAAACGTTACTCCGAGCTAAAAAAAAAAACAGGACTTTTTGCAGAACAGTGATCGCTACTTCCAGGGGCAACAGGGTATCGAGAAGAATATATAAGAACCTTTTTAAAAAATCTACATTGATATAACTGCTGATAAAGCGGCTTCATCAGTAATAGGATCTCGTTTCAAAGAAACGAAATTTACATTATGAAGACAAAGCATTATTTAGATTATTTAGCAGATGAGCACTTTAACTGATTCATTATAGATTTTAACTAATGACAACTCATTTTTGTTTCATTCTTTAATCAATTAACACCAAGCAAGACAATAATGCAACTAAGAAGCAAAGGGCGTTACTAGAAGTAAAATAGAATGAAAAGAACTTAAGAGAAGAAACCGGAAACCCAAATCCTAAATAGGAAACAAGAGATAAACCCCTACACCTGTTCAAATGAGAAGGCGGGGTTGTGAACGGGGTGATAGGCAAAAACCTATCGACTCGTATATTTTTATTTATGGCATTATTTATGATTTTTGTAAGGTTTATGTGCCCGACAATATTTCAGAATTAATGGGGCAAAAGCAGAGAATAAAATTAGATAAACATATCAGGTCAGTATCATAGGAGTTTCGTAGATCATTTATCTTTCAATACATCTTCCTCGCGCTGAGATGTTGCTTCTTCAGGTCACTAATTGCCTAATATTGATTTCTTTCGGTAAATTGTTTGTTTCTCGTTTAGAACACTTTGTACCAAGGTTTGCATAGAGAGGTATGGTGACAGACAAACATTGGTATTCTTTCTATAAAATAGAACGGCGACCATGAAGGATTAATGAGTAACTCTTGGTATATATTTCTAGGATTTTTGATCTACACAGAGCGCTCAAAATTTATGACCTTGTGCAAGTCTTAAACTTAGTAAATATATTCTGGAATGACTGCTGTAAAGAAATGATTATAAAATGAAACTCACAAGACAATTTTTTTAAATATGTTGTCAGTGTAAACGATTCCTTGTACGGATTGACGAATCTTCTGCTGAAACCGAAAAATGATTTTGTATGAAAGGAAGTTATTGAAAGAAGGATAAAATCTTCATGTTTCTTCATAACTTAGATGTTGTTTCTTTCTTCCTTTTTTTTATTTTTTATTTTTTTTTTTGACTGGGGATTATGCACCGAAGGAAGTTTAAACTTTGTATCAAAATAAACGTGGTGTTAACGACACCAAGAAATCGAAAGAGTTAAGTTGTTGAAACCAAAATTTGAAAGAAAGGGTAAAGATTCCAAATTATTGATACAAGGATTACAATACACTGGAAAACTTCACTCAGCATCGACAATGTTAGAGAAAATATAAAGTAAAAGCAGAAAGAACAAAATGCAAAAAATAGATGAGTATATTAGTCCGAATAATTCATGAAATATCTGCTTCAACGTCAAACAGGCAATCAGCTTTTGTATCTCCTGACATGTTCATTTCTTCGATGTATTATCCAATGAAAAGGGTAAGTAGTTGATTCATTCCTATTCGATCAATGTAAACGCAATTTGCTTGGAAACACGACGCTTATCAGTTGAACGTGCATAAAATGTAGATTTTCAGCACTTTCTATCAGACAGTTTGATTTGGAAAATAACGGAGATTCAGAAACTGCCGCCAGGAGGCGCCGCGGGCAGCAATTGAGAATAAAGTTTAACCAACGGTCAAAACATGACCGAAGAAATAACTATATATATCTTACTTCGTATATGCTACAACATTTCATCTTCAAACACGGTTTCATATCTTTTCTAACTTTAAATTATACTACGAGCTATAACCTTTCACCAGTACGACTATTTCAAAACAATTTGGATATAGCTCAATTCACATATGGTCACATAAGATTTATACAAATTCATGATTTCGTATGTATGTTTAGAGACACAGTCCGAAGATGGCTTGAAGCGGTAAACTACAGTCACAATCACAATGCACCTTTGAGTCCTATATTTATAATTTTTCTCTTTCTCTCTCTCTCTCTCTTCAAACACACAAATACACACATATATAAATATATACTAGCAACATGGCCCGG
This sequence comes from Acanthosepion lycidas, assembly GCA_963932145.1. Classification (NCBI taxonomy): domain Eukaryota; kingdom Metazoa; phylum Mollusca; class Cephalopoda; order Sepiida; family Sepiidae; genus Acanthosepion; species Acanthosepion lycidas. The sequence goes on along the minus strand of OZ010574.1, from coordinate 120,830,368 downwards.
TTTTGCCCGTGCTTGATTCAAAGATCGTACGACTCATACAGCAATCGCTATCACATGACTTAAAATATTTTTGCCTTTCCTTTGCCGTGCTGATGTTGCTATATTTCTTGCCTATCTCACACTGCGAATTTTTTCTAATATATATTTTTAATATATCAAATTTTCGAGTAAGTTGTTTTGTGTTGTCGGTAAATTTGCCAAAATTAACGTTAACTTTTGTTTTATATTATTTTCCCCCGAGTACTTTCGAATGTTGCTACATTCATTTGTAAGAATTTTTCTGTGTGTAATAGCAACATTCTAAAGTACTCGGGAAAAATATGATATCTAAAACAATGAATTTTGGAAAATTTACCGATGACACAAAACAAATTATACGGCAATTTGATAAAACAGCCAAAACTTATTAACAAAACATCTTTGAGCAAATCCTTGCTGGCGTAATACAGCTTTTATATATATATATATATATATATATATATATATATATATATATATATATAATAGCAGCATAGCCCAGCGTTGTCCGTCCTTGATTCAAAAATCTTACGACTCATACAGCAATCGCTATCACTTGACTTAAAATATGTTTGCCCTTCCTTGTCTTTAAAGGAGTGCCTTTTGCCGTGCTGATGTTGCTACATGCCTTACTTCTTGCCTATCTCACACTGCGAATTTTTACTAAGCTCTATATTAATCATTAAACGATCAACTTTAAATAAGGACTCGTAACTAAGCTCTATACTAAACATTCAATCTGTTACGAAAAAAGAACTAAACAAAATGAACACAAAACGATCAGCTTTAAAAAACGGACTCGTAACTGGAAAAACCGAATGAAAAAAGAATGTTAACAACAAATACTTTTTCACACCCAACCCAGTTTCCTGAAATATTGAGACTGGTCATACTAATTGGGCGGGGTTGTTGTTGCTCTTGTTTTGTTAACCCGGTACTTTGGAAACCATACATTGATCTGATTTTAAGTTGAAATAAAAAGAGCTCAAAAGTGTTTAACAACGCGAAGTCAACTGCACAGAGTCCAAAATGAGGTGAAAAGCTTAGATGTACTGGGCCGCGAAGTGCAGGCAGGACTTTCAACTTAAACTCCCCACAAAATCCTTATCACCTGTGAGTTAATCGTTTTTTTACAAAGTTTGAGTATCAAATAAAAAATCGGGCTCCGGCATGACACAATGACGTAAATTTAAAAATCTGATCTGGGATGCGGCCTGGGAGAAAGAACAAAGTTTAAAGAAGTGGGAAATGGACTGCTGAGGGGATGGTCAACACGGAGGTTTGTATCGATTTTTGAGTCACGACAGGATCACAGCATTCTATGCAAGGCACCTCTAACTGGGCCGCGTAGGAATTTCTGGTTGAATTGTAAAGAACGCCCGAAATTTTAGAATGTAATCCGTCCAAATACCGGAGTACCAGCCGATTTACCAATTTTTTGAAAGCCTGAGTCCAAATTGAAAATCTGCCTCCGTTACGAATTGACGCCGTAAATGTCGGAAGTTGAATCGGCATTTGGCGTTAATTGCAGCCTGGGCATGAAAAGAAATCAAAAACTGACAGCTGATGGCAGGGTCGAACCGGCGCTTTTTATCGATTTTTTGCTGCAGGAAAGGGTTTACACGCATTATTGAAAGGGCCTGTAATCTGGTCGGGGTCATTCATTTCTGTACATATGGTATGGTGATGTGAGGAGAGACAATTGATGCTTGTAACTATACATAAGTTGGCGATGAGTTCATGCTTCGCAGTAATGCGGTAAAGGGGAGCCACCGCTTATCCCAAGGATGCATTTGTATCCATCAGATGCCGATATACCCCTTCATTTTCAGAAGATCCCCATTCCAAATTCGCACCCTTTTTTGCTATGACAATTAATAAGGCCCAAGGACAAACGCTGTCTGTCACTGGTGTACACTTAGAGGAGCAGTGCTTCTCATACGGCCAACTGTACGTAGCCTGCTCTCGAGTCGACACGCGCGATGATGTGTTCCTTTATTCACCCTCACAAAAAGCTAAAAATGTGGACTACACTGAAGTCCTCAGCAAACTCCATTCCATTTTTCCTTTCCATGCAAGAAAATTGAGGTCCCTGCCAAATCAAACATATTGAATGCTGGATTTGTGGTTTTAAATAGAGACATAGCTGAACACAAAAAATTCAAATCTTGAGACATCTTTTCGTATGCAACCAATCGCTGAATGCAAAAAAGAGACGCATCTTTTTTCCCAAAGACGGGGCTGCCGCTTCCACAATCAGCATCACAATGCGTGAGCAGTTAGTTGTTGTTACAACGTAATCGAATAAAATTTCTCCTCGAGAAGCTTCCTCAGTTTGACTAATCAAATCGAAGAGTAATAGGTCTTTTCAGTTCTGCAGTGGTGTGTGCAGCTGAAGCATGCATTGTGTACCATACCCAACTTTCTCAAATGCCCAAACGCTAAAATGGGTACTGATTTGCGTGGACGCCCTCGACTTCTCTAACAATTAAACGAATCTCTTCAGGTTTTGCAATACGATTGGTTACAACTTTGCATAAAGTTAATGGTGTTTTATGTGACATTTTTCCTGGGGCCTGCCTCCGTATCGGCCTTTTGGAAGAAGACAGCCAGTGGGATTCCACAATGACTGAGGAAGCTCTTTTAAAAAAACTCAGAGAAGCGCAACTGCTGTGTCCAACAATGGCTCTTATATTCAACGATGAAATTTACAACAGGGCGCTAATAATCATTGAGAAGCTGTTTGTTGAAATGGGGGGAAATCTTTCGCCGCTATTGGGCTTCCAACGCCAGATCGTGTGGCTTCCTCCAGTCTCTCACCTGAGATTGTGCGGGAGTCATCCTACTCTGTTGAGGAGCTCAACGCCTATGTCACAACAAATGAGCGAAAACTTCTCATAGAACAAAGGGCCGCTTACAATGCGGTTCTTGCATCCACCAAGCAGGATACAGGATCAATTTTCTTCCTGGACGCGCCTGGGAGGACGTGAAAAACGTTCGTAACAAAACTGCTTCTTGCAGATATTCGGCGCCATGGCGAACTGACGCTAGCAGTAGCGTCTTCAGGCATTGCTGCCACATTACTACCGGGTGGCCGAATAGTGCACTCAACGTTTAAACTTCCGCTGTATAGCTGTATAGCCAAGCAATCAGGTACTAAGGCGATGTAAGCTCATCGTCTGGGATGAGTGCACTGTCAGTCCCAAAACTGCACTCGAGACTGTAAACCACTCTCTGAAGGATATTCGAAACTTCGATGACCTTATGGGAGGTATAACTGTCCGGTGACTTTCGCCAGACTCTTTTCCCGTTATACCTAAGGGCACAGGGACCGACGCTATTCGAGCGTTTTTGAAATCATCACAACTTTGACCCACTGTTAGACCATTGAACCTTACCACTGGAAAATACGTATGGAATGCTAAGATAGACTGGGCTGTGCAGTAAAGGCAGCGCACTTCAACTTACTGTGAAAACTGTAACGTGGAGGTAAAATAGGCAAACGATTGAGTAAATAAGTTGCGACAGCAGTTAACTGTCTAATAGCAAAACTGAACTACGAATAGGTAGAAATAGGAATGGAACGCTAAGATGGACTGGGCTGCGCAATAAATGGAGCGCGCAGAAATACAATGGGTAATGCAAACGTTTAAGCAAATAGGTAACTTGCCGTAGTAGGAACCTGTCAATTAATCCAAGGACAGATGCGTTAATCGCGATCAAATCAAGACGTGAGTGCGGATGCAGCCGCGCTGAACGTATTTAAAGGGAGCGTGACTTGTCATTGATTGGTGTAGCCTGGACAATGGCAATGACTTAGACCAATGAATGAGCTCACGCAAAATGGAAGATGCTAGCGCGCATTCACGCACGCGCGCACGATTTGGCAAGCGCAAGTCTGGCCGTAAACGGGGTCAAGCTGCCTGCTACATATGCAGCTTGGCTCAAACCGGCGATGAGAATGCAAGGAGCTGCAATGAAGCGTTTGCTCGTTTGATTTGTCCGACAACGAGAAACCGCTAACCGTTTGCCGGCTGTTTTAGCGCAAAATTCTTTGTCAGGTCTGGGATGCGGCCTGGGGTAGGGGAAACGGTTTAAAGAATTGGAAAATGGACAGCTGAGGACGGAATCATTTTCACTCAACACGTATGCGGGTTTTTTTTAGTAAAGACGCGAATAGACGAAGTGCTTATTTTGGTAAGGTGCGACGATTAAAGCAAGTGTTGACAAAGTCAAATATGTCCTTTGTGGCTCAAAGTCAGCCCTGGTAGCAGCGATATAAAAAAGCCGAATTTCAATGGCCCTGCACCCATTTCAGAATTTGAGGTCAAATGCTTTCTTCCACTCCACTGCACGCATTGACCTGTTTCTTCCCGCGCATAGCGTGACCTTAAATTAATCTGCATTTAGGAAATACCCAACCGGAAAAACATTTTTAAGGGTTGACCGATTATCGATTTGCACTCTGTTTGAGGGGCGCTCAGAGTTGAAACTTCACATGGTGACTTCCAATGGCATCCTCATAAATCCGGTCGGTTTTTGCTAAAAACCGACAAGCGGTTCAGGGACAATCTGGGCGTATCGATTTTGGGGTATTATCGATTTTCCGCAGTTTAGGGGTCCGTGGTCATGAAACTTCTGGACAACACTTCTAATGGTAGACTCTAAGAGGCTGTCAAATTTGGTTGAAATGCAATCATTCCTTCTGTAAGCAGATATTTTTCGATTATCGATTTTTTCGGAACCTGCGCCCGAATTCAAAAATCGGGCTCCGTCATGGCCTTACGGCAGGCATTTGCAAACTTGTGGTGAAAACCGCATCGAAATTGGGTAGGAAATGCGACCTGGGCGAGGTAACAACGCCCACGACAGACACACAGACAGACAACATGAGAAATATAGATAGTAGATAGCTAGCTAGATAGATAGATAGATTTTCCAAATTTATGTTATTATTTGTTTGTCCATATATGCATGTTTATTAATGTACATATAAAACACACACACACACACACACACACACACACACACACACACACATATATATATATATATATATATATGATGGGATGCACGGTGGGGTTGTGGATAACGGTGGGATTGAGGAATCCATTATATTCACTTAAGTACTAATGCGATTGGAAAAAGCATTATTCCTCTTCTTCTCCATCGAGCTATGGTTAAATAGCAGTACAGACGGAGTCCTATAGCCTTGGATGAAAGAATGACAACTGTGAATTCAAAACCTGTTGTTTGGGGACGTTGTGGCACGTAATTCAGCAAGTCTCTGTGTCCAGGCCTTCAAAAAGTGCGGCTGGTTCTGCAGAAAGGCTGCATATGTCCTGGGTTATGGCTCTCAGTTGTTAGGAACTAAGCTGCTTGACCCTCATACAGCAAATACGACGGGAGAGTCCAACATACATACATATATACATATATACATATATTCGCAAACAAACATACACACACAAATATATATGTATACATTTACACACACACACACACACACATACATATATATATATATATATATATATATATATATATATATATGAGTTGGGGTCAAATCCATATCAAATATGAATCGGAATCCGAGAGAATGATAAGATAAAGAACAAATAGGAAATGTTTATGAATCTACAATGCTTCATACTTAAAAATACATCAGGGAATGAGATAGGGAGAATATTTTTCTACATTCTAATTTGTTATTTATCATATCTAATATATATATATATATATATATATATATATATATATGCGTGTATTAAGGCGCATATCTTCATTCAAGCATCGTTCATTGAACAATGTAGACATATTATATCTATTAATTTTAATTTTAATATATCCCCATTGATCTCAGCAAAAAATTTAACTAATTATATGCCACACTAAATTTAATGCAGCCAGCTTAATCACCTTCAATATCTCTTCTCCTTCAACTAGCGTTTTGCAAGAGAACAACATCGTATACCAATTTAAATGTTCTTGTGTGATTTTGTCTCTGACAGAAATGTAGATATATACAAGAGAAATAATAATCGATAATACAAGTATACATTACCACGAAAATAAAAAAAATACTTTAAATTCTGGAAGCTCTTTACATAAAAATTACGTTCAAAAGTAAATAAAATCAGTTATGTGTATAGCAAAAAAGTGCTTATATCAGCAAGGTTTTAAAATATCTAAATTTTAATTGTTAAAACCTATAACTAGAAACAATACTTTGAAACACCTAGCTACAATTGTTTCATAAAAATTACGTTCAATCAAACATTCAGAAACGCCATCAAAATTCTGCTTTAACAATTTTCATCCATTCGTGTGGCTTTGTCGCCCGTGGCAAGGCTGGATTCGTATCACATTTAAGAAAGCACAATTGAAATATGTTTTTCCCTTATCGAATTAACCCCAAAATAGCTAGCATGCATAAGTATCAAACGAAAGGCTGACTCTCATTTATCGTATCCAATCGAAGAGTCCACCATATATATATATATATATATATATATATATATATATATATATATATATATATATATATATATATATATATATATATACCAGAATACATTCAATTCTTAACATAAATTGCAATTCATACCCTTTTTACACTAAAACTTTTTATATACCAGTCATAGTTCACACTTTCATTTCAAGTTCCCATATATATAGTGACAACGTTGTATTATATTTTATTATAATTTCTGCATTTGCGTGATAGCATTTCTTTCTTTAAATTTCATTTTTCTTCCTATTTTGTGTAGTTTCTATTTAGTATTTGGTTTCCATTGTATGATTTATAAAAGTGTTTGTCTTTAAGTTTTTAATTTTTTTTAATATTTTTTAACCAAATTCATATTGTATTGTGGATTAAATCATACCATATTTATATTTGTACTTTCCTTTTTTGGTTCGGTGTATATTTTAATTTCACTTTAATCAATAGTATTTAATGCTATTTCATTTACTGGAATATATTGTTATGGGACCTTACCCATAATAACATTATGGACTATTCCAAACGTAATAAATACTGCGCCTCAAGAGGTGTTCCGTCTGAAGTCTGGAGCGAGGTCAGTCTGAAGTCTGGAGTGAGTGCCGTCTGAAGTCTGGAGCGAGGTCAGTCAGGAGTCTGTCGGTCAGTCAGAGCGAGTCAGTCAGTCGAGTCAGAGGCAGTCCGAACAGAGTCGCGTTCAGACAATTACTACTAAATCTGATTGTTCGTACTAACACTTTCTACTTCTCTGTATATATTCCTGTTTCTAATATAGCTGTGTAATTCCATATCCGCCTCCGAGTTCTTCTTTATTGGTTCTACCATGGACTACCAAACCTGTGATGTTAAAAACGGATAAAATTGCGATTTCAGTTACGGGGAGAAAGATACAATTCGAAGGTGAAATAATCACAGACGTAACATTTGTTGCACCATTTTACGAGGCAGAAAGGGAAAAGAAAGAAAAGAAGAAAAGGAGAGGCTAAGGACCGAATCGTGAGTGATAAGCAAGAACACACACACGGCTAAGAGACAATATATAAAAGGATATTTTGATAAGTAACAAATGGCGAAAGAGTGTCATTACAATGACAGGGAAATTCTGAGTAAAAAGAAAGGGAAAGAAAGAAAGAATCAGATATGTTTTGGCATCGGCTGTGTTATCTAAGGATATGAAAACAAACTATTGGTACGGGAAGACATCTTATTATCAACTACAGACCGGCTGGCCAAAGAAAAAAAAATTCAAATGAAAATGTTATTTCGATAAGTGACGAAAAACAGGCAACTAAAGGCACTAGGACAGATATGAAAAATTAAGGACAACCTACTAGTATCCGTTGACCGATTTTCCTTCGACGGAACATCCTTGGCCTGCGATAATAAAATTATGTTATCAGAAATATGTACCGAAGGAAAATGAATGGGAACCTAGAAGTGTTTTTTTTTTCTTTCTTCGAGGCGATAAACTGACTGAAACTTTGGAGATGTTTCTTTCCGAGACCGTGTTAAGAAGACCACCCATTCTGATAATTAGCGATAAAATACCTGACGTAAACCACGTGTAGAACAAGAGTTATGACCGCCATTCTCATATTGTCCCGTTCGCGGCCAGAGAAATGATACGGCGAATAAGAGGAAGAAAAGGGAAAGAGAAGAGATAATTTTTTTTTTAGTTAAGCAAGATATTTTTTTTCTCGCCCGACTGAGACATCATTGGTCGAGTGGTGATCACGTGACGCACGAGGGAGGCTGTTGCAGCCCATCTGGAGGATAAGTAAGAGAGGTTGCTACGAAGATGTGGGGAGGGCAGTTCACGCCCCTTTGAAGTATGATAAGGTGGGAGTGAGGAAAGGTTCCCAAAAATGGAAAAAGGTGGAAATTCCTAACCAGAGAGGTGGATATGTATTTAGAATTATCGAGGAACACCCCGGCGCCGACAAACTCACCCCGGTTTTGGTCGGCGCCCATATAAACGAAGCCACAACGAGCAGAGTTGAGTTGAGTTCCAGCAGTTCCCAGAGTCAGTCTTCAGTTGAAGCAAGCCTCGCAGATAGCTGACCAAGATTCACGCACATTCCGGACCCCTCTTCAACCCAAGAACAATTATTTTGAAGAGCGACTTAGATCAAGATCACCGAAATAAGTTTTTTTTTTTTGACTTTCGTCCAAAGACCCACCGAAACACCAATTTCTTAGAGAGCAGGCAACTTGAAGTGTTAAAACTTGCCTAGCGGAAAACGACGTGTCACAATCCATAGAACGGGTCGGGAGATAGATGCAGTCTTATGTATCGAACAACTAGACATAAAGTTTGTTACCTTTTTCTTTGATACTTTGAACTTTTGAGTTTTCATTTTATTGTCTTTTATGCATATTTGTGTGGTATCACCCCCGTTGAACTCGGTTTGCAGTACGGCCCCGACCACTGATTTATTTCCTCTGCCTAGATCAATTCACAACGTGGGTAGGCAGACTGGAAATCAAAGTAGTTACTTCGGTAACCATGCGTTCGAAGCGAGATGGGAACGACGAGGCTGATATCAAATCTAACCAGATTCCCACCCAAATCACCAAAAGGTTAGAACGTCACATTTGGAGCGGCGACACCTGAACGGAGCAGCGAGGAGCGAACGACTGGCGCCGCGGCGAGGTTGTCACAATTGGTGCTGTTTAGGGACGTCACAGTTGCTGCCGTGGTAGACTAGGATAGAACGTCACAGTTGGCGCTGCGACCAGGGGACGACGTCACAACTGGTGCCGTGACCAGTATAGAACGTCACGGTTGGCGCTGCGACCAGGGGACGACGTCACAACTGGTGCCGTGACCATAGGATAGGACCCTGGAACAGCCACTGCCACAATTAGTACCGTGACAGCAGGACAAGATCATGGACCGACCACTGTTGCTGAGAAATTTCGAATAGGACTCAAAACGACACGGGACCGAGAGGAACGAGAACAGAATCGTCTGTAAGGTAGGACACTTTGCTTGATTTCCCAACCTCGATTGTTGCTGCGTAGATTGTCTTTCTCTTTAAATATGTCGGACTATGATTCAGATAGAGCAGTGGGGGATGAAGAGGGGGTTAGACAAGGGTTGTCAGCTGACCTGAGAAAATTGTTGGGTGGACCGAGGGTCCCAGCATTTGACGACAGTGTGAAAGATTTAAAAAACTGGCTGGCAATCCTGGAGAAGAGCCGAATTATATATGAACTCACAGATCAGGAGACCCTGTATCTGGCATATAATGCCACAAAGGGGAAAGCGTCTGAGTTTATGAAGGAGCTCTTGGAGAGTCAAACCCACTTGTCTTGGGAAATATTAAAGGGACTATTGACCAAGGAATTCACCGACGAGGGCACGGCTATAGAGGCCTGAGGGCCCTCTTAAAGCTGACAAAGCTGCGGGACGAAACCCCTGGAGAATTGGGGGCCCGAGCGGGGAAGCTGTCATCATTGGCCTTCCCAGAAGTGGTTAGAGACAATGCGGTCATGCAGGCCCAGTTAGCAGACCTGTATGTGGAGGCCCTAAGTGACGAGCGTGTTCGTCACGACGTGCTGAAAGAGGGGCCGGTGAGACTATCGGCAGCAATAGAGCTAGCCAAGCAGAGGCAGGGTGTATGGGAAAAGGTGAAAAGGTGTGGAAGGAACCAGATACTACGTCAAGAGGTCGGAAAAAGGGGGAAAGGCAGAAGACCCCCCCCCCCGCGTGGAATCGGAGGGTCAAGCTAGAAGTAGATCAGCCTGAGGTGTGGGAAGAAGACCCCAATAGAAAGGCATGGTCAACCAGGCATTGATTTTATAAGCCCACGCCGGGTCGATACGGGCTGGTCTGCTGGACCTGTGGGCGTGAGGACCACAGAGCGGCGGAATGTCCTACGAAGTGGGGTTTGCCCCCAGACTTCGAACAGGACAGGTGCACCAGGTGTGGAAAGAGAGGACACCTGGCCAAGTGGTGCGGGCTGAGAAAAGGCCCCCCACCGATATTAACAAAGAAAGCCGAGCCCAAGAGACAAGACCAGGGAAAAGCCAGCGGGCCACTCCGGAATTAAGAGGGAGGGTGGCCCAGTTAAAAAGAAGGGAAATACACGCTTGGACCAGTGGTCGGGCGAGCCGCTTGGGTAGAGGAGAGGTCCCCCCGGGAGTAAACGAGAGGTTAGCCCAGTTGAAGAGAAAAAGAGCCAAATGTTGGACATGTGGTCAGGTGGGCCACTTTGCGGCGAACTGTCCGGCAAGAAGGTGCTGGTTTTGTAGGAGCCCAGGGCACTTGAAGAGAAGCTGTATCCTTAGGAACAGCCGCGGGAGACTGGGAGAGATCCAGCCGGGCCCGCCCAGGTGCGAAAAGTGCAGAACTCCCCCCCGTAAGAATAATGAAGGTGATTTATTGCTGCCGGCGCCTATGGCTGGGATGACCCAAGGGTGGGGGCCCAGGAAGAGGAAAGCCCAAGTGTTCTCTTCGCTGACGCAAGAGAAGGAGCTATCCTGTAGAGCAGAGATAGGGGGTAAGGCGATGAAAGCTCTGGTAGACACAGGAGCATCTGTGTCATTGCTGAGAGAGGAAGCATACAGGCGGGTGAAACGGAAGAGTAGGTTACGGGAAGCGGACATAGAGGTCACGCAAGCAGATAGAACCCCCCTGAAGGTAAAAGGGATGGTAAGGCTCCCTGTGAGGATTGGGAAATTAAGAAGCACCCAAAATTTTTACGTAACCCCCGACCTGTGTACGGAGCAATCTTGGGAGGCCAGGGGGCCCAGATAGAGTTCAACCCCACTGTGCTGATAGTGAATGGCGAGAGAACGCCATTGGGATGCCCACCGGAAGAAGATATAACAATAGTGGTGGAGGAAGATGTAAATCTACCCCCTAGAACGGCGGTGTCGGGAAAGGGTAGGTTAATGTCAGGGAAGAAAATAGGAAAAGGACCCCTGCAGTTGGTCCCTGTGGAAGGGAAGGGCCTAGAAGAGAATGAGGTAACTCTGTGTGAGACGGTGGTGGAGGCAGCTGAATTAGTGCCCATTATGATGGTGAACCAGGCCCAAAAGACTACAAAGGATAGGAGAGGGGAAGAGATAGGGAAAGCGCTAACCCTACGGACTCTGAATCGGGTGAGATTCGAAGAGGAACGAAGAAAACTTGTAGGGCAAACAGAAGGAATAGTGGACGAAGATATATTAGCACCGGATCAATTTAGAACCAGGGTGGGAGGTCTGCTGAGGGATAATCGAGATGTAGTAGCCCAGTCAGACAAGGAATTGGGCCAGACCCACACAGTCAAAATGAAAATCGACACCGGAGATCACACTCCTGTAAAATTAAAACCCTACCGGACACCTATTCATAAAAGACCCCTTGTAGAAAAGGCAGTAGAAGAGATGTTGGAAGCTGGGATGATCGAAAGATCGATCTCCCCTTGGAGCTTCCCAATCGTAATAGTAGGTAAGAAACATGGCGGGCATCGTTTTTGTGTAGATTTTAGGAAACTGAATTCTATATCGAAGCCGTTGGCGGTGCCATTGCCACTAATAGATGACATATTGGCATTATTAGGGAAGGCAAAGTACTTCTCTACGTTGGTCTTGAGGTCCGGGTATTGGCAGGTAGCCCTTGATGAGGCTGACAAGGAGAAGGCCGCATTTGCGTGTCACCTAGGACTGTTTCAGTTCAGGGTGATGCCATTCGGTTTAGCTAATGCCCCGGGAATCTTCCAACAGCTGATGTCAATAGTGTTAGGAAGATACGAGAGCTTTGCCATGGCATATTTGGACGATATCTTAATATTTTCGGAGACAGTAGGACAACACTTTTTGCATCTAAAACAAGTGTTGGGGAGCTTAAGGAAACACGGCTTAAAATTGAAATTGTCGAAGTGTCAGTTTCTGAAGGAGGAGACTAGATATTTGAGCTTTGTTATAAACGGAGACGGTATTAAACCCGACATGGATAAGGTGAAAGTCATAAGGGAAATGCCAGAACCTAATGTAACGTCGTCCCCTGGTCGCAGCGCCAACCGTGTCGTTGTATCCCAGTCTACCACGGCACCAACGGTGACGTCCTACTTTGACTCCCAGTCTGACGACCCACGTTGTGATTTGATCTAGGCAGAGGAAATCAATCAGTCGTCGGGGCCGTACTGCAAATCGAGTTCAACGGGGGTGATACCACAAAAATACGCATAAAAGGCAATTAAATGAAAACTCAAAAGTTCAAAGTATCAGAGAAAAAAGTAACAAACTTTATGTCTAGTTGTTCGATACATAGGACTGTATCTATCTCCCGACCCGTTCTATGGATTGTGACACGTCATTTTCAGCTAGGCAAGTTTTAACACTTCAAGTCGTTTGCTCTCTAAGAAATTGGTGTTTCGGTGGGTCTTTGGACGAAAGTCAAAAGAAAAACTTATTTCGGTGATCTGGATCTAACTCGCTCTTCAAAATAATTGTTCTTGGTTTGAAGATGTGGGTCCGGAAAATGTGCGGGAATCTGGTCAGCTATCTGCGAGGCCTGCCTCAACCGGAGACTGACTCTGGGAATTGCTGGGTCTTGACTCATTTTTGCTCGTTGTGGCTTCGTTTATATGGGCACCGACCAAAACCGGGGTGAGTTTGTCGGCGCCGGGGGGTTCCTCGATAATTCTAAATACATATCCACCTCTCTGGTTAGGAATTTCCACCTTTTTCCATTTTTGGGAACCTTTCCTCACTCCCACCTTCTCATCATACTTCAGAGGGGCGTGAACTGCCCCCCCCCCACATCTTCGTGGCAACCTCTCTTATTCATCATGCAGATTGGCGGCAACAGCCTCCCTCGTGCATCACGTGATCACCACTCGACCAATGATGTCTTAGTCGGGCGTGGACGAATCTGCGGCTTTGTTTCAGGAAAAAAAATATCTTGCTTAAAAAAAAAAATTATCTCTTTCTTTTTTCCTTTTTCTTCCCCTTAATGGTTTAGCATTTCTCCAGCCGCGAACGGGACAATATGACAATGGCGGTCTACACGTGGTTTACGTCAAGTATTTTATCGTTAATTATCAGAATGTGTGGTCTTCTCGACATGGTCTCAAAAAGGAACATCTCCAAAGTTCCAGTCGGTCTGTCGCCTCGAAGAAAAAAAAAAAACACATTTATTTTCTTTCGGCACAATTCCTGATAACAAAATTTTATTATCGCAGGCCAAGGATGCTCGTGGGTGTTTTTTTTAATTTTTCATATCTGTCTAAGTCTTTTTGTCTGTTTTTCGTCACTTAACGAAATAACATTTTCATTTGAATTTTTCCCTCTTTCTCTGGCCAGTCGGTCTGTAGTTGATAATAAGATGTCTTCCCGTACCAATAGTTTGTTTTCATACCCTTAGATAACACGGCCGATGCCAAAACATATCTGATTCTTTCCTTCTTTCCCTTTCTTTTTACTCAGAATTTCCCTGTCATTGTAATGACACTCTTTCGCCATTTGTTACTTATCAAAATATCCTTTTATCCATTGTCTCTTAGCTGTGTGTGTGTTCTTGCTTAACACTCACGATTCGGTTCTTAGCCTCTCTTATTCTTCTTTTCTTTCTTTTCCTTTTCTGCCTCGTTAAATGGTGCCACACTAAGACAGTGAGACAGGTAAGTGGTTTTATAGGAGCTATAGGTTACTACCGACGCTTCGTCCCGGCATTTTCGAGAATTGGCATACCACTAGTAGCCCTGATGAAGAAATACGCTAGGTTCAAGTGGACAGGGCATTGTCAACAGGCATTTGATACGTTAAAAGAACAGTTGACAGCCGTCCCACTGCTGACGTACCCAGACCTCAGCAAGCCCATGGTACTATACACTGATGCCAGTGAGCAGTGTGTAGGAGCAGTTCTTACCCAGCCGTGTCCCGATAAAGAAGGACCAGTGCCAGGCATACCAGAGGAAGTACCGATATACTTTCTCTCTCATAAGCTCTCAGAGACACAACAGAGATGACCAGTAATAGAAAGAGAAGCATATGCTATCATGTATGCTCTCCAAAAACTGGACTACTACTTGAATGGTGCGGTCTTTACTGTAAAAACAGACCACAAACCTCTGCAGTACCTATTGCAGGCAGAGTGGAATAATAATAAAAAATTCAACAGTGGGCACTTAAGTTAAGTGGCTACCACTGTAAGATAGGGTATTTGGCAGGGAAGGAAAACATATGCGCAGATTTACTCTCAAGAATACCGAAAAAACTGGAAGAAAGATCTGAAAAGTAGAGCAGGGAGTAGATGATAAAGCCTATAGAATAGGAGTAATTAACTCTAATAAGCTAAAAGATCGCCCTATGTTAGAATCGGACGAAGAAGGGGACACACAGATAATAACCGATCCCTACTGGACAGAAGGAATTGAGAAGGAGCAGGCAGACAGTGAAATAGCTGCCCTGAGAGAAAAGGTGAAGGCAGGAGAGACCACCAAGTATGCCATAATAGAGGAAAGTCTGTATTATCTCTCAGGCAGGGATGAAGAAGTCAAGCCCAAGTTGTATGTGCCCAAAAGTTTGAGACCAGAGGTATTGGAACAGTGCCACGAGAGGTTGGGTCACATGGGAATTGATAGGACATGTGATCTAATAGGAAGAAAGTACTATTGGCCCAAATTGTACGGAGAGGTCACTAACTATGTTCGGAGCTGCGTAGTGTGCCAGTCGCAGAGCAGAAGGCAGGATATGGCACCATTGGAGGAGACGGACGTGCCGAACTTCCCCTTCGAGAAAGTGAGTATGGATGTATCAGGACCATATGGGGAAACTGCGCAGGGAAACAACTACATAGTGAGTTTTGTCGATTGGCTAACAAATTGGCCTGAGGCATTTGCAGTACCAGACAAGAAGGCTAGAACTGTGGCCGGTTTGATAATAGGTGAAATCTTCCCTAGGTATGGCGCCCCTGTGCAGTTGGTAACAGATAATGGCACAGAGAATATAAACAGCATAATGAGAGAGTACTGACAGGTTTGAATATAGAGCATGTAAAAACATCTCCATATCACCCCCAAGGAAATGCTAAAGTGGAAAGGTTTCATAGAACCTTGGGAGATGTATTGGCCAAGCTGGTCAGAGAGGACACTGGAAACTAGGACTTGTATTTGACACAGGCTCTGGCGGCCGTGAGGTTTACGATAAACGAAACCTCCAGATTTTCTCCTTACTTTATGTTGTTTGGCAGAGACGTGGTCCTGCCTGTTGATAACCTATTGAAGCCCCGAAGAAAGTATATGGGAGAAGATCATCATAAGCTGTTGATAGAACAACAACATAAAATATTTGTTCAGCCCAGAAGAAGAATAAAGAGGGCCCAGAAGAAAAGAAATGAGAGAGTGAATGCTGAAAGAAAGGTAGTAGAATTGAAGGTTGGAGACCCTGTCTACTATAAAATCCACCAGAGAGAAGGAAAGCTGGACCAAAGATTGGAACCGTACTACCGCATAGTAGAGAAGACGGGTCCAGTATCATATGTAATATGGGATCAAGTGGCAGGACGAGCAAGGAGGGTCCATGCCAATGATCTAGAGTAGGCTGAAATAGCTAACCTGGAAATGAGCGAGCCGAGGCCTAAGAAGACAAGGACAAGGAGGGTAACTCTGGTTGAGCCGGAAGAAATGGAGACGGAGGAAGATTCCGAAGAAAATGAGGAGATATATCGACTTGGCCAGATAGACGAAGCGATCAGAGTGACGGGGTTGGAACCTTCGGCGGATATCAGCGGTGTTCAGTCGTCGACTGAATCGGTGCAGAGATGACCCTGCGAGGTCGCCATCGCACCCCCATGTCCAAAGGAAAGGAAGAGAAAGACGAGGAGATCCAATCAAGCAGCCAAGGGCTCTAAAAAGAGGCACCCTGAACAGGACGAAGGGCCCAGCGAGTGGGAGGAAGAGGATCAAATACCCCTTTCCCAGCTCAAGGAAAAGCTAAGGAACAGGAGAGATCTAGACAGAGTCAGGAGGTATTAAAGACGTCCAAGGCGAGGACTAAACAGGAGGAAGAATCAGGGGAGGAAGAAGAGAATAAAACACCTCCTGGACGGGAATTAAACACAGAGGGAAGGTTAGAGGTTGAGGAGGGACCACCTCGGAAGATGAGATCAAGAAGGGTGAAGAACCCCAAATCTCAGTAGAACAAAGAGGGCTGTGCAGAATAGAAACAGTCGGTGTCGACAGGTAACGACACTGGCTCATCCAAAAACCTGACTGTGGTGGATGTGGATGGAGGGAATGGAGTCGGGGCTGCATCTCACGAAGGACGGAAGAAGATTATTAGCATTGCTGATTGGCCATCAGTGGTGTCATGAAGTACGACCTTTGGGAGTGAGCGCCACGCACACCTGTCCGGGCCATTCTGTCTGCTAGGAGTTAGTTAGAGGAGGAAAGAGCTGAACGTAGTACGAAATTATGGAATAATTGAGTGATGAATTGAGCAAGACTGAATGGTTTTGAAGAATAACAACAAGAGAATTTTGTTACCTTACAGGAATGATAGCAAGATACAAGGTGGAAAGAGAATACATAGCTTTAAATTCAGGGAGAACGAAATTCATGTTGCTAACAGCTGAAGAAGCTAGAAAGTGTAGAGATGATGCTCTAGGGACTTGTACCTCGTTAAGCCCTATCTATATAACTGGTAACCGCAAAATGTGCATACTAGAATTGTTTGAAGGGAAGAGAGAAGGAATTAAGAGAACCTGCCAAGTGGAGGTATTAGCAAACACGGCATTACCACAAGCTATCAGTGTTTCAGACGGGGTGTGGGCAGTAGCCACACAGAAACCTATCGGCTTGTCTAGGGTGTGTGGGGGAGAGTCCATAAGGACATTAAGAGTAAGGCCACCATTATCCCTGTTAAAGTTACCCATGTTCGGCATTTGAGATATCTATGTCCTTACCCCCCCTATTACCAGGAAGAAGAAAGATATGAAGAGAAAGATTCAATCATAGAAATGATTGGCAGAGGCTTAGTCAATTGTACAGAATTATGGGAGCCAATATGAAGGGATTCTCCAATGTTACCTTCAATAAAATGCCAGAACCAATGAAGCCGATAGAAAAGATCGATGTGGATCAATTGAGGGACAAGTTAAGTGCGTTGGGAAATGAATGTATGGCTTGGGAAGGCGATGAGCAGTTCGCGATAAGTTGGTCAATAGTGATGGGTACATTCATAGTTATAGCGATCGGGGATATAGTAATATGTAAGATTAAGAGTAAGAGGAGACTAACGAACGACAATCCAATGCGCATGCAGTAACTCGAGAGGGAGATGCTGAGCAGTGATCCTTACTCATACAGAATCGGCGAAGAAATTGCAGGAAGACCAGCGGAGGAGGCTGGCGTGAGACCGCCACGTGCGGCGGAAAAACCTCCCACAGCGGAGAGGAAAACATTGACCAAGAAGAACAAGCCATAGTAACCACATCTGCACCCACAGGCACACGCACACATTACATTACATATAGAATAGAGGAACTTGAAAAAGAATATTACATTGCATGTAGAACAGAAGAAGATGAAAAAGAACATTACATTGCATGTAGAACTGAAGAACTTGAAAGAGAACATACATTTGCATGTAGAACAGAAGAAGATGAAAAAGAACATTACATTGCATGTAGAACAGAAGAACTTGAAAGAGAACATTACATTTGCATGTAGAACAGAAGAAGATGAAAAAGAACATTACATTGCATGTAGAACAGAAGAACTTGAAAGAGAACATTACATTTGCATGTAGAACAGAAGAAGATGAAAAAGAACATTACATTGCATGCAGACCAGAAGAACTTGAAAAAGAACATTACGTTGCATGTAGGAAAGTAGTATAGAATTGCATGGGATAAATGCATGATGCATGTTAAATGGTGTATTTAGGTTTAGGTGTCATTTACGGGTAAATGACAAATCGGTTGGGGGAGGATTGTGGCACCATTTAACGAGGCAGAAAGGGAAGAGAAAGAAAAGAAGAAAAGGAGTGGCTAAGGACCGAATCCTGAGTGATAAGCAAGAACACACACACGGCTAAGAGACAATATATAAAAGGATATTTTGATAAGTAACAAATGGCGAAAGAGTGTCATTACAATGACAGGGAAATTATGAGTAAAAAGAAAGGGATAGAAAGAAAGAATCAGATATGTTTTGGCATCGGCTGTGTTATCTAAGGATATGAAAACAAACTATTGGTACGGGAAGACATCTTATTATCAACTACAGACCGGCTGGCCAAAGAAAAAAAAATTCAAATGAAAATGTTATTTCGATAAGTGACGAAAAACAGGCAACTAAAGGGACTAGGACAGATATGAAAAATTAAGGACAACCTACTAGTATCCGTTGACCGATTTTCCTTCGACGGAACATCCTTGGTCTGCGATAATAAAATTATGTTATCAGAAATATGTACCGAAGGAAAATGAATGGGAACCTAGATGTATTTTTTTTTCTTTCTTCGAGGCGACAGACTGACTGAAACTTTGGAGATGTTTCTTTTCGAGACCGTGTTAAGAAGACCACCCATTCTGATAATTAGCGATAAAATACCTGACGTAAACCACGTGTAGAACAAGAGTTATGACCATTATTTTCATATTGTCCCGTTCGCGGCCAGAGAAATGATACAGCGATTAAAAGGAAGAAAAGGGAAAGAGAAGAGATCATTTTTTTTTAGTTACGCAAGATATTTTTTCTCCCTGAAACAAAGCCGCGGAGTCGTCCACGCCCGACTGAGACATCATTGGTCGAGTGGTGATCACGTGACGCACGAGGGAGGCTGTTGCAGCCTATCTGGAGGATGAGTAAGAGAGGTTGCTACGAAGATGTGGGGAGGGCAGTTCACGCCCCTCTGAAGTATGATGAGAAGGTGAGAGTGAGGAAAGGTTGCCAAAAATGGAAAAAGGTAGAAATTCCTCACCAGAGAGGTGGATATGTATTTAGAATTATCGAGGAACACCCCGGCGCCGACAAACTCACCCCGGTTTTGGTCGGCGCCCATATAAACGAAGCCACAACGAGCAGAGTTGAGTTGTGTTCCAGCAGTTCCCAGAGTCAGTCTTCAGTTGAAGCAAGCCTCGCAGATAGCTGACCAAGATTCACGCACATTCCAGACCCCTCTTCAACCCAAGAACAATTATTTTGAAGAGCGACTTAGATCCAGATCACCGAAATAAGTTTTTTTTTTTACTTTCATCCAATGACCCACCGAAACACCAATTTCTTAGAGAGCAGACAACTTGAAGTGTTAAAACTTGACTAGCGGAAAACGACGTGTCACAATCCATAGAACGGGTCGGGAGATAGATGCAGTCCTATGTATCGAACAACTAGACATAAAGTTTGTTACCTTTTTCTTTGATACTTTGAACTTTTGAGTTTTCATTTTATTGTCTTTTATGCATATTTGTGTGGTATCACCCCCGTTGAACTCGGTTTGCAGTACGGCCCCGACGACTGATTTATTTCCTCTGCCTAGATCAATTTACAGCGTGGGTAGGCAGACTCGGAATCAAAGTAGTTACTTCGGTAACCAGGCGTTGGAAGCGAGTTGGGAACGACAAGGCTGATATCAAATCTAACCAGATTCCCACCCGAATCACCGAAAGGTTAGAACGTCACATTTGGAGCGGCGACACCCGAACGGAGCAGCGAGGAGCAAACGATTGGCGCCGCGGCGAGGACGTCACAATTGGTGCTGTTTATGGGACGTCACAGTTGGTGCCGTGGTAGACTAGGATAGAACGTCACGGTCGGTGCTGCAACCAGGGGACGACGTCACACATTTAAGTACGAAAACTTAAAATGTACGTCTTAAGAAATACCGTAAACCTATTCGGGACAGACTGGATGCAAAAATTCGAATTGTGGGATCTACCTACTGCCAGAATGTAAAAAGCAACCGAGGCATACAAATTAAAAGGAAAACTAAAAACGAGTTTCCGCGAAGTATTTTCGACAGGTCCCGGAAGATGCAAGAAAATGGCAGCTAATATCAAAATAAAGGATAACGTTCAACTTTTTTTTAAAAGAAAAGTAGTGTACCGTTTGCATCAATAGAAAAGATTGACAATGAATTATCTAGACTCGAAAATACGGGCATACTGAAAAAAAGTACATCAAAAGGGCTGCACCGAGAGTCTACGTTAAAATCAGGAGAAATAAAAGACTGCCACTATCAGCTACCTACTCTTGAAGAAGTATTCCCTAAATTAAATGGCGGAAATACGTTTCAAAAATGTGAAAGTGAGGCCTACCTGCAAATTCCAGTCGACGAATAAAGTTCAAAACTACTATGCATAAACACACACAAGAGATTGTTCAGATACCAAAGACCGCCATTTGAAATTAAAGTATCGCCGGCTATTTTCAAGTAGACAATAGATACGATGCTGGCAGGACTAGAATACAAAATAGCATATCTGGATGATATATTGATTAATAGCGAAAGCGTTGAACAACACTAGCAACATGCACAAATATTTAAGAGAATGCAAAGCTACGGATTCAAAGTGAAAGAAAATAAGTGTGATTTTTTCATGAAGGAAATTAAATATCTTGGCCATATAATAGACCAAGAAGGTAGACATCAAGACCCTGAAAGGTCTACAGGAATAAAAAAAAATGCCAGTTCTTAAGAACATAACAGAACTACAAAGTTTTCTTGGATTAGTGAATTACTACCAGGAATTCATACCTCAAATGCATAAACTCGCGAACCATTGAACGAACTGCTAAAGAAAGAAAATTTTCACAGTCGACAGATCAATGCCAGGAAACATTTGAAAAACCAATCAAGACATTAACATCGGATTTATTTTTGGCAAACTATGATCCTAAACTAGAGATTATTGTAGCAAGTGATGCGAGCGCCTACGGTGTCGGATCGTGTATATTACATAAAATGCCAGATAGGACAATAAAAACTATCGCACATGCTTCTCGAACCCTACTACCAGCGGAGAAAAACTATTCACAAATTGAGAAGGAAGCTCTAGCAATTATCTTCGCAGTAACAAGATTCCATAGATACGTCTATGGTAGACACTTTACTCTACAGACGGATCATAAATCGTTAATAAAAAATTTTTGGTTCAAAAAAAGGTCTACCGGTGTGCACGGCAAATAGGCTACTTAGATGGGGAACGATTGTTCTGAACTATAATTTCAGATTGGAATATTTACCAACGAAATGAATCGGGCACGCGGATGGTCTGTCGAGACTTATACCAACAAAGGCAGAGCCACTGGAAGATTTGGTAATCGCAGCCCTTAGAAATGAAAAAGACATAAGAACAGTACTATGTTGTACAGCCAGAAACCTCCCAGTCACATTGCAAGACATAAAAAATGAAGCCAAATATGACGAATTTATTAATGAAACAAAAGCAAATATAGCAGAAAAAAATGAGAAATTTTCTCTAAACGATAATGTGCTACTTTACAACGAAAGTGTTGTAATTCCGAAAAACAAAAACGGATACTAAAGGATTTCCACAGAGGACAACCGGGTAAAAATAGAATGAAGTCGCTAATGCGAAGCTATGTATATTGGAAGAATATGGACCAGGATATCTCTCAACTGATGGAAATATCTCTCAAGGGGTGTAATTTAGCAGCCAATCATACATAAACATTGGCCTGAAACTGATCGCCCATGGTCAAGAATACACGCAGACTATGCAGGACCAATTGACAGGTTCTACTATTTAATCATAGTTGATAGCTACAGTAATTGGCCGGAGGTGTTTCGGTGCAAAAGTCCTACTACAGAAACGACCATAAATTTCCTCCACGAGCTATTCGCTCGGTGTGGCGTTGTGGACTGTTTAGTAACAGATAACGGAACGCAATTCACGTCAGCAGATTTCCAAGAGTTTTACGAAATCTATCAAGTAAAACATATAAAATCCCCGCCTTACCATCCAAGATCAAATGGACAAGCGGAGAGATTCGTGGGTACTCTCAAAAGAGCATTACGAAAAGGGTACGATGTGCCTACGGAGAAAGCATTACAGCAATTCCTACAGGTATATAGAATAACGCCAAATAATGCGACACCATCAACATTATCACCAGCAGATATCATGTTTGCTCGGAAATCAGATCCGCGTTCAATAAATTACTACCAAGTAAAACAAAACAAGTCACACAGTCCTACACACCAAAAAGAAAATTCCTCCCAGGAGAAAAAGTTTTTTAAGGCATACAAAGATAATAATACATCTTGCTGGGAAAAAGGGTTAATTGAGAAAAGAATTGGCAATGATGTAAATAGTTCAAAGGAAAAAATTCTCACATAGAAGACATGTAAACCAAATACGGAAGAGACCGTTACGGGATGCTAACGGTCCACCTAAAGAAGAGGCTTTGGACACGATATAACAAGAGCGCAAATAATGACAGAGCCAAGAAAATCGTCTAGAAAAAGAAAATTTACTGAACCTTTGGAAATAGATCCAAAGAGAAAAAGATATAAAATAAACCCTGCTACGCAAAATTTCGGAAGCGGGGATGTTATGGGACCTTACCCATAATAACATAATGGACTATTCCATACGTAATAAATACTGCGCCTCAAGAGGAAGCAGAGAGTTCAATCCTCCGTCTTTTTGTGACCGGTGTTTTTGGACTCGTCTAATTGTTTTCTTGTGTTGCAGAGCGACGAACCTGATTTTTAGCCACGAGGATTTGCTTTGGCGATCTTTTTCGGATTGACGATATTTTTTGAACACATCAAGACATTTTGCTAAGTTATTGTTTAAGTTTTAATTTTTTATTCTTCCATTTCTTTTGTTTGTTTTATTTTTTGGGGGCTTCGGCCCACATAATTTTTTATTTTTTTTATTTTTTGTTTTTAAAAAAATAAGTACTTTATAAGAAAAAAAGAAAAAGAAAGCTTTGTTTTTTATTTCGTTTTTATTTTTTATACCCACCTTCTTTTATTAGCGACTTCGGTCGCATTCTTTCTTTCTTTTTGGTTTGACTAGTTTGTTTTTTCATTTGATTTTAATTTATTTTATTTAGCGGCTTCGGCCGCAAACTTTCATTTTTTTTTCTTCTGGTTACAAACCAGACTTTTTCTTTTCTTTTTCTTCCGGAACATTTTTATTTGAATTTTTGAAAAAAAGAAAGGAGTTTCTGTTTTTGTTTTTTCTTTTATTTTCGGCAGCCTTTGAGCGCCATCTTTAATTTTTAATCTTACCTGTCTGTTTATTTCTTTCTGTTTGATCTAGTTTGTTTTTTATTGTGCCCAGTTTATTTATTTTTTTTGTCTTTGCTATTTTTATTTATTGATATATCCAGGCTTTTTCTTTATTTGTTTAATTTTTTTATTTTTTTCTACCTTCTCCCAACTCCTTTCCCCAAAATTTGGACCCGCAGGTGGAAGTCTCCACTTTAATCCACCATGGCCGACGAAGCCAGTCGGTCTAATGTAAAAAAAGACCTTTTTGGGTCGGCGGCGGAAGCAGACCCGCCGGATAAACCCACGAAAAAGCAGGCTAATACTAGCCCAATTTTGAAAAAAGTCCCTAGTGTCTCCAAAAAAGGAGATACCAGTAAAAATGTCGAGGTGCCGAAGGAGGCACAAAAGACTGCCGAGGAATTGCCCTCATGTTGGAAGTCCCCCCCCAAGTTGTATTCTGAACATGGCGGATTTCTTGGATAAGGCGAAGGGGTACGCCCATCTTGTTAATAAAGATGGGTTCGTCGATATTGTCCAAGAACTCGATGTGTTCTCAAAAAGAATGGTGACCGTTTTTGTGGTCGATGAGAAAATTAGAAAGATTTGTCGCTCCACAAAAGACACAGTGATTAAATCACTTTTGCCCCTGGGGATAAAACCCCAAAGAATAATTAAGGGTACAAGGTTCTTCATGTGGGACATTCTGCTACCCACCCCAGAAGATTGCCTGGCCATGGCGAAAAAGGAATTGATAACGAAAGATTTTATCATCAGAACAGAATATGAAGGCCGCAGGCGGACCAGGGTGGCCGTCTTCGAGGTTCCTCCTCACATTTCGGGAGAGCTCTTGGCTGCATTTTTTATGCAGTTCGGCCAAATTTTAGGGGCTCTCTCCGACAATTTGAACGGGGGATGGACTTTTGATATTATGCTCGACCAGAAGACATTTAAGTCCGTCCCCAACTGTTTGGAGTATGGCGACCGGAAAATGCCGGTCATAGTGACCAGTAGATGACCAACTTGCTGGAGGTGTGGAGAGACTGGTCACCTTTCCTCCTCCTGCCCAGGAAAGAAGGCCCCTGGAGTTCCGGTCGCTGGCGACCAAAATCCCCCCTTGGCCGAGAAGCTAAAATCCGCGGCGCCTGTAGTGGACCTAGCTGCGAGGCGGACCGGTGAGGAAAATCCCCCGGTTGGGCCCAGACCCACATTACCCCCGAAACCGACGCCTGCCACAAGTGTGGTTAAGGAGAAGGAGGAGGGGGAATGGCGCCTCGTAGTTAGGGGCAAGGGGAAGACCCAAACTGCGGTTCCTCAGTCCCAACATGACGCCGGGGACAAAGTCACGTACAGCCCCATTCCCTCTACCAGCTCCGAGGGCGACGCCTCGGCGTCTTAAGCAAATACCGCAACAAAAGCCCAGAAACTTAACGAGCCAAGTTCGGAAAAGATTTTGGACCTCAAAAAACTGAAAGAAAAGTTGGAGACAAAGCAGGGCAAAAGTCAATATAACTGGGGGCACCGGGCCCCCTATCCTCTGCCCCGTCATCCCCTTCTGCATCAAAAAAAACTTTCGTAAAACCACCTCCGCCCAAATCTGCATCAAACTCACCAGCAAAATCTCGTCATTTTTCTAAACCTTCGCCGGTGAGGACGCCCACCGGGTGGACTCCATCTACAACACCCAATGTCACGCCCATATCAACACCAGTACAATCACCCCAAAAAAAGGTTAAGAAGTTCAGATGCACAACCCATTACCGACAAAAAAAAGAAAAAGATCAAACCACCGTATTTCCCAGGGGAAGACGTCTGCCGCTTATCCCGGGACCAGGCGGAAAGGGTCTTTGGCCAGACTAGGAATCCCAAAGACTTAAAAGTTCTATGGAACTTCCAAAAAATTAATGGTGTGGATGTAGAAAAAAAGGAAAATTTCCCTTCGGCAGGAAGAGTCCTGACAGTAATTAGAACTGCCCCGGGTACGCGGGAGATTTGGGGCATGATAGAGGAGGCCCAGTCGTCGCTCAAAATGGTGCCCCAGTTGCCTACTTACTCGACCCGGAAGTGAATGAATCTGATCAATATCTTAAAGGGAGGGTCCCAGTTTTCGTTCACCCATCCCTTTATAGAGCCCTCAAACTTACTTACCCTCGGACATCGGCGGCTTGTCTCAAGATGATACCGTCGAAAATGAGATGGCGTCCGGTTCTATGGGACGAGCTGTCGGTGTCCTCACCCCAGCCATGTTCTATCCTGAAGGACAACCCTAATCGGCTTCACAATGGCACTCTGCTTAGCTAGTTTAGATGTCCGCGGCCTGAGGTCTGAGTCTCGCAGGGCGAGGCTCTCTCGTGACCTTCAGCGCCTCGGGGTGAATGTATGTTGTATACAAGAGACCCGTTTTTCTTCTCATGATCGTGAGGACATACTGTCTAAGGGGTTCGCCCTTTATTCAGCATGTTTTGATGGTCGTTCAAGGGGTGTCACTTGGCTAGTGAGCAAGTCTTTGAAGGCTGCTTGTACTCTTGTCTTCGCGGATCCGGCGGGCAGACTTTGCGTGCTGGATGTTACCATAAAGGATAAGGTTCTACGTCTCATTGGGGTTTATGCGCCCAATACCCATTCCGAGCGGCCTGCTTTGTTTCGGCAGATCGCGCTGTTCTTGACGTCGGGTAGTTTTGGCGGGGGATTGGAATGCCGTCCTTGACCCCGATATAGATCGTATAGAGCATAAACAAGGTACTAAACCATTTCGCGACTTTATCGATGAGTTTGATCTTGTCGATAAGTTCCGGAATGAGCACCCTCGGGAGGTAGCATGGACTTGGACAACTAGTGGCAACTCGGCTCCTGGGACGCTTGCGAGCTACCTGGACCGGGTCTTAGTTAGGAGAGTCGATGTAGGGCTCTTAGGGTGTCCAAGTTTCCATTACATAGTTTATACGGATCATAGGCTTGTTCAGGTCCGTGTAAACTTAGATAAGCCTAAGGTTAGCTTGGCTGGTTACTGGAAATTGAACTGTTCACTTTTTGGTTATCAGGGTTTCCGGGACCAGCTGTTACTAACGATACAAAGGTAATTGACGGGTGCGGTTGAGGGAAATGCCTGGTGGGGCAATTTAAAATCTAAAATTCGAACGTTTGCTGCCGATTTTAGTCGTCGACTCAATCTAGATAGATTAGCGGCGCAAACTGCTTTAGAAGATAAAGTCGATCGGGCTGTGAAATCCCGTGTTAGTGGGGACATAGCTTTAGCTAAGGCAGATTTGTCCTCCTTTCTTATCAAGAAGGATCAAGCTCTGGTAGTTAGGGCTAGGTTAAAAAGAATGTCTTCTGAGGCAACGAATATGGCCGCTGAACTGCCTGCAGAGGAAAATCGAAACGCGTCTATGCGACATATAGCGTGCGTCACGTTACCGGATAAGCGGACCGTGACTACAAACGCGGGACTACTTTCAGGATCTTTTCACCAGGGAGCCCGGTCTGAGCTCTGCTCAGTTCGACGCCTATTTAGCTGACTTTCCCTGCCTCTCGGCAGCTGAAGCAGCTAGGTGCGAGGGTCCCATTACAGAGTCGGAGATCTGGGAAGCGCTGAAGCAGGTTGTCCTGGATAAGTCTCCGGGATTAGATGGTCTTCCCTACGAAGTTTACTTGAGTTTGTCGCACGTTTTTGTTCCTTTGCTGGAACTGATTTACAACCACTGGATGAAGCAGGGGTCTTTACCTCAACGCTTCACCAGGTGTGTGATCAAGTTTCTGCGTAAGGATAAGGACGGTGGGGATGGGTTAGGGAACTTTCGCCCTTTAACGATGTTAAACACTGACTTAAAGATTTTGGCGAAGATCTTAGCCAACCGTTTGCAGCTTGTCCTGTCTAGTCTGATTGGCCCTGAACAGACTTGTGCTGTGAAGGGTAGGACTATTCAGGATAACCTTCATATGGTACGCTTGATCTTAGAACAAGTCGACAGTGAAGCCGCGCTTATCAATTTAGATCAGTCCAAGGCCTTCAATAGGGTTGACCATCGTTTTCTGGAGGTTGTCCTTTCGGCGGCCGGTTTCGGAGCCGACTTTCGCTCCTGGATCCGACTTTTGTATGCGACCCCCGGTGCGCTGGTGGAAGTGAATGGGGTAAGATCGAAGCCTTTCGTATTGTCTCGCTCCATTCGTCAAGGTTGTCCGCTCTCGCCTCTGCTTTACGTTCTTGCGTTGGAACCATTCCTTCGCAAGTTGAAGGCGAATCCGGTTCAGCGCGGAATTTCCCTGTCTGGGGCTTCCACCTCAGCCAGGTATTCCAACTATGCTGACGACGTTTCGGTTCTTGTGTCGAGCAGAGCCGAGATTGACGAAGTCAGCAAAAAGATCAATGGCTATGAGATGGTGACAGGGGCCAAGATCAACCGCGATAAGTCTGTGGGCTTGCGGTTGGGTGCGTGGAAGGGAGTTTCTCTTCCCGGACCTTTCCTCTGGACGGATGGGCCGATCAAGATACTCGGCGTCTGGTTCGGTCCTGATCTCCAGTTGGAAATGAATTGGTCGGAGGTGCAAGGGAAGGCCGAGATCGCGGTTAATCTGTGGTCTCGGAGGAGACTTTCCCTGAAGGGAAGGGCGGAGGTATGTGTTTCACACATATATCCGATCCTCCTTTACCGACTCTCTGTGCTTCCACTCCCGTATGCCAGACTAATGTCTTTAGTCCGGACCTTGTTCTCTTTCTTGTGGAGAGACAAGGCCCCTTTGGTATGTCGCGAGATCTGTTGCCTTCATCCCTCTGAGGGCGGTCTGGGTATGCCTAGCATTGAGATTCGTCAATATATGCTTCGCATTACCTTTCTAGACCGAATGTGTCGCGGATTGGATGAGGTGGGCACCTTTTAGAAAGAAGATGTCCGAAAACATTTCCCATCCCTGAGAAGTGTGCACTCGTGCGAGGAGGAGGCCGGCCGTAGACCTCGTGCCGAGTGCTCCTTCTACCGCGAATATCGTAGTGCTTTGAAGCTCCTCTTACGGACGACGGATGGCCTCTCCGACGCCCAGGCGTTGTCTCGTAAGGCATTGTATCAAGTGTTAGTTAGGGGGTCCGTTCAAGATGATCTGATCGACGAGCTCGGTCTTACGAAGCGGGAGGCTCGCTCGATATGGCCTTGGGCGCCTGGGTTGAAATGTCTCAATAACGATGAGGCATCACTCACCTGGATGATGATTCGTGGGGCCCTCTGGGTCGGCAATAGACTTTGTTCAGCAGGTTTGGAGAAATATCCAAACTGTCGTCGCTGTACTGGGGAAGTCGAGACGATTGGTCACGCCTTTTTTCAGTGCAAGACGCTAGTGCCGTTGTGCAAGTTTGTTGAAGGCCTCATGGTTCGCATGCTGCAGGGAAAGTTCTTTGTCCTGGAAGCCAGTTCTGTTTGTAGCAATGTGGTGCCGCAATTGACGAAGGCTGAACACTATGTGTTCTGTTGCTTACTAGGGATTATGAGAGTCGTGATTTGGACGACGCGTCAGAAGGGATTCCATGAGGTCGAGAAGTTCACCTCTTACCAACTGATCTTGTTCTTTAAGCATCAGCTTAAAGTCAAGATTAGTACGGAAAGGCGGCGGCTCACCTCATCGGAATTTGGCAAAAGGTGGGTGAATCTTGCGCGAATGTGTAAAGTGAAAGGGGCTGACCTAGAGTGACACTTGGATGTCGGTTAGGTACAGGATTTTGTCCTAACAGGGTTGAACATAGGCAACCCACCCAGATTTTAGGTTAGACTAGGTTTTCTATTTTGAATCTTTAGTTTTCTCTTTTTTCTAGTAAACTTAGCTAGAGTATGCATGCGCATTGGTCCCTTTTATTTCTGTCCCTATTTTTCTTTTGTTTAATTCCCCATCCCCTCCCTCGTTCGGTGGTCAATGACGTCAGTTCTCTGGTGGGATCGGGGCGCCTTTCGTTTCGTGTGTGTGATTTTCGTATTTGTTGTTGTGTATGAATGTGTGTGTGTCTGTGTGAATGCTTGGAGGAATGAATGTTTTTTCTTATTTTTCTTAGCCCTGCATTGATTTCGTCTAGTTAACTGATGTTTCTGCCACATTTATGGTTTGTGGGGGGTTTTATTACTAACACAGTTTTGCTTAGTTTTATTGTAAATATTTTTAAGTCATATTGTACATAATCATTTGGGGTTCTTTTTAAAAATTGTTATTTTATGACCCTCCCCCCACGAACAATATTTGTACATAAGGGGACTAGTTAGGACTTCATAGAGAATCTGAGGTATTATGGTGGACGTAGTAAGAAAGGCAGGAGTGAATGTGTTGTTTTGGTGATTGGGACATTGTTGGTGTGTTTGGGTCCATGTCTGAGACTAGTTAAGTTTAGATTTAAGACAGAAGATGACCGTCATTCCCCAACCCCCTTTTTGGCCTTGTGCCACATTTTATACAAATCGTATAAATAAATATTGTTCAGTCCAAAGTCGCGAGTGAGTTCAGTCTGAAGTCTGGAGTGAGTTCCGTCTGAAGTCTGAAGTGAGGTCCGTCAGGATCCTGTCACTCAGTCAGAGCGAGTCATTCAGTCGAGTCAGAGGCAGTCCGAAACAGACGTTCAGACAATTACTACTAAACCTGATTGTTCGTACTAACACTTTCTACCTCTCTCTCTATACATATATGTATATCTTCCTGTTTGTAATATATCTGTGTTATTCCATATCCGCCTTCGAGTTCTTCTTTATTGGTTCTACCTCGGACTACCACCGTGGTACATGGAACGGACCATAACATATATAAACCTTGAGGAGATTCTGTGTATTAAAAATAATTGAATGTTCGATATTCACAAAATTATGAAGAGATGAACAACAGATCACAGATCTAAAGAAATAAACACATATTAAGACTGAAATGACTGATAAATAAAAAAATTACGGAAATTCTCAATAATTGTTCGGTATTCAAGAACGAATGATAGGATTCCTCCCCGTAATCGAATAAGTATACTTACATATTTTGCATAACATAATGGTTCGTCTCATTTATCTATACTCACAAAGACTTCTGTTTTATTACAACACTAAAAAGTATTCGTCTGTGGTAAGAAGGAAAATCGCTTTTAAATGATTTATGATAAAAAATATTCTTGCATACGAAAAACAGTCTTTCATTCCGTTACTCTCATGAGATTTGGAAAAGAAATTTTCTAAATATATTTAATTCACTTTTTAAATTCACCGTAACAAAATATTTGAGTCGGAGGATTAGATTTAAGCTGAGTGATAGTCTTTTGAAACTAGAATTATTGAAGTCGCTAGAAGGCGCGCCATTGACTAAATATATTAGGTTGATGCAAAAATAATCTTGTTTTCTCATATAGTAACATATGTGAGAAAACGCCATTATTTTTGCACCAACCTAATAATTGAACCACAATTCATGATATAAGAGTTCTTTGGATTTAGAGTGCAAATTAGTGACTGTGGGCGATCGGTTGGACTCAAACACAAACAGGATTAGTTGTGTTATTTAAGATTTCATTATAATATATAATATAAATATTTATATATTAATAAAATATTCATTAATATACTTATCTGATAAATAATGTATAATAGTATTTGTTCTCTTATTTACTACTGAGAAAACTGCAGAAATAATTCCAATGAAGCCATCATCAGATGATTATCTTTGGGTTGGAGAGATCTGGAGCGTAAACAACATCATTTAAAAAAACGAAAAAAAACACCAATTTATTTCTAGTTATTTATTCATTGTTTCCTTAAATCTGATTTTGAAAATACTTGGAATATCTCCGAGATAAACTATATTCTGTTTCTTACTAAGTATATCACAGTGACTAAAACGGCCTCAGAAGATCGTTTAGAAAGTGAAAATAAGTGATCGTTAATGTAAAGAAAGTCTCCATATTCAAAATACCATTATTTTTGTTATAAAATCAATTTTATTTGTGCCTACATATTTTTTGTTTTCGTTGTTCAGATAAAGATGTTTTAAGTAATTTTTTAAGTTTTTTTTTTTATATTAAAAACCCTTATCCAATAAATAAATGCAAGAAGAAATATATTATATTGGTGGATTCACGAAGCGAATATTCTTTTGATAAAAATACACATAAAATATTCATGTCAGCACATTCTGAAAGCTGCCTTCATATTTATTGTCATCTTTATTTATTTAATCACTTTTTGCGAGATGGATCCCTTCCTTTCATTTAAAGAAATATTCTAAGATCTTTAAAACCGAAATCTCTCAATGTATTTTCATTGAACTGTTGTTTAAATCAAACACTTTCCATCATAAATCTATCATTAAAGTATTTTCGTAGTTTTTAGCCAGCGTATACAAATAAAATAATACGATTTTCTTTAATATTTTATGTGAATTAAACTCTATAATACCCCCTCTCCCTCTATCTATCTATCGATTGATCTATCGGTTAATCTATCTCGCACTGCCTCACATTCTGATTTACCCTGTCTATTTCTCAACTCTTTTCTAAGTTAATTTTATTTCTCTTGTTGATTTAAATTGTAATCGTTGTTTTCTGCCTCTCTCTCACTCTCTCAACCTTACTTAACTGCATTCCATAACTGTCATAAATTCCTGTTCGAACCTAGAATTTCGAATGCTGATTTTAAAGGCAACTAAATGCCTTCCACCAGAAGTACACACTGAATTTATATTCCCATATGAATTAATGCCTTCATCAATTTTTATATTTCTCATATTTAAGTAATATAAATCTCATTCATTCTTTTTTTTACTTCTACATCCCTCTGTTAATGTCTGAATGATTTGTTATGAGGTAATTAAGAACTTGTTGCTGGGCCGACCATTATAATTGTGTGTTTTTATTTGATCCTCCCTGTATGCCCGAGAGTGATGGTCTTGTCCCAAATATATATATATATATATATATATATATATATATATATATATATATATATATATATATATATTAGGTTGGTGCAATAATGGCGGTTTTTGACGTTAAAAATACGTCAAAAACCGTCATTATTTTTGCACCAACCTAATATATATATATATAGTATATATATTATATGGAAATATGAGTATTTATATGGAAATAGTACAACAGCGTCGTTGAGTAACTAATACGAAGAAAGAAGACTCTGAATTCAACAACCAGCTCTGTAGATGGAAGAACCACTTCATGTTATCTTGTTTTAGATTTAATCCACGGTTTATTAAATAGATTTGGAACCATACAACACTGGCACTAATCTAGGCACATATATGATTGGATAGTGGATTGATAGTAATAGAGTTTATTGAATCAAGCATAAGATTATTTTTCAGGAGTCCTCG
Organism: Acanthosepion lycidas; assembly: GCA_963932145.1. NCBI lineage: Eukaryota > Metazoa > Mollusca > Cephalopoda > Sepiida > Sepiidae > Acanthosepion > Acanthosepion lycidas. The sequence continues at coordinate 120,797,337 of OZ010574.1, read as the reverse complement.
TCAACATCATTAGATTTATTCCTACCGAGAAAAATAATTATCACCCGTATTATATGTATTTTTGTGCCAATCACGAGCGTACGATCTCATTTATACCGTTGGGAGTTTATCCAATTATTTAAGTTATAACGATATATAGTGATGCCCAAACCTAAGTAGATATGTAAATTTCTATTATTTCCCGTAAAATAAATCTTGAGTCAGGTGTAATAAATACGATATAATAATTTTCTTTCACAGATTTAATATAGAATTTAGTTTCGGTACCTCTAACAATTCGCTGAGAAAAGAGCGTAGAATGATGAAAAAGACCACAAACTTCATAAAAACATAGTTGTATTGTCAAAAATTTGTATGTTATTATTAAGAGAAAAGACGAAAGTATTTTTGTAAAATCATATTTATGTGGCTTCCAGTTTTCTCTTCGTCTGTGAGGAGATTGTCCAGCATTCACTGCCCAACAAAACAGACCGGGGCTCTTTTCTTTGTTTATAACGACATTTATTTTATGTTTCTTATTACTTTGTTTAGCTTTTCACATGCATTTTCCGCTTATCCAATGCGTGTAGGCATGGAGATGTCAATCTATGCAAATACCGGTAAAGAAACGTTGGTTAATGAAAGTTTAAGATTTACTGGTTTCGACATCAACTATCTTCAGTGTATCGATATATTATATATTTTACACATTATGTTCAGTTTTCTTTAGTCTCACTGTTACTGTATGCTACCAGTATGTAGTCATCTCAGCCTCGTTTCTACTTACGTACAGGTAATTCTCAAGCCGAAATCCATGTGAAGTTACATTTTCTTATTTTATGATAGCAGCTCCTACTTCAGTTCATAGAGTTCAGAGATACATATGAGAAATATTTATTCTGCATCTTCTTCTTATTGTAAGTGCTGTATCTCTGTGCACAATCATGGCTCTCCACAACTTTCTATTCCTTTTAGTTTTTAGTAACGTTTGTCATTTTGCCACAATTCCCAACCCTCGTGTTGCTATCCATTCACACAAACGGCTCAGATAAATGGCCTCTGCCTTTCCTGTACCTTGTGTCTTCTATATGTTCTGTGAGTGTTACATTCTCCAAGCCTTCCTTTCTCATTAAGTGTTTAAGAAAGTCCAGCTGTCTCGTTCTCATTCTGATTTTAGCATTTTTCTTGCCATTTTCTTCAATATTTATTTGTTGCTTATGCGTTCTGTCCGTGACATTCTCAAAATAATTATACAATAACAACTTTTTTGTTATTCCAGCCTTCTCTTTATAGCTGGGTAAATGTGTAGGTATATTCATAAGTAGATACAGTCATATAGTGTAGTAGCTATTCCTCGCTTAATGGCCTACACGTTTAACGATTACGATAAATAATTGGCATGAAATTAAAAATCCTACAAATCCTTATTGCACGTTGTACAAAGACATGGAACGTGACTGTTTGTCTCTCTTCAAAATGAATAAATATAAATAAAGGGAAAAATAAAAAATTAACTTGCCCTGCACTTACAGTGCGTAAACCAAAGTTGTGGTACTTCAACATAACGAACTTAAGCGCAGTAGTACATTGGCAGCAAGGTCTCACAATTTCACTGGAAATTGTTACTTGTAAACATATATTCGAGCGTTGCAGCTTTCTCACTTTTTGCTTGTGGAAATCTCTATGCCTTAATTAAGATTGGTCCGAGAGAAATGATGAATTACTTATCGGTATATTTGAAGATGTGTTGTGATACAAAAAGCACACAACATGCACACAAAGTGACCAAATACAGTGATCAAATCAACCACATGCATGCAGGCACGCTCACATGCGGGGCACGAAAATATATATGGGGGGCACGATGTCGATGTGGGTATGTGTTGGTGTACGTGTAGTGTGTTGTTCTTGTCTGCACGCGTGTGTGTGTTTTTACTGACAAATATATGTATATATATACATACATATATATATATATATATATATATATATATATATATATTAAATAAAAACATACAATTTAAGGTTCCATGTCATAAATTATTTCACCACAGCCCTTTTTAAAGGATTGCAGATCATCAGACTTTACTTCCAAAGGTTGAAACGAAAAATGAAAAGAAATTTACAAATTTTTGACGGGCTTTTAAAAATAAAACATTACCCATTTTAAAATCTAAATTTAATCTCTATAAAGTTTAAAATTATAAAATTACTGAGGAAAAATGAAAAAATATATATGTTATTCTATTTATTTTGTTTTTATAGAAATTGCGTGGGAATAGACGTTAAGATCGACTGGTTTTAACTTAATGACATCATGGATACATATGAATTCTAAGTTTAGGCAAGGGATGATGACATCGTACGAAAGACAATATATATGGAATCAGATTATAATACACAAGCACGCAGACATATTTAGATATGTGCACACACAAAAAAGTGACGAAACAGGAAATATCACCACGAACCTTTACAACAAAAAAAAAACAGAATACACATATACAGAATGAAATGTGCATGCAAGTTACTATACACATAGACACCGATAAAGACACGTACATATACCCACATACATTGACATAGACAGTCCGATAAAACAACAACCAAGAAATATTCAAGACTGAAAGCGTTATTAAACGAATTCTAAACACTTATTAAAATATAACTTATAAGGGCAAATATACATAGATAAAAATGGTATAATTGTTATGGAACCTGAACCCTAATAATGTCATGGACTATTCCATACGTAATAAATACTGCGCCTCAAGAGGAAGCAAAGAGTTCAGTCTGAAGTCTGGAGTGAGTTCCGTCAGGAGTCAGTCAGTCTGTCAGAGCGAGTCAGTCAGTCGAGTCAGAGGCAATCCGAAACTGAGTCGCGTTAAGACAATTATTACTAAACCTGATTGTTCGTACTAACACTTTCTACTCTCTGTATTGTAATATATATAAATTCCTGTTTGTAATATATCTCTTTTATTCCATATCCGTATTCGAGTTCTTCTTTATTGCTTCTACCTTGGACTATCACCGTTGTACAAGGCACCGGACCATAACGGTGGTGACGAGCGATTCGTATTCATTCGCTGGAAGAAAAAAAAAATTGTTCTCCAAGGCATAACAATGGCGACGAGGAAACCAGTTCTCTACGTGGAGGACATACTTTTTTTTTTTTTTGCTATCCGTCGCGCATAACAGTAGCGACGAAGATTCGAACTCTCACGTGAAGAACAAACAACAAAATCTTCTCTCGTCAACATAACAAGTAACGACGAAGAAACCTCTAAAAAGAAAATACGAACTCTATACACGTAGGACTTATTTTTTGCCATAAGTCACACTAACAAGTGGCGATCTGGAAAGCCCTTTAAGAAAAATAAACTCCCTACTCGGAGAACATATTTTTTTGCTATCCGTCGTACGTAACACTGGACGACGATTAAATTCCAAAAAGAAAAAAAAAATAATTTCTTGATATCAAATTTCACTGACAACAAAGGAAAGTTTTGTTTATGTGTTTTTTGCGAGCACAGGCTACAGAATATCAGGTTACACAAGAAATATGTTAACATGGAAGATTTTAAGTCAACCATTATGGAACTTATCCAAATCCAGTTTGAACAACAACAAAGGTACGAATAAAAACATCTACAAATGCAAGAATTATTAATACGTGCAATGGCAAATAGGGAGGAAAAACCCGAGAACGAATCAGTTCTCTCTCAAGACGCTATTTGGAGTAATATCGAAGATTTCAAGTACGCACCCGACGAAGATAAAATGTTTGCAAATTACTTCCGAAGGTATGAAAATCTATATGATTTTGACTGCAAAGATTGGTCAGACGCACGTAAAGTACGCCTTTTATTAAGAAAATTAGGCACAGGCGAATATACCAAATTCGCTGATTATATCCTTCCCAGAAAAACAAGCGAGTTAACGTTCAAAGAATCTATAAAATTGCTAACGGAACTTTTCAGCCATAATATTTCACTATTTCATAAAAGATGGAAATGCATGAACCTTACGAAAAGGATAGCGAAGATTACGTAACTTTTGCATCCATTGTTAACAAATATTGTGACGACTTCAAAGTATCGGAACTCAGCGCTGACAACTTCAAATGCTTAATTTACGTCCAAGGTCTGGTTTATCTGACACTTCAAAAACTAGCCGAAGACTGCCAGAGATGCGTCAGCGTAAAAAAAGTCTCTAAAGACATAGAACAAGCTGGCATAGCATACATACGCAAAGTACGAAGACAAACTAATTTTCCCTCCTCACAGACAAAGGAAAAAAAATTCCCTCCTCACAAACAAACCGAACTGGTTTTCCCGCCTCAAGAACAGGTAAAACAAAATTTTCTTATCGTAATCAACATAAAAAGAAACTATCACCAAGTCCATGCTATCGTTGTGGGTCTTGGCATTGGGTTAAAAACTGTCCATATCGTGCTAAAACTTGTCTATCTGATAAAAATATTGCTCACAAAAGTTCTCACTGTTGGTATAGAAAAGAAAGCAGAATAAGAATTACAAGGACCGACCAAACAGATGAGACTAATATAAGAAAATATGTACAAGTTGAAAAGCAAAACAGAAAAGTTAGGTTACAGCTGGATTCTGGCTGAGATTTAACTATCATAAATCTACAAACACGTAGAAAACTGAACAAACCTGTCATGTTAAAAACGGATAAAATTGCGAGATCAGTTACGGGGAGAAAGATAAAATTCGAGGGTGAAATAATTACAAACGTAACATTTAACGGAAGTACGAAAAAACTAAAAATGTTCGTCTTAAGAAATACCGAAAACCTATTCGGGACAGACTGGATGCAAAAATTCGAATTGTGGGATCTACCTATTAGCACCTACTGCCAGAATGTAAAAAGCAACCGAGGCATACAAATTAAAAGGAAAACTAAAAACGAGTTTCCCCGAAGTATTTTCGACAGGTCTCGGAAGATGCAAGAAAATGGCAGCTAATATCAAAATAAAGGATAACGTTCAACCTTATTTTAAAAAAAAAGTAGTGTACCGTTTGCGTCAATAGAAAAGATTGGCAATGAATTATCTAGACTCAAAATACGGGCATATTGAAAAAAAAGTAGAGTACAGCAAATAGACCGCACCGACGGTCTACGTAAAAATGAGACATACCTGCAAATTCCAGTCGATGAAGAAAGTTCAAAACTACTATGCATAAACACACACAAGGGATTGTACAGATACCAAAGACTACCAGTTGGAATTAAAGTAGCGCCGGCTATTTTCCAGTAGACAATGGATACGATGCTGGCAGGACTAGAATACACAATAGCATATCTGGATGCCATATTGATTAATAGCGAAAGCGTTGAACAACACTGGCAACATGTACAAGAAGTGTTTAAGAGAATTCAAAGCTACGGATACAAAGTGAAAGAAAAAAATATGTGTGATTTTTTCATGAAGGAAATTAAATATCTTGGCCATATAATAGACCAAGAAGGTAGACATCCAGACCCTGAAAGGTCTACAGCAATAGAAAAATACCAGTTCCTAAGAACATAACAGAACTACAAAGTTTTCTTGGATTAGTGAATTACTACCAGGAATTCATACCTCAAATGCATAAACTTCGCACACCATTGAACGAACTGCTAGAGAAAGAAAAAAATTGGCAGTGGACTGATCAATGCCAGGAAACATTCGAAAAAATGACAAGACATTAACATCGGATTTATTTTTGGCACACTATGATCCTAAACTAGAGATTATTGTAGCAAGTGATGCGAGCGCCTACGGTGTCGGATCGTGTATATTACATAAAATGCCAGATAGGACAATAAAAACTATCGCACATGCTTCTCGAACCCTACTACCAGCGGAGAAAAACTATTCACAAATTGAGAAGGAAGCTCTAGCAATTATCTTCGCAGTAACAAGATTCCATAGATACGTCTATGGTAGACACTTTACTCTACAGACGGATCATAAACCGTTAATAAAAATTTTTGGTTCAAAAAAAGGTCTACCGGTTTACACTGCAAATAGTCTACTTAGATGGGGAACGATTCTTCTGAACTATAATTTCAGATTGGAATATTTACCAACGAAAAGAATCGGGCACGCGGATGGTCTGTCGAGACTTATACCAACAAAGACAGAGCCACTGGAAGATACTGTATTCGCAGCCCTTAGAAATGAAGAAGACATAAGAACAGTACTATGTTGTACAGTCATAAACCTCCCAGTCACATTACAATACATAAATAATGAAGCCAAAAATGACGAATTTATTAATGAAACAAAAGCAAATATAGCAGAAAAAAATGAGAAATTTTCCGACAGCTTTTCTCTATGCGATAATGTGCTACTTTACAACGAAAGTGTTGTAATTCCCAAAACATTACAAAAACGGATACTAAAGGATTTCCACAGAGGATACCCGGGTATAAATAGAATGAAGTCGCTAATGCGAAGCTATTTATCTTGGAAGAATATGGACCAGGATATTACTCAGATGGTGGAAATGTGCAAGGGTTGTAATTTAGCAGCTAAAGTACCGCCAATCATACATAAGCCTTGGCCTGAAACTGATCGTCCATGATCAAGAATACACGCAGATTATGCAGGACCAGTTGACAGGTTCTACTATTTAATCATAGTTGATAGCTACAGTAATTGGCCGGAGGTGTTTCGGTGCAAAAGTCCTACTACAGAAACGACCAAAAATTTCCTCCACAAGCTATTCGCTCGGTTTGGTGTAGTGGACTGTTTAGTAACAGATAACGGAGCGGAATTCACATCAACAGATTTTCAAGAGTTTTGCGAAATCTATCAAGTAAAACATATAAAATCCCCGCCTTACCATCCAAGATCAAATGGACAAGCGGAGAGATTCGTAGATACTCTCAAAAGAGCATTACGAAAAGCGTACGATGTGCCTACGGAGAAAGCATTACAGCAATTCCTACAGGTAAATAGAATAACGCCAAATAATGCAACATCATCAACATAAATAGATGTTATATACAGATTTACATTGATTTCATTTTGAATTAGTTATCATTGTCTATCCGCATATATTCATTTTTATAATGAACAATATAATACATATTTATATGTAATTCGATAAAGGGTCAACTTTCCATTTAAGTCTGTTCCTCTTGAATTTTTAAGGTCTTTGAGAATCCATACTTTCACTGATTCCGCACTTTCTGAAATGTCTTTTAAATCATAACTACGTAGCCGCATAAAAACGGGAAAGTTGGCATTAAATATGTTATAAATAGAAGCTATAATTAATACTAATTTTTTTTACTAATCAAGCATACTGGATTTATAACAGAAACCTATAAATCGTACCGGATTGTTATTTGATTATTATATTATACCAGATTTTTAGTTAAGCATTAAAGAGTTAAATTGTTTTGTCTTTGTTATGCTACGATAATTGACAAAGAATACGCCCTACTGAGGAGTACATTTACAAAATTACTACCCACTGGTCAAGTTACCATTTATCTGAAATTAGATCAATTCAAATGCATAAAATCATTAAAGGCAAAAATAAAACACAATACGAAATGAGACAAGTGAGTATTAATAATAGGAAAATATATACAAGAATAACAAGTATTAAAAACCTTAATCATAAAAACGAAAACTACCCAGTATCACTAAAAACGAGTTCAGTTTCGTTTAAGACACAAACTGACGCATGAAGATATGACATGATACTCATCGACACGTAAAGAAACACAATGCATGCTTATTGATACACATCTATTAAACCATAATTATAAGGGCTTAAGAAATTCAAAATTTCTCAAGAGACACTGAATAAATTAATCTGAAAAACAGTCTTAACAGTAAAAAGGAAAATAACTACAAGAGGTTTTGTTTCTCTCGACACGAGCATAAATGAGAAATTGCTCCCCAAATGCATCCAATGCATCTAATATATATATACATACATATATATATATATATATATATATATATATATATATATATATATATATATATATATATATATATATGGTATTACGATTTTTGTATTAAAGGAGAGAAAAATTAAAAGACTAACCCATCCATTATCTCATAGTTAAGAACATTAGTTTTCTCTCTTCTCTTTCTTTCTTTATTTCTTTCCCTTCATTTGAACTACTTCCTGTATGGTGTAGGTGAACCGTGATAGTGGATCGCTATATTTGCATGTAATAATCGCAAGACAGCGGCAAATGAGGGTAGGTGATTGTTTCTGATATGCACGTCAGCTCCGTAGCAAATTACATGAACACAGATGGAGACGGACGGAGGCGCCAAAATCAAAGTTCCGACAGTTGGCAACAGGCAGCCGAACGAATCATGTGGTCAAATCCTGTATTTTTCTGTCCAGAGAAGCAGGAAAAGCAATGACTGAATGAAATTAACCAGTTTTGTGCTATGAACGAGTTCTGGAGAACTACCTCTATGAATTACTGATATATTCTCAGCTATGAAAAGATCTCGAATGTTAAATTCGAGGAATGTGGAAGTCATTTCGCTTAACAATGAATAGCTGAAATCCAGTGGGAAGAATATTGGAATTACCCATAGATTCGAACATTCTGTTTCTTCATAACCTGAATCAAATCAGTTCATATTCCCTCTCAAAATATAAATGTAGTTTATGTCTGAGAGCTTGGTTGTGACTATATATGTGACTACTTTATGGGGTTATATAAATGGTCAAATTGAATTTTTTATGTGTATGTGTGTTTTGTCTTATTTAATCACACATCAATATGCGGTCCCCTTATTGAAAGTTGACTGGTTCACTTTTATTATAACAGCCTCCAGAGTTTTATGTCTTTCTTTACACTGTATCCTGTATAGAGTATGGGGTACCCCGAGGTGGTGTAATGGTTAGCAAGCTTGTCTCGCTAGGACAATTACGACTGAGTAGGCAGTTCGATTCTCATTGGATGCCCCACCCATTGTGCCATATCTAAGTTCTGCTTGACAAATCGCTGTCTTCTATAAAATGTTGATGCTATCCACTAAAATTTATGTAATGTTAATATTATTTTGTTCAACAATGTATAGATGAAATCCACTGGGGGGGATATTGGAATTACGCATAGATTCCAACATTCTATTCCTTCGAATTTGTCGATCAATTTAAGTCATCTTATATGAACTATCTTGTCTAATTTCTGTCAAGATATTAGCATATTGAATTTTATGCCCAGATAAGTACTACTCGAATTCCATTGATCTAAGAACGCATGATATTTGTGTTAAATGTTGCATTCACCGCATATTCACCAAAAACAATTTTTTTTTTTTATCTTCCCTTTTTGCTTTTCTTGATTTTCGTATTCTTGGATTAATTTTTTTGTTTGAAATTGAATCCACGTGTTCGATCTTTTTCTTTTAGCGATTTTTGTGTGGCTCGTTCCTCATCTGAAAACATTCTTTGTTTGTATGACGCCAGCAAATCATACCCTGCGTTAAATCATCCCGTCTAATCATTTTGGCTTAAAATATAAATGTCATTTGTGTCTGAGACCTTGACCATGACATAATTTAGAGCTTTGTATCGGCGAATCTACTAGTTAGGAAATACACACGCAAAGATCGGTGAACGAATCGTCTTGGCGCTGGTGGAGGGTTTTTGATAAAAAAAAGACCATCCTTAGAAAAGTTGGTTACGTTGATAAAAGTTAATACATTCTTACTAGGCAGAATATCCCATTAGATGTTAGGAGAGCCACGAGAAAGGCGAATATAGTCAAAATGATAGCGGAACGCATGGGGGATAACGATATATTAAAAAAAGAGATGCTAAACCAGATACAAGTGGATATTCAAGAGAAGGCTATAATAACTGTTTGAGTTGTAGTAGATAAAGCGCAAATAGAACAGGAAACAAGGTTGGGGGAGTTGGAGATGAACGAAGGGAATAACGGAGAAAGATCCAGTGAATTCGACCTATCGAAACAAGTACGGCTCATACTAAAGTTCAGGGAAGAATAGGTGGGCGATTAATTTAAGCATTTTGAGAAAAGAGAAAAATGGCCTACACCGCGCTGTCAATGGACAATTGTGCAGAATACGAGACAGTAACGTCAGCAATCTTCAAATCATATGAATTGGTGCCAGATGTATACAGAAAGAAATTGAGAAACTATAGAAAACTTAAACAGAGACATACGTAGAACTTGTGAGACAGAAACTTACTTCGACAGATGGAGCTTAGTAAGAGAAGATGGGAATTGTTATGAGTGGATGAAATAGTTGATCATAATGGAAGAATTTAAGAGTGGCTTAAGGGAAGAATTGAAATGCTACGCGTGAGAAAAGAGATTAGAAAGCGCGCATGAACTATCCATATTAACGAAGGAATATGCTCTAACACAGAAGAGTAAGATCAAGCAAAGTTACTCAGGTGTGTCCGGAGGGCAGATTACCAACCGAAGGATGAATGATGATACACTAAGTGGGAACGTCCAGGAGAAAACCAATTGTCAGCGGGCGGGAACATCATCTAGTCACATGTTACTACTGTGGGAAGATGGGACATGTTTCGACGAATTGTAGAATTAAACAAAGTGGTGGTATGAAGACCATGATCAGGGCAAGTGGCAGGGCGCTATATCGGCAGATAGGTTAGCGACTGGGTACCAGCCATTTATATCCAAGGTTCCGTTACCACACGGGAAAAATGATAACAGTAAATCAAACATCAGAATATTAAGGGATAGGGGGTGTCGCTTTTCCTCTTATTACAGAGAAGCCTACCGAAGTCAGTAAATTCAGCGACTGGCATCCGATTCAATATAAATGATGTCGGAAGTGAATGTATGAACATACCTATAATCACCTAGTCAATATAAAGTCGAAAGTGATTTCAGGGCTATAGACGTGGGAATAGTGAGTGAGCTACCTAGGGAACGTGTAGAGATGTTGATGGGGAACGAGTTAGCGGAAGGAAAGGTAGAGATAGCATACCCACCCAGGCAGAAGACGCTGCTGGCGCCAAAAGTGAATTTCAGCGGGAGGGATAGAAAGATAGTGCAGCGGAAGCAGGATCACGCACTCAAACATGGAAGCGAGGGAGAGATGAGGAAAAAAATGACAAGTTGAATGGAGGGAAAAATTTGGAAAAATAGTTCCGCTTAAACGATCAAATAACTGAGCTATGAAAATATTTTGAGATAGCGACACAGTGAATCTAAGCAGAATGAAAATTCGCCAGTATACTATATCTATAATAGGGAACTAATGAGAAGGTGGAAGTCGAGGGAAATCCCTAACACAGGGCAACCAAAGAATATATAATGTTGCCTAAGGTTTATAGAACCTTGATTTTAAAGACAACTCAAGAGATAACACTAGCGGTTCATCTGGATGTGAATAAATCATATGAGGAGATTTTAAGGCACTTCTACTGACCGGAATCGTGAGAAGGATTTAGAATAAATTAGTTTAAATTTAGTTTTTGTAGCACTTGCCATATATGCCAGACAGCTTGGAAATCTAATGTGAAAATCGTAACGTATCCTTGTATGTGAGGAACCATTTAGCCGAGTAGTAATTGACTGTGTGTGTCCTTTACCTAGAAAGAAGAAAGGAAACAAGTATATATTAACTAATACTATGCACTGTCTCCAGATTCCCCGAAGGCAACGTATTAAGGAACAACTCATCAAGAAATATGCTCTAACGGACTTCTTCACAGAGTTTGGACCGCCAAAAGAGATCCAATCTGATCAATGATCGAACTTCATATTCAGGACGTTTCGGCAAGCCATCAGACAGGAAGTATATCGCTAGCGTATATCATCTCCAATCCCAGGATGCGTTAGAACGATTCTACTGGACGCTAAATGTATGAAAAGATCTTACTATGTGGAACACTACAGGGAATGAGACGGAGGTCTATCTTTTGTGATGTTCTCAGAGAGAGAAGCCAGACAAGAATCATTAGGATTTAGCACTTTTGAACTGGTATATGGACAGGCAGTGAGAGGTCTGTTAAAATTAATAAAAGAAAGAGGTTTACAAGGAAATCCGTATCAAACGAACTTGTTTGATTATGTAACACGTTTTATAGAGCGAATATTGGAAGTAAGCAAGATAGCTAAAAGCTTCTTGAACTTATTCAAGAAAAAATGAAAAACTATTACAACAAGAATGCAGTAGAGAAAGAATTTAAAGTGGGAGATAAAGTTCCAGTGCTGTTACTGATGAACGCCCACTCAATCAAAGTTAAATTTCAACTGTCCTATAAAGTAGTGCAGAAAGTCGGTGACCTGAATTATATCCTTAACAAGCCAGATCGTCGAAAGAAAACGGAGAGTTATCGCATAGATATAATGAGGCCATATTTTAAAAGTGAGGAGACGATAATGCTAACTGCTTGTAAATCGAAGGATAGCCATCAGAACTCAGGTGTGGATCTAAAGCTATCACCTAAGCTGCAAAATTCGGAAACCTTAGCTGATCTGGAAACCAAATTAGACCATCTACCCTTAGCGGAAATGAAGGAACTGGTTAACATAATCAAATACTTTATTTTCCGACGTATCAATTAAGAAAACAGTAGTACAACATGACGTGGACATAGGAAAGGCAAGACCTGTAAAGCAGCACCCTTACCGAATGTACACAAAGAGAGTGAATCGGGTAGTTGCGTCCGATTTTGTACAGACTATAGAAAGATGAATCAATTGACTAGGACTGATGCCTATCCTATCCCAGAGATGGATAATTGTATTGATAGGAACGAAAAGGCATCTAAGAAAGTACATCACTAAGCACGAGTTACTGAAGGGATATTAGGCTGTGTTTTTGTCTGAAAGGGCCAAACAGGTACCGACCTTTTTAACACCAGAGGGTAGCTTTCAGTTTTGTGTTATGCCCTTTGACATGAAAACCTCTCAAGCCACTTTTACACGAATGATTAACTAGTAATTGCGTGATTTCGAAGGGGTAGACATTTTTGTGGACGATATATTGGTGTATAGTGACTCATGGAAGGAACACATATCTATCTTAGAGGAATTGTTTAGTAGGCTCAAAGATGCCAATTTAACTATCAACCTCATCAAAAACGAATCAGATCCCAAATAATGCTTATACGGATCCTAATCCTCTTTTATTTATACATAAAATGAGGACTAAAAATCGGCGACTGTTACCGTGGAGTTGTATATTAAACAAGAGAAAGAAAGATTGCGATTGTTGATAGTAGGAAGCTGATCGAATCTGGTGGCCATCTCATACACTTGTTTGTACATAGGAGCAGAAAACGCAATAACTGAAAGAAATTTACCAGCTTTGTGCCATGAAGGAGTTCAGAAGAAAAAACCTCTATGAATTACTGATATATTCTCAGTTACAAAAAGATCTCGAATGTTAAATTCGAGGAATGTGGAAGTCATTTCGCTTAACAATGAATAGCTGAAATGCAGTGGAAAGAATATTGGAATTACCCATAGATTCGAATATTCTGTTTCTTCATAACCTGAATCAAATCCGCTCATATTCCCTCTCAAAATATAAATGTAGTTTATGTCTGAGAGCTTGGTTGTGACTATATATGTGACTACTTTATTCAAGATGGAGTTATATAAATGGTCAATTTGAAATTTTTATGTGCGTGTGTGTTTTGTTGTTTTTTTGTTTTTTTTTTTGTCTTTTTTAATCACGCATCAATATGCGGTCCCCTTATTGAAAGTAGACTGGATCACTTTTATTACAACTGAATTTTGTGTCTTTACACTTTACACTGTGTCCTGTATAAAATATTGATGCTATCAAATAAAATTTGTCTGATATTTATATTATTTTCTTTGTTATAAGTTCATCTAAATTTCTGGTTCTCCCGAGATGTTTTATCGTTGGGGTGCAATATTATTGTTGTTAAAATATTTATATGAATTGTAGTTTAAGTTTGAATTTGAATTTAGGTTTAGCTTAAAATTTAACTTAAAAAATAATGTTGAAAATAAAAAAAAATATTCTAATATAGCGAAACGCTGGTGTTACAAAAATAAGTAAAAACATTTAAATATTTTAACCAATTTATTTACATATTTATATGTTTCTATATAAGGCTCATATTTCATTTTACTGTATTTTATCTTATTCTATTTAACATTATTTTCCTTTGATTGATAAGTATTTTTCAGTAATTTATTTTATTTTGTTTTATTTTACTTTATTGCGGCATATTTTATATTATTGATACCATTTAATTAGTTTTTAATATTAATATTAGTAATATAACTCATTTGAGATT
>OZ010574.1:120763076-120778076 GCA_963932145.1 Acanthosepion lycidas | reverse complement strand
TAATTTCAAGAAATTGTCTACTCGCAAGTTATTTACTAACGCTTGATGAGATGTTTATATACACATCGAAACATGATTACATTTGTCTAGCATTTTTACATGTTTTTGATGTGATACCTTAAAATAAACCATATTTTTTACAATTTAGGATTGAACCCTCTTTTAAATTGAATGTTACGAACGTCAGAATTAGATTCTATTGGTTCTCATTTCATACACACAAACACACACACACACACACACACACACACACACACATATATATATATATATATATATATATATATATATATATATATTTAAAAAATCAAGTTTTAATCCGACACATTTTTGTTTCTCTAAATAACTTTTGAATTAATAAAAATGCACAGACGATTTTTTTAAAGTTTGAAGATTATAGGCACCTCCACTTTTCGCGGGGAAACAGCATAGCGTAATGAAAAATGCCAGAAACTTAACGAAAATAAACTTTTATCGTCAAAATGTTTATGTTATTATTAAGATGAAAGACCAAAATATTTTTTAATTATTTTTTGAAATTTTTAAATCCTTTCTAACACATTTGAAATTTTGGTTAAAGTCATCTTTTGTTAACGTCATCGCGATGACATGAAAACAACAATTTTTTTTTTGCGCTTTTTTTCCGTTGAAAACCCATTGATTTGGAAATTCTTGTAAAAATCAAATAATTGTCCGATTTTCATGAAACTTTCAGAACTTATTTACAAAAAAATGAAAGTATTTTTGACATTTTTTCTTTTAGACAATTTTGGTGAAAAATATTTTTTTACGTATATTACTTAATTTCATGAACTTTCGCAAAAAACTTTTTATTTCCTCAATTTTGTTTATTTGTTATGCGGTGGATTGCTTGGATTTTCTAAATCGCGTAATCTTTTTTCCAAACTTCCACTATTCTAACTGAAAATCTGCTCTGAATTGAAAAATAATGAATGCAATAAAACTATAGCATTATTTAATTAGAAAATCTTTTAATTGCTTTTGTAAATAAGTTATAGTAAGGACATTAGTATTTGAAGAAATCAAATTTTTCCGATGAATAATGAATTTTTACAAGAATTTTTTAATTATTTTTTTTAAATTTTAATTATAATAATTTATAATAGTTTAAAATAGTGTACAATTCTGTATTGGGCTATTTCCTGGAAGTGATATAGTAATTAACTTGTAACGAAAGTTATGAATCCAAAATTGAAAAGATTAATAAACGTAGTTACGCTATTCTATTTTTTATTTTTATTTTTTATTTTTTTACTTAATTCCTTCCTTATTTTAATCTATGAAAGTCTAAACGTAACATTATTATGAAGCGGCCACGTCTTCTTTTGTCGCTTTACAGTGAAATTAATTTAAGAAAATTTTATAGCATTTTAATTTTTTTCATTTTTGCATAAAGCATCTTCGAAAGGTTAATAAAAGTCAATAAATTATTAGATAATTGTGGAAAATATGTTCATTTGTAAAAATTACTAGGTAGTTAAAAATCAAAACAATTCGTTCACTTAGATTTCTTATATTTGTATCAATTCCAGCCAGCCATACTAGCTGTCATCACTTCGTCACTCATCGGCCATCCATTATCGCCTCAGATAAGCTATGATAAGCAAAACCAATCATTAAATAAATGGTTGTATATTATTTTTTACGTAATATTTATTTAAAATCAGGTTAATTTAACTTTAAATTTTCGAATTTTACTCAAATAACGTGTCAGAAATATATTTTTTGAAAGAATTTTAAAATCGATATTTTTTTTTACAAATTCCTTAAAATTAAGAAAATGGCCGCTTTTAAGAAAATTTTTAGAATTCGAAATTGAATTTGATATTCTAATCTATATAATTTCTTTCTAAAATACACCAGAATATTTTACTTACTGGAAATGATAAATGTAAGCATTTAGCTTTTAATTAAAGCTAAATGGAAATCTTCAAGAATGTTTTTTTCATTTTTAAAAATTCATTTTAATCTTTAGGTATCGAAAATTTATGCTGAAATAGTGGAGGTATCTAATTATATAAAAAGCCTATGAAAAAGTTTTCGTAAATTTCAAAATCTCTGAAAATCTTCTATTGATATTATTTACAAATAATTTGACGAGAGATAATATATCAGGCTGTTGACAGAAAAATACGGGATTATTCACACTGAAGTAACGGTATTTTAAATCATTCCACCATTCTCAAACCATTCTACTATTCTTAAATGACATACTGAGGTCAGTATATCAAAATAGGCCAATAGTCTCTGCCCTTCCCCACTCTTTAAAATAGCAATATCTATATTTTTTCATTTCATTTGTTATTTTTCGTGGCCTTTAAAAATTGACAGCTGTTTTTGTTAGAGCTCTCATAAGATAAAAATTACTACCTATAAGATTTTAAGTGTTTGATATATTTTAATAATAATAATAATAATAATAATAATAATAATATATATATATATATATATATATATATATATATATATATATATATATTGTGGGGGGGTGCAGGAAAACAACCGGTTGCCAGAAATAAAATTGCCCGGCCATAAACAAGTAGGGAAGAAAGAAGTCAGTTAAGAAAAATAAAACACTTTAGTAAAGGCTTGCAGTATATAAATCTGAGTTAAATTTCCCGGAATAATGCATCAGAGCGTAAAATATCAAAAATCAAAAAATACGCTAATAGAAATACTCACGCTAGAATATAAAGAAAACAAAATAGATACAAAAAAAGTAATTTTAATGTAAAGAATCAATCGTAGAAAAAAATAAACTATAAATATCATACCCGGGAAATCATTTGCAATATCTTCTTTTTTTTTTTTAATTGCAGACAAGAAAATAACTCATTTGCGTCAAGTGAAACGGAAACACTTTCCAAGATTTCATTTATTTTGATTTCTTCTTCATTTTACATTTGTTACTTTCAGAAAGACTCTATTTTATTCGTAGTGTATTTGCAATATTTCTATCAACATCAATCTGGCAGTAATATTTAGCCTTTTTGGTATATGATGCGAAGCATTTAAAAAAATTTTCATGTAACAATTTTCTTTCTAAATTTCCACGTCTTTCAGGAAAAGGGAAAACGAAATGCGGATGAGAAAAATAAAATCGATGTAGATATGCAGATATCAAATTGCGCGCGCGCACACACTCACATACGCATACGCACACACATACACACGTTCATATATATATATATATATATATATATATATATATATATATATATATTGCTGGTTTAAAAATGATAATATATAACCGAATATATTTAATCAAATTTAAATTATGTAACGGTCAGTCTCAATTCAGTACATGAAGATTATGTTGCGCATGAAACTACAAGCCGCTCTACCCGCGAGTAAAAAAATATGTGTGACTGTAACATGATATATATATATATATATTATTATTATTATTATTATTATTATTATTATTATTATTAATGTGTATTTAATTTGATGCCGAATAAGATAAATACAGGATATATAGAGTTATGTCTTCTATGTGAAGAACAGCCAAGACACTGCATGTTCGGCCACATTTCTCTTCTGTCGAATGCTTTTGTCAGATCAACAAACGCCACACACAGTCCCTTGATTTCCTCTCGACATTTCTCTTGAAGCTGCCGGAGAACAAACACCATGTCTGTTGTGCTTCTGATAATTCGGAAGTCGCACTGACTCTCTGGAAATGGCACTTCAGCGATGGCGGTACCAGTCTGTTCAGCAGAATCCTTGCAAGGATTTTTCCTGCGATGTAGAGCAGATTAATTCCTCGGTAATTAGAGCAGTTAGATTTTTCCTCTTTGTTCTTGTATAAGGTAATGATGACTACATCGCAGAGACTTTATGGTCGTTTTCCTGCTACCAGCAACATGTTTCTAGATTTCAGTTTGGACTCAATCGACTTCTACTGCTTTGCCACACTTTAGCTGTTTTATGGCTTTAATAGTATCTTCAATGGTGGACATCTCATCTAGTTCGGTTTTTACTGATTTGGGGGAAATGCGGAGAATTGCTGGTTCCTGAACCGAACGATTAGCACTGAAGACAGCCTGGAAATTCCCGATCAACGGTTTAGAATGGACGCCTTGTTTGTAAGAAGTGTCTGACAGTCTGCACTGCTTTAAAGCTCCATAAAAGTCCCTGAACAAAATAGTGGTCTTTATGACATTCTGCACTGGGCATCACTTTGGTAAGCATGATGTCTTTCAGGTCACAGTGGTGCACTATGACATAGTCAATGATGTGCTAATGTTTAGACCGAGGATACGTCCAGGTTGTTTTCAATCTGTTTTTCTTTTTGGAGATGGTGATCGTGATGACGAGCTAATGCTCAGCGCATTCCTCTAGCAGCAAGCGCCCGTTGTCAAGTTAACAACACCATGTCTCCCAAGCACTCCCTTCCAGTTCGCAAAATCTTGGGTCACTCTTGCGTTGAAATCGCCAAGGATTATAACCTTATCGTCTGCCGTGGTGTCTCGTACTAGGCTGCGCAGATCAGAATAAAATTTATCTTTCTCCACCGGCTCTGCTTATAAAGTTGGGGAGTATACACTAATTAGTGTGTCATACTGAAGAGGTGCATACAAATGATGTGATCAGAATATCCTTTTGGAGGGTTTCAAGTTTTGAGGCAATGGAATCCCTGGTCATGAAATCTACACCCGAAAAACGACTACCCGCTACTGAATTGCCTGAGCAATAGAGGGAATATCCGGCTGCTTTCCTCTGGGAACTGGACTTCACTGATAGCAGCGATGTTAACATTTAGCCTTGACAGTTTGTTTGCACTTAGAGCGGTGCGACGTTCTCGTCGACCACTCTCCGGTGTGTCCAGGATGGTTTTTATATAGGTAGGTGTGAACCTTTTCTTTACTGATGTTCGATCGCATGAGAAGCCCATTGACTGCAGTTAGACAACTGGGTAATGCAGAAGACGACCGTTATTTCGTTTACCTTTTCTAGGCCTCTTTCGATATGGAGAATGCAGTGCTGTCCCTATATAAGGCTCCTTGGTCAATCATGGTGCTGCTGAAGGATGTTGTCGTCCCCAAGCCAAGAACAGACAATCAATAACCTGAACCCCTTGCGTGCTGGATTGGGACTGCGACTTGCCATGTCATCCCCCACATGCCGTTTTCGCCCCATTCCCATGGCTACAGGGTTTGGAAATGGTTGGTGGAGGCGAACGTCTCCCTCAGGCCTATGCAGTGGAGATATTATCTGAAGTGAAGTGTGCGCTAAACTGGCCCCACTCTTTACACCGGGATTAGACCTGTCATGGCCCAGCAAGCTGAGACGATGACAGTGAAGTCCCAGGGTCGTAGGTTTGGCAGAGAAATTGTGTTAGATGGCCGCTGATCAAAAAGATTCCTCTGCCCTTTTGACATCTATTTAATCTTGCAGGGTGACGAGCTACCCTCCTAACAGACAAATACTGTTGGGATACCAGTTTAGTTGCCGATAATCCAACTATGAAACAGGTATTACTGGGTTGCATAGCATCAGTAGCGCTAGGAGCGGCATCATACCCACACACACACATCATATTGCTATACACTTGTCTGAGTTGCTATCCCAGTCTTTTTTGTTGCTTTGTTTTTGTGTTTTTTTTTTCTAATAAATAGTGAAATTAATAAAAAAACAGCCTAAAATGAGAAGTCCTACTGTAGAAAAACTGTGCCTGCGACAGGAATGGAACCTGTATCCTTTTTTACATCAAAGTATTTTTTTACACTCGTTCGACATTATTTCTTATTACTGTTATTTTGGGTAAGAAACTGCAGTTATAATATATAGATTCGTATAAGTCCTAACGGGAAAAAACCTGTTTCCTTACCAGGCAATTCTTTTTCCTGGCTGGTTTCCGTGGTTGAACTAGACGTGGCATACTTTGGTCTAAGAAGTGGTGTCACTGAGGTTAAAAAGGATGCAGATTCAATTCCTTTTGGAGGCACAATCTTTCTTTAGTAAAAGATTTAGGCTAGTTATTATTAATTCCAGCGTTTAATAATAATAATAATAATAATAATAATAATAATAATAATAATAATAATAATAATAATAAAGCATGGATAGCAACTCAAACACGTGTAGCCACTAAGAATAACGTTTAGACATAACATAAAACACTTGCATTATTTACATTATTCGGACTATTATTCTCATCTTCATTGCCATATCCAAAACGTTTCGGCAGTTATTCGATAGATTGACCTGATATTAAACTCACAACTCTTTCGGTCTAGTTATTGGATGTAACCAACGCCATGTGTCCTTGTGAACATCTATTTATGACTTTTGGGGACTAATAAACATAATTTCTCAGAAAATTTTTTATACCAGTGCTCATATTGCAATTTTTCTGTTATTATTATTTCATTTTTTAACCAGAGCTTATATTGCAATTTTTGCTGCTATTAATTATTTTTCTCTAGCACTCCTTATTATTGGTTCCCATATTGTATTTTGCTATACTTGGTTCGCCCAGGAGATTTTTGTTGCGTAACACGTCTGCTGATTCCTTAAGTTTTCGTATTTTCCAGTCAGGCTCTGTGTCTATAATATCTACCTCATCCTACAGGCGGAGTGGTGATCATCCTTTTCCCTCCATATGTGTTACTGCTTTACGATGTTCTTGTAGCCATACCCTAAGAGGTCGGCCTTTGTATTTCTTACCACAGTTGCACGGAATGGCGTACGCACAGTGCTTAGTCATGTTCTCCTCTAAGGGGCGTCATACACGGAAGGAGTGTCTGCTACGGGTTTAACCACTTCTGAAGTTTGTCATGATGTTATATGGACCATAAATACTTTGTATTTTTTCCGATAATCCCTTCACATAGGCTAGGTAGGCTGAAGCTGTTTTCTGAGTGCTGTTTTCCTCTTGTATCCTTCTATTTCAGTTTGTTGGAGCTGCTGCAATGTACCTGGGGTAGTTGTCACGTTGTAGGGTACTGCTTATACTAACCAGTTCTTGTTTGTATGTTTCTGGATCGCCACTTATGACTTTTGATCGTTGTTGCAAGCAGAGGACGATCCCTTTCTTTACACCGTATGGATGGTGGGAGTTGAAGTTAAGATATTGTCCAGTAAATGGAGGCTTGCAGTATACGGATGTCTTGAACCCCTTCTTTGTTCGAGATATTAGTACATCCAGGAAGTTGCCGTTTTCACGTAGAAAGGTCAGATAGTTTGAAATTCTGGCGGGACTTTTGTAGTTGTCTCCATATTTTTGGTATATCGGATCCCCATACCGATTCTTTAATATCTTGTCTACATCTCTATATCTATATCTTACATTATCCGGGTTGTTATCTTCATCTTCAATGTCATATTCACAACGTTTCGGCCGTTATACTCTACAGCCTTCTTCAGCTGACTGGAATTTCGAACCGAACACTGTATTTCGTTCACCGGGGCAGATTGTTTTAATTCCACGTGTCATGACTCTTTCGTATGTCTCAGTTATTTGCTTTTTTTTATTCACCTGTGACCCAGTATTGAACTCACAACACTTTGGGTCTAGTCACTGGATCTAACCAACATCTTTATCCACTGGGCTACCACAACTAAGTAGGTGTGGTTATCCACGCGTTTTGTAATGAAATTATTTTTAATAATTTTTTTTTTCCCGTGATGCTTTAGAGCAATCACGGGTTATATAATTTCACCCTTCCCTTCTTTCATTTCCGATCAAGTCTTTTGAATATTACATATGGCTGAACTCGAATCACGACTAGAACTATCCTTTCATTAAATTTAACGTTGGATTAGCGGATTCTTTCATAAGATTTAACGTCGGTCAGCGATTTGTCCCCTTTCTAGGCAATCTCGGCTTCGAGCACTTTACTGAGTAGGTAACTTTGCTAATTTTCTCTTTCTTTTTTCAGTATTGTCGTCTTTTTTCGAGCCTGTATCTGGAAAAGATTTTAGATTTTAACAAGCTGTCCGTTTGTAGAACCACCGGTTTTTGTTTTTCTTTAGTATATACATACATATATATATATATATATATATATATATATATATATATATATATATATATATATATGTATGTATGTATGTATGTGTGTCTGAACCAAAATTAAAACAACAAAGTTCTAGATATGAATTTGAATTTATTTAAGATTAAATGGACAGATAATATGGCCGAAATAAAACCTAAACCTTACATTTAAAGATCAATACGCGTCACAGATTCAAAAAGTCGTAGAATGTAACCAGCACTTGAGTCCTATATAACCCTGCATATAAGTATTGCGTCTTTAGACATACCTATAATCTCTGCTAAACAGGATCGTCTACATGGCGATATATCATTCCAAATTCTTTGCATCTTAGAGATGCCTATGGGAAAGCAGTGCAGCATTTTTTCCCTTGACAGTTCACGAAAATTGGAAGAATTTGTGGAAATTTATGCTTGCTTACGCGCCCTGAAATCTTGACATTTAAGTCAACGTATATTCATCGAAGCAGTCACTAATGCAAGAACTTGGAATTGACTTTCAGTTTTACGCTTAGTCAATATTGACAGTTATGTAAAAAGAATAATTAAAATAAATAAAAAATATATCAATTTTCCAAATTTTTTTGAGTTTTTCATTTTTAATAAACGAAAGAGTCATGTGAATCATTAACTGTAACATAGCACCGAACTTATTTTCGAAATGTGCTTTTGTTCTTTTATCCATTCAAAGCGCTCCATGTTCTTTGACATTAGACTTTTATCTGTTTAAAATTATTTTTATTTTCCCTTGATTCTTCTTTCAAAATATATTTTGAAAGAATTTCTAATTTTATTTTTATCCCCTTATAATGCTTTCTTATCCCTATTGTTTCTTTTCCAATAAAAGAGAATCGGCTGAAAAGTCGTCAGCCCGAATAAGAATTTCTTATATTTAGTCAATGATTTGGGATCGGACTGGTAACTTTCGGCATCCCTTTTCTGTCTTTTTTAGTTTTATTATTCCATCGTCAAGTTTAATTACTTTTTATTTTATCTTATTTTTTTCTATATTATCTTTTATTTTGTCTTTTGTTTTCCCATTACGTATTCATTCTTTCATCATTTCTTTATTTATATCTTTTCATTCTTTTTTCGTTCTTAAAATTAATTTTTATTCGTTATCAGTTAGTCTGCCCCTCGTAATCTTATTTTTCTTTTAACTGACTGCAATTATGTTAATCTTTTAAAATTCGTTTACATTTTTATTAATTCTGCTTAGTTTTGTTTTCATTTGAAAGGATTTCATTAACTTTCTTTTTATTCCCGTGTTTTTCGGTCATTTTTACAACTTTCGTGTATTTATGCATCTTATTTTTGTATTTTTCTACAAATTTCCTTGTTTTTTATTTATTTTCTAATAACGTTGGATAAATCGGAATTAAGAAAACCTGACACTTTCTCCCCCATATATCATAACACAAACGCAATTAAACACATGCACATACACCAAAATATATATATATATATATATATAGATAGATAGATAGATACACCTAGTGAGCCAGACCTACCTAGGTTTAAGTGAAACCTAGGTAGATTTGTCTGGCTCACTAGGTGTATCTAGGTCTGCTCTACGGTTGTATTGAGCTCTTTTGTTAGTTAGTTGTTTACTCGTATTGGGTTTTTTTCTTTGGGCTTCAGACCTGCATCTGTGCGATTTTTTTCGGCAGTAGTTCATGTTTGTAGCTCTTTCTTTTTTTAAAACCTTTTTTTCCCTCGAGATTGATTTGATTATTGGCAAATCAAAAATTCGAGGGTTTTTCGAAACGAGTCTAGTTATCTATATTTGTATATATATATATATATATATATATATATATATATATATATATATATAGTTGAATTGATGTTAGTTTGTGACCCTGGGTTTCACGTTATTTGCGATCGTCAGAAAAACTGATTAATTTGTAAATTTTGGATTTATATATGGTTGCGTATACCACTGTTTTTTTTTTTATGTGTGGGGGGGGGTGGAAATTGTCGTCGGAACGCCACTCATACTTATGCAAACGTACATACACGCACGTTCACTCATTGACGTAAGCAGACACACGCACGCTCACTCACCGGAGCTCACACAAACATAAACATATGTGAACAGTGTGGAACCGGGCATATATGCTCATCCATGTGTCGTTACGTACATACGTAGGCATTTTTTTGTTGTATTCAATGTTGAATTGTGTAGCGAATATATTTTGTTTGTTGCGCTGTCAACGCGCAGACCGTTTTTCTATTTTGTCCGCTGAATAATGTTTTCGCGCACGCACGTATATACGTATGATCGAGTCTGTGTAAGACTATGATAGGTAAAAATTGTTATTATTTTTAATTTTTTAAGGCTGTTTTGTTATTATCTTAAAGCCGGTTATTTGCTTGTTTTTGGCGATTGCGCATATCTAAATGGTAGAAAATCCAATATGCAATACTTATTAGTATTTATGCGGTGGTATTAATTTTGCTGGGGGAGAAGTAAGTATAATTGTCGACTGATACGGTAATGGTAATTGTGGACTAATACGGAAATGGTAATTGTGATCTGATAGTAATGGTCGGGTGATGATAATAACAATTGTAGCAGAAAATGGTTATTGTAAAGTGGTAGAAGTGATCGTATTAATGGTGGTGGAATGATAATAACAATAATTGTAATTATCATGATAGTTTAAACAAGAAAATAATTGGTGTTATGGTGTCAGTGGTTTCTCCTTTCATCTTTATAGGATGAATGGTGGTTTATGTATAGTGTTTGTTGGTATTTTTTTATTCGTTTGTTGGTATTTTTTTATTCGTTTGGCATAAATTCTGATAATAGGTATTTATTTTCCTGCCTGCATTTAGAAATTATTTCTGATCTTATGTTTGTTAAATTCTTTTCTTGGGTATACGAATTTATTACTACCTTTTCGTGTAGGCAAAATACATATGTGTGTGTGTGTGTGTCTGTCTATGTGTGTGTGTGTGTGTGTGTGTGTGTGTGTGTGTGTGTGTGCAAATATATAGAAAAATAGGAAAGGATACGTTAGGTAAATAATCCGTAGTTCTTTCGTATTTTTGTTTTTATTTTTAAAAAACAGCCTAAAAAAAATCATAACGCCAGTAACTCTCTGTCAGTGAAACAAACTAGGCGATATGGGTATAATGAATATCACCATTCGCTTTAATTTAGACCCCCCAACCCTACCTTGACTTGACCTTTTTCCGAAAGTAACTGATATTTGTTAAACCTTACGCCCCTTATTTAAATTATTTCTTCAGCCGTTTCCGTTTATGAATGAATATGCCTTATAAAGATGCGTACATTTCAAGATTAATGATTCAAAAAAATTTCGCTTTTGCCTTTTTTGTTTTCTTTCTGTCCATTTTTTTTTCAGTTATAGCTTTGAAAAAATAAGTACCGTTTAAGAAAAGAAAATAAAGAATTTTTCCCCCATTTTTTTTAGTTTATACGCTCCCCCGTTTTTATTTTCGAATTAATTCCAGTTGATTTTTTTTTCTTTAGCAGCAAACCTTTATTTTTTTTATTTTGGTTTGACTAATTTCAAACCAGACTTTTGTATTTGATTTATTTATTTTTCTTTCTTTAGCGACTTCGGCCGCAAACTTTTATTTTTAATCTCGTTTCAAACCTGACTTTTGTATTTCTTTTCTTTTTCTTCTGCATTTTTTTTTTTTTTTGTTGACGCAAAAAAAAAACAGTTCTTTTATTGTTTTTGAATTTTGAACTTTTATTTTTCTTCTCTTGTCTAACTTGTTTTGTTTTGTTTATTTTTCTCGGCAGCTTTTGGACGCCAATTGGAATTCTTTTAATTTTTAACTTTTAAAGTATTCTATATTCTTTCTTTTATTTACTTATTTGAACTAGTTTAGTTTAATTTGAATACCTTATCAGTTTTATTTGTTTTTAATTTGGGTTAACTTTTAGTTTTCCCACTTTTTCTTTACCAGCCTTTATTTTAAAGTTTATTGCTGTTCGTCTTTGTATAATTCCTTCTTTTAAAATAAGTATTTATAAATACAGTGTAACCCGGATATAAGATACCCTGATATAAGAGAAACCCGGATATAAGAGGTATTTTCTCTGGCCCCAAATTAGAGCCATACTTACCTAAACATAATAGACAAGAGAAACCTGGATATAAGAGACTTAGTCTCCGTTCCCTACAACTCTCTTATATCCAGGTTACACTGTAGTTTTATTGTTTACTTTTTCATTGGTGTAACCAGACATTCTGTTTTTTTTATTCTTTATTTTGTAATATTTGTTTAATTTCTTCTAAATTTTAGAAGAATCGAAATCCTTATTTTGCATGTTCGTTTTCTCCCCTCACTTTCCTTTTTACAACAAATTTGAAAACCTTTAGACCCGCTGTGAGAATTTTTTCCTTCCAAAATGGCTGACGAAGGTAGTTAAAAAGGATCTTTTGGGGGAAGCCGCTCATTATTTGGTGAGCAGGAATTCCGTTACCAGCTGCTACTAATGTTAAAAAGGGAACTGACGGGGGCTGTGGTGGGACAAATTAAAATCTAAAATTCGAACGTTTGCGGTCAATTTTAGTCGTCGACAATCTAGATAGATTAGCGGCGCAAACAGCTTGGGAGAAAAAGAGTTGATCGGGCAGTTAAACCCCGTGATAGTGGGGAAGTAGCCTTAGCTAAGGCAGAGTTGGTCTCCTTGCTTCTCAAGATGGATCAAGCTCTGGTAGTTAGGGCTAGATTAAAAAGAATGTCCTCTGAGGCGACGGATATGGCCGCAGAATTGCGTGCAGAGGTAAGTAGGAATGCATCACGGCGGCTGATCGTCAAATTGCCAGATAAGCGGACCGTGACTACAAATTCGGGCATATGTGAGGCTTTTCGGGATTATTTTCGGGGTCTTTTTATCAGGGAGCCCGGTCTGAACTCTGCTCAGTTCGACGCTTATTTAGCCGACTTTCCCTGCCTTGAGTCGGCTGAAGCGGCTGGTTGCGAAGCTCCCATCAGAC
Source organism: Acanthosepion lycidas (assembly GCA_963932145.1). Classification (NCBI taxonomy): domain Eukaryota; kingdom Metazoa; phylum Mollusca; class Cephalopoda; order Sepiida; family Sepiidae; genus Acanthosepion; species Acanthosepion lycidas. The sequence goes on along the minus strand of OZ010574.1, from coordinate 120,765,068 downwards.
AGTTGGAAATCTGGGAAGCGTTGAAACAGGTTGGCCTGGATAAATCTCCGGGATTAGATGGTCTTCCTTACGAAGTCTAATTGAGGCAGTCGCCCGTTTTTATTCCTTTGCTGGAACTGATTTTCAACAACTGGATGAAGCAAGGATCTATATCTCAACGTTTCACCAGAGGTTGGATTAAGATGCTGCGTAAGGACAAAAACGGTGGGGATGGGATAGGTAATTTGCGCCCTTTAACTATGTTAAATACAGGGTTAAAGATTTTGGCAAGGATCTTAGCCAACCGTTTGCGGCTTGTCCTGTCTAGTCTGATTGGCTCCGAACAGACTTGTGCTGTGAAGGGCAGGACTATTCAGGACAACCTTCATATGGTCCGGTTCATCATAAATAAAGTCGACTGTGAAGCCGCGCTGATCAATTTGGATCAGTCCAAGGCTTTTGATAGGGTTGACCATCGATTCCTGGGGGCTGTTCTTTCAGCTGTCGGTTTCGGACCACACTTTCGCTCCTGGATCCGTCTTCTGCATGCGACTCCCGGTGCGCTCATGTAAGTGAACAGGGTAAGATCGGATCCTTTCGTAGTGTCTCGATCTGTTCGTCAAGGTTGTGCTTTATACGGCAACTATGCTGAGCAGAACTTAGTTACAGTTTCTGGGAAAGAGCGTGTTATCTAGCGTAATCAACAATTTGAACAAGGCCAGCACGCTCAAGCTCTCGGCCACGATGACTTGTGATTTTGTGATAGCACAGCTATCGACAGTCTCCAAGGGTTCCGTGTACCCAATTTCACTCACATTACAGGCACTTTCCAAAGGTGCCGCACGCTAGGATCGACCCCCTCCAGTTCGATAACATCAGGAAGTCTTCTTTCTGACAAGGCGACCATGGTGAGATGCAAACCCGGGTTTGATGGTCAGAATGCGAACGTTCTCACCACACTGCCACGTGCCTATCAGTTATGGGTTAAATAACTGTTATGGGAACTTACGCATAATAATAATGGACTATTCCTGACATTATAAATCCTGCGCCTCTTAGGAGGTATGAGGTGATTGTAAGACGAGGAGAGATAATTGAGAGCATGTTGTAAGGACATTGGAATAGTGATACTTGTCGAGACAACATAGTTCACTCTAACCAAATCTGATAGTCATTACTAATACTTCTAGTTCTTTGTATTATATTTCTGTTGTAATATATCTTTGTATTCCATACCTGTGTTCGTGTTATTCTTTCATTGGTTCTAACCTTGGATCATCACCGTGGTACAATGAATTTAGACCATAACAATAACAGTGAAGATGGACCCTATATTGTTGCCAGAATCTATAGGAGAATATCATCTCTGAACTCGAAATATTGTGCTGCTCTGGGTGAGGGTAGTTACTTGAACTGTAACTATAGTCTCCCGAGGAAATTTGAAGTATGAACAACTTGTTCCAAGGCAAACAGACCTTGATCCTATTGGCGGCCTCGGAAATGAGTAACCACCCAGAAAACGAAAAATAACGGTGATTCCCAGTCTGGTTTCAAGTAGAAACAGCTCTGAGTGACGATCAGAATGCTGACAAGGAACATTAATAATGGAAATCAAATATGGGCGTTTGGCCGAGATGTCAGGACTTTCACTTTTCGACCATGAAACCCGGGTAGGAATCATTTCACCATGGTCGATTTGTGAGGAAAGTGAATATTTTTTATTTTATCTACTGTTGACAAGATCCTGCGGAGCGAAATGACCATCCAGATGGGGTATTTGATAATCTCATTTATTTGTAATTTACACACACAGACACACACACACACACACACATATATATATATATATATATATATATATATATATATATATATATATATATATATACATACATACATATATGACGCTTACGAAAGAAAAAATGTATTGAGAATAAATATTATAAAACCATATCCTTATCTTGATCTCATTATAACCCAAGAATTGGATTTAAGGAAAATATCTCACCTAGT
>OZ010574.1:120735576-120760576 GCA_963932145.1 Acanthosepion lycidas | reverse complement strand
GTTGTTCCACATACATAGAACTTTCAAAAGAATAGAATTTTATCAAATATTTATGATCATGGCGCACATAGTGATTAAAGTAGATTATTTTATTTTATTTTTCGACAAAGAAATGTTATATATAACTTCATAATGTTTCTTTCGAAATTTTGCCAGCAACATGGAACGATTGGAAACATGGAAGAAAGGAACAAGGAGAGATTATTTGAAAAAGGCAAAAGGTCGTTCAGAAAATTTCATTGATGTGGAATTTATTTTGATGAATTCGTTCTTGAAAAATAGTTGATGAATTTCCTTCGTTCATATTTATTTACAATAATTCTGTCCTCTTACATAAAACTACTTCATCAAATATTTTAAAAACCACATCACTTGATGATTTTCAATAGCGGCCACATCTAATATATAACTAGACGGGAAAATACTCATATGATTAAGATACTGAACTTCCTCACTATTTTAAAGAAAGGTTTAGGGAGAAAAGTCCCATATTTTTCTCGAAAGAGTGATAACAGTTAGGGATCTTGAGTAGTTTATCTTTCTGGAAATGTTTATTTTAAGAGAGATTTTCTAAAATTTCAACCGACTGTCACGCTATTAATGTCGAATATTTCCTCTATAGAAACACAATTATCATAATTATTTACAATAGAAACATACGTAAATTAATTAGTAAGATTACACATTTCTAAATAAGTACATTAATAGCGTTTGGTCTGTCTTATTTGCAAATACGTGTTTCATTATATCAAAGATCGACATGTTAAAATCTGAAATTTAACTGAAAGATGCACAGGTACACATGGTTTTGTATTTTGTGGGGAAATCAAATTACAAATCTTGAAAGGATTAACGGCTTTACCAAAAAACAAGCGGTTAACGGCAGCCTCACGAGGAAGAATGAAAAAGTGACGTAATTCTAGTGAACAGTTGAAGGTCTGAGTTAAAGACAGTCAATCAAAGATTCTTTCATATCAAGAACGAAAGAATATTATCAGTTCCTTGATGCCTTCATGGATTTCATTGAATGAAGACACGTAAACGGTTTTGCTAATTAAAGCGATACAAGAACCAAGGGCGTTGGTGAAATCATATCAGCACGACATTTAAGAAAAAAAAACTCTTCATTGAATTACTCAAACTACAAAACTTTAAAACATACCATTGTTTATATTAAAATGTTCCTTGTGCTTCTGTCTACGTTTATTACAGTCATTTAATACGTTAAGTTTGTATGTTTTGTACATTTACAATAATTTTTATTATTTTGTTTCTATGAAAATTATGTCAAGACGATTCACCGCAATTACAACATATCAGGAATTACTGCAGAGATTTCATCACGCATACGCACACACGCATGAAGGTATGGGTTTTAAAAATATTAGGCATTAGATGTCTTCCACGTTGTGTTCTAATTATTATTGATTCGAAATGAGAATTCGGAGAGCCAAGTTCGAATTTCAGTCGAGCTTGTTACTTACGCACAATTTATCTTGGAAAAAGTACCAATCCATCTTATTTCCTCTCAGCTATGAGTTGAATAGCAAGACTGACTGGGTCATATAGCCTTGGTTAGCAATCAGTCTGCTGCAGAAAGAAATAGTAACCTACTGCGGGAATGTATTCTTCCCAGCCAATCATGACTCGAAAGAGAAATGATCGTCCAAGCGTTTATCACCTGTTTCTTAATTGACTGACGTATTAAATATTCCAGACAATTATGAGTTTCAAATGATCAGATGTTAGTATTATAATTATTGTATCATATATTGCCATGCTTATGTAGAATTCGTACATACGATCCAATGTTACATTTTCTATAAAAGTGGATAGTATCCTGTATCGCTCCAAGAATACCTGATAATTCTTGATATTCTCTACCATTACAAGAACTAGTTCCGTCAAAAAATAGAGTACTGACAGGCATTGCTCGGTCTTCATTTTCCAGTCTCTATAATATCCAAAAGCGCCTACGCTGCCTTGTGGGTGATTAGTTATTTTACACCCTACAACCCCTTTCTCACAGAAGAATCGCTGCAAGCCTCCTATTCTATGGCTAATTCCATGAAAAGTCTTCAAACGAAATTCATTACTTAGTTCCACCAGTTATAATCTTCACAGATATGACCTTCATTCTCTTCCTATTCTATTGGTGTGGTGTAAGTTACACACTTGGACAGCTTGTGGAACCAACTCTTAAAAGGATACTTCCCCAATCACTACAAACTTCACCTTTTCAATTATATTAACAATTATCTTCTTCACATGTCCTTATAAACTCTGTCTCTTTCCTCTTAATCTGTAACCCTCAACATCCACTGGCTCCTGGGGCTTGTACAGGGTGGTCATTATTGCAAAAATGTTCGGAATTAAACTAAAATTGTTTTAAACTGAAGGATATTAATTGAAAGAAATATATATGTAGATAACTCATTCGCTGCGACTTCTTCATAATGCACAATAAAAACTTGTTATTGCAGAATCTATTGCGCTAACTAGTTTTAAAAATCATTTCGATTTATTTTCGTTAAATGATTTGTTTTTTACGTTTTATCAACCTAATGACGATTATTCAAAGCGGAAAAATACTTGGGATTGTAAGATTTTTTTCTGAATGAATGCTCCATTAGAAATGTTTTTGAGAACAACAATGATTTTTCCAGATACAAAACCTAAGTATTTAGCCAATACCTGGAGGAGGTTGATGGTTTTATATCTTTCCCAAATATACTTGTGAGTTAGTGAATGTACTGAATCCAAATGAAATTTGAACTCGTCTCTCCGATTTCTCGTTCCATGTTATCACCCATTACAACATCCACACATCCACAATTGATTAATTAGAGAAATATGTCTTACAGTATCGAATAATAAACTATAAAGTGTTCTGATAAATCATTTTTTGCAATTTAGAAATCTGAGAGCTATTTGCCGAAAAGTTATAAATTATATAGAGTAAGTTGTTTTAGAAAAAAAAAGGCTAAAACGAACTGATTCTGAAAGAGTAAATAAAACATTTTGAACAATAAGGGTGTACTTTGACAGTTTTACAGACACTTTCTCGCAATTAAAATGTTACAGGCAACACTATCATACATTTTACAGTCTAAATCACGAGTAAATCTCATGTTTTCTACATATTTAAGTTAAAGCAGAAAAAACTTGAACGTTTTATAAGTTAGTAATAAAAACAATGCGCATTTTAACCACAAATATTAGTCGTGTGCAAAGTGGTCATTTGTGAAATCTAGAAACTGAATACACATTGTAAAATGTGTGTTTTACTTGAAACTTTTACAAATACCTCAAAACGTCTTCATAGCGCAAGGATAGTACAGAGAACACGGGAAGAAGAGACGGCAGAATGACTAGAGATTTGTGTTTATTTAATTATCGGAGCTTTCTGTGCAGTAAGAATCCAAATCATTTGAGTAGTTTATTATCGATTTTTGATTGTTTTCCCTATCCAACGTAAAGTATCAACATACTGCTGTAACAGAAGCAACAATACTACAATGCAAGGAAACTAGGAATAAAATAAAAAATAATTCATTGAAGATGTCAGAACCAACAAGTACATACATTTTGTGGAATGGTAAATGTTATAAAACATGATACAGAATGTGACACAAAAATCTGACGGCACTTTGAAATAACGAAAGATACCCACCCCCCAAAGCTAAACAAAATATTAATAAAAGAAAGTCTTCATTCGAAACAATGAAAAGCGTGATGAACTGCTATGTATTATCGATCCAGTGAATGCTGGACAATTTCCCAATTGATGAAGTGGAAACTTGAGACAACAAAGACGCCGTTCTACAGAAAGATACTGAGAATACTATGGACCGGGAACCGAGCACGAACTATTTTTAATGAAAATGGAAACAAAAAGAACATTTTTATTTTGAATCCGAAAGAGGTAGTTGACATTTTTTGGACACATAATGTGTATAAAAGAGCTTTGGAAAAATAAATACTCACATGACATTTTGAAGAGAAGAGGGTGCATTGATTAATTTAATTAGCTTGTATAAATGGGTGGCAGAAGAAGGACTGCTAAGTGTAGTAAGTGGGGAATATTGCTTAGAGTTAGAACAGATAGAAAGTTGTGAAGAGTCGCAAATTCCATGTCCTATATGGATACAGCACCTGAAAATGAAGAGGAAAGGAACGGTCAAGTGTTTTCATTTTTTAAGCTATTCGTTACTTAGTTGTAAATACGTTTAATTTTAAGAAAGAGAAAGTCATACATTTTCAATTAGTTTATGGAGTATGTACAACTTTCTGAAGCCCTAGGCTGTTTCATATACATACAGTTTAAAGTCGTCTTCACACGATTTGTTTTAATCTATCAGAGCAAATTTTCTTTTTTTAATCTATTATTGGCCAGTATACTCTCTCACAAGAGACTTGATATACTATCTAATCTCTTATATGATAGTAAATGTTGGCCAAATTTATAGGAAGAACGAATTGCAGGCGATTGAGAAGTGGTTTTACTGACTAATGTTATCAATAACATGGAAGTTTCAATGGAAATTTGTGCTTACAAAGGGAGATAGCTGAAATTCTAGCGTTATATAATGAAAAAAGGCCTATATAAATTAACACTTACAGAGCATTTTAAATCCAAGAAAAGTGGAGGAAAAAATGAGTAACTCATTTGAATAATTTGGATGGATGAATCAGAGACCGGCAACAGCGGGGAGGCGTAAAATATCAAAAGTTACTTAGTGCAACACTGCAAGAAGCTGTGACAACCCATAGTCGCATATACATGGACGATGAAAGAAGAGGGTCAGAGCTTAATCGGAATGTCTATGATTTAATAAGCGTAAATTAGTTGTGGCAAAAGGAAGAAAATGTGTGGCATCCAGTAAGGATCGAACCTCACTACTCAGTCGTAATTGATCTAGCGAGACAATCTTGCTAACTATGACACCGCATTTAACTATCCCGGAATCTAAATTTATATAGAATGGGGATTCGTAACACTAATGACACGTCATTTTCAGCGACATTTAATTTTTGAAAGAATTGAAAGAGTTAGGGTTTGAGTTATAATTTTTCTCAAATACTTAACATCAGCTTATTTGCGACCAAATCTATAATATAGCTCCTTCAAAGTTTTCTTTTGGCTTTTTTTTTTTTTTTTTTTTTTTGCTTTCAATCATTTAATACAATTATTCAGCTACATTATTGTTTTCAATTATTTCACTCAAAACAAGGCAAAATAGATGCAGGATTTTAGTGAGTGGAAAAATACAAGAAAAAAATATTATTAAGTAGCTAGAACAATAAATGAACAGATGTTAAGAATCCAGAAGATAACGTCTGACATTGCATTTAAATTTTTGATGATCAAACTTGACTGGAAAGCAAAAAGCAGGAAGAGAGTTTCACAAGCAGGGTATGAATGAAAGAAAAACTATTAGAATGAAACTGATGAATCACTTATTTAATTATTTAATCTCAGATTAGTTATGAAAATAAAATAAAAATATGCAGATACGTGTATGATCAAAAGTACACTTTATGCTAGACTATAAATTGAAAATAATATATGTGTGTGTGTGTCTCTAAAATGGTTCACGGTTTTGATTGACTCGCTGAAAAGAGCGAAGCATATTAAACTCGTTAAAACATATAAAGGTGTATTGAATAAAATTATAAAAGTAAACGATTCGTTTGTTATCAAACTTGTCCATAGATTTTGTTTTATATTTTAATTAAGGTTTATGCCAACGCAATAGGCAGCAAATAAGGTTAACCAGGAAAGAAATGAACGACTGTTGAAATAGTTTGTTTAATTTTCTTCACACAATCTGACCACCTCATATTGCATTACATAGCAACTTGTTAGTTTGTAGATAGCCATCTTTAAGATCATGTAGGAGCCCGTTTTTTTTTGACAACAGTGGATTATATCTACCTGACTGTAGTTATTACTTTGCTTTTATATAAGTTATACTTCATTTTTCTACTTCTCTTGCTATTAATATACCCCTATAGTTGTTAAATTCACAAACCTTTTGTTCTTATTATGTGTCCCAGTAACTGTAGTTTCCTACTTTAGTTTGTTTCTGTTACTTCGAAGTTTATATATTTTCTAAACAACTTTGTTAGGTCAAAGTTCTGTTCATAAAATTCTCAGCATTCGAAACATGTTTCTTTCGGCTCGCTTCCGTACTTCATTACAAAATTCTATCTGAAACAATGTGAACTATCATGTCATTTAGAAACAGCAACCAATTTCTGATTGTAAGTACCAGTTTCCTCGTATGTTCCTTAAAGTTCTCCCTTGCTCATATGCATGCATTATATCTTCAGCATTCATCGGTTGAATCATTTCTCTGCCGCCTATCTTCCTCTCTGATATATATGGAATTCGATATTTGGTAGCAGGTCAGCACTGTTTTCTTTGTCAGTAAGAACATTTTCCTATTTTTAATACTTTGCTTAGATTGTGGAAGGCAACTTTCGCTCTTCCTATTCTGATTTGCTAGGAGAGAATATCTGAGAAACAAAGTGTTCATGTCTCGTTATTCTGAGTTACAATTAGTATGATTATTTTTTAATTTAATCGTGAATCGATAGGAGTATAAAAGAATGTTTGAATTATAAACTAATGGGGCGAATATAGTTTATAATTGGACAATGAAAAAGTAATTAGACGCAATCATCTATTGTATTAGGAGAAATTGACAAATGAGTATTTATAGTTTCTGATTAATGATTTCTCTTATTAAATTAGGGTCAGCGCTTGCCAGTGAGCCGTTACTAAGTATAAAATTGAGTTTTCATTTACTTGTATTTTTGACAATTCTGGTGCAGATGCACCGATATGGTTCACTTAAATGCAAGAGACATTAAAAGATAACGTCATGATAAATGATTTTTAGCGTATTTTATTTGTATTCAAAAAAAGCTTCTCTCTATCAATCACCGGAAAGATCGCTACTACTTTTTCTTCAGCGTTGCTAATATCAACCCTCAGGAGAGTGACTCGTTGCGCCTTATCGAGCTTACATTCTCAGCTGACGTCAAGTAGAAAGATTATATTGACTCCATTACAAGGTCTGTTGCTAAGCAAGTTGTTTCACTGTACAGCGCTAGACAATTTTTCTCACCTGAATATATCTTACATATTTATAAGTTTACCATTTGTCCATGCTATGAATATTGCTGCAACATATGATTCGGTGCTCCAGTATATTTAGACCTTTTTGATAAAATCCAAAGAAGAATCAGCAATATTATTGATCCTCAGCTGGCGACTCGGCTTCAGTCACTTTCCCACCGCCGTAAGGTTGTTTCCCTGTGCCTTGTCTATAAATATTTTCATGGTAACTGTTTAGATGAACTTTCGCTATGATACATAGTATTTATGAATTTGAACGCAATACTAGATTGGCGGCAATGTCTCATAAATTCACAGTTCAGTTTGCTAGATGTAACCGTATGTTCTATGTTTTTAGTTTCTTTTCTTGCACTTTTCTTTTGTGGAACTCTTTTATGACTCCATTCTATTCAGCCATCTTTGATCTTCAACCATTTAAATGCCATGTCAATCATTATCTACTGTCTTCTTGAGTATTCTTCTATTGTTCTCGCTTCTTAATAATGCTTCTCTCTTTTACTTATTCCTTCGTACTCAGTAACTTCTTGTGACTTTGTAGCTTTCTGCCTTACATGGGGTGAAAGGATTAAAAATATATCCCAAAACATACAACAGTCTCTTTCTGACTGGAAGTATTAATTTCCTTGTTGTTGTTTTTTGTTGTTTTTTTTTTGTTTTTTTTCTTGTGGGGGGTTGTTTTGTTGTTTGTTTTTTTTTTTTGTTTTTTTGTTTTGTTTTTTTTCTTAAACTTACTCTTTGCCCACATTGTTTTTCGGCATTGGTCGTTAGATCTACATATCTAACGCTTCACTTTTCTTCCAAAGCAAGGAATTGTCCAACATTTACAAGGATGCAGAATATTGCATATCAGAGTAAGCAGGACCATTTTATTTGTTTCTAGCAATATTACCCTACATCTTAGTAATTCGTTTTCTTTCAGGGAGACAGTATTCGCAATGTCGATGCGCTTTCGGATTTCCGCATCACATTTTCTTTAATGATATAACACTACACAGAACTTTCAATAATTTGTCTCTTTAAACTCAACAGAAAAGTGTTTCCTCGGACTGGCTAATACGGAGATTATGTCGCCCAGTATATATAAACATCGTACTTGTTCATGACATATTAAAGAGTGCAGTCGTATCAAAATGAAACTTAAGCATTAAATATAAAGGTAAGTTAATTACAATTCTCAAATATTCTATTTATCTTTAGCCCTACTTAATCGTTTGTAGGGGAGCGTAATAATATGCAAGCATGACTCTTTAGGCCTTGATATGGATATTGAGCTCTGTTACGTATTCGGAATAACAGATGTGTCCCAAACGTTGGTAAAAGAAAATAAGTCAATAACAGTGAAATTTTCCAAGTACAGTTTTACATCTGAGACCTACAAATAGGACTTGATTGTAAATAAAGATAAAGGTGATGGAGACGATGGTGATATCAGGAAATAAAATATTCGGATGAAATCATATAATTCGGTGTTTTAACTGTCAAGATGATTAATAGATTTCTATGTAATTATCAAGTGCAAAAAGATCATTCTAATTAACAAGATGACTGATTCATTTAACGAAATGATTGACTATTTTAAATAATCAAGGTATTCGTAGAATAAAGGAACGATTCTGACTTGTCAAAAAGCGAAAAGTGTTAGAAAAAATCAAGTTTATACTTATTGACGAAAAGGCAGTATTATTTCCAGGGTGTATTTTTTCTTCTCCTGTGAAAAAAAATGATCTTGTATTCTTTTTAAAATGTAGACTGTTTACTTTCGTGAAACAGGATCGCGTATTTTGATCCATTCGCTGAAAAGAATAAACATGTATAAGAATACTAGTTTCATTAGATTTCTCTATATTAACTTTTCTATCACAATGCTGGAAAAAAGATAGATAAGTGATGTCGACGCAAAAACTCCAGTATGTTAATTGTCGAACGAGGTATTAAGTATTTGCTTTTTATCAGAAAGAATATAAAAATTAAGTTAATTTCTTTAGCTATTATTTATTAAAATCTAAGCATCTTCATTTTCAATGTCTAAACCTAGATCGGCACATTTCGATTCTTTATGTAGAAACGTGAGTTTTCCCCTGAAAAATAGTTTAAAAGACTGTATCTGTCTATATTTGAGGTATTATGTACATTATTTACATTATTCGGACTATTGTCCTCATCTTTATCGCCATATTTATTCCAACGTTTAGGCCTTCTTCAGGTGGTTGGAATGTACATTTATTTCGTTCATTGGTGTAGACTGTTCTAGTTTCACATGCTATGTTTAATAGACGTCAGTTATCAGTTACCTCCTGTTAATTTCCCTGTTAAATTGCCACTGCCTTAACCGGATATTGAACTCACACAATTTGGGTCCTGTCACTGGATCCAACTAAAGCCTTTATCCACTGTGACATGTCCTTGAAGGCATCTGTGTATGAATTTCTGGGTCTTATAAACCTAATGTCTTCATCAACCATTTTTACCAGTGCAATTTTATTGTAATTTTTGCTGTTATCGTTACATGTTTTTACCAGTACTCATATTGCAATTTTTGTTGTTATTATCCCTTTTCTCTGGCACTCTTTATTACTGTTTCCCATATTGTATTCATTTCTATGCTTGGTCGACTCAGGAGATTTTTGTGAGATCATAGACATAGAACAGCACTGGAAAATTCTTAAACTTAAGGAATAAGCACATTTGTTAGGCCTCAAAAATTTAGTTAGGATTTAGTTGCAGATTCTTGGGTTATTGGGTCTTGTCGTGGCTTGTTCCAAGTTGAAGGAATGATTCTGGCTTTTTATCTAGTTGCAACTGCCTCGTTTTGATATTAAACGAACAATAAGACAAAACTTATGTGACTAGATTTTGATTATGGAAAAACGATGTTTATCAAGTATGATGTTTCTTTGTAGCATAGGTTGTCTATGGACAAACCTGCTGGGAAGTCACTTCATCTTTTATTGAGTTAGAGTTCGTTTTTCTTGTCAACTGTATTAGTAAAAACGCTTACAGCCGCATCATATTGAAACAGTGCTTCCCCTATGAATACTGATATTAAGCAATGACGAACCTGACCATTACCTAGATGGGTGACAGCTTGGGAATCGCAGGTACTGTAAGCTTGGTTTTGCGGATGGTGTAATAGATAATCGGCCGGAATTATTAATTGAAGAGCAGAGATCTAATTCCAGTTGGGTTCGTTATATTCACTTACGCGCAAATAACATTGAGAAAGAGATGAATTCACCTCTTTTCCTTAGATTTGTTTAATTAGTAAAACTTGAATGAATAAACTATTATAATCTTCCATAAGAATTCTTGTAGTCTAAAATATTTTCTGCCCTTAAATAACCTGCATAGGGTCTATAATTTCGTAGGAAACGAATCAATCAACCAGTTAGTAAACGTTGTTATTCACAGATGTCAACCCAAACGTGACACAGATCAAAGTTACGATGTAGATAAAAATGTCGTTAGTAAGTGTACTTTAAGCTGTTATACCCAATTAAAAGGCGTTTCTTCAAACTCCCAGCACGTTTAGTGAGCCTCATCGTATATCGCTACGTATAACACAAAAAACATAACTGTTTACAGAAATTCTCTACACTCATGTAGTTTATTCTAAATGCCCTAAAAGTGGTTAAGACAGATGACTGCAACATTGTCTCATGCATATATTAATGTTGCCTTGTATCATATTGATCCTAGTATCAGACTGGTCTGAAAGAAAAATGGAAGAGTCCTGTTAGAGAAATCACGTTATTTGAGCCTATATTTCGCGACAGTAAAATTTGCTGCATTTAAAATTTTTATGAACCGATTCAATTTATGTTATTATTATATATTTACAGAAAAGTGGGGAAAATTTAAAAAATTAAACATCGGATTCTGTTTAAAGAAATGATATTCATACATTGAAATATGACTGACAATTTGTATTTTTAAATTGTATAGTGACTGTTATTATTAGGTACTTTATTGCTATACTTATGAATACGTTTCAGACACTATAAATTACTGCCTTCCTTACGTGTTCACACAATTCAATAAACATCTTGAAATATCGAGCAGAAAACTTTCTTCAATCTATCTGCTTTTTCTGTTATCATTTCATGTCTATGTCAGATTAGGCACAAAATCAAATGGTCAAAAAGTTGAGATCAATTTAGTTAAGTAGTAATTTTAGGAACTCGGAATTAAAAAATTAAAAACAGAAACACCATCATTATCTTACCAAACTTTTTCTCTTACATTTAATAATAAAAGAATACTAGGACAACGAACTGCAAGGATTAGTCAATAATAAATTTTCTTTATATAGAAATAGCATCTGCTGGGATTCAGATCTTAGTGCCGTTAGCTTATCACATTTACAAAGTAAATTTAAAGTAGCTGCTCATGATTATTACTGTTATAACACAATGTAATTGCAAAAAGACAAAATCTAGGCTTGTTAGCAAGATGCTAAAATTAAAAGTATAAAATTATAAATATCTAAGAAGAATTTAATCAAAGGATGGAAAATGCAACACCGAAATCAGAAGAGCTGTTGAGACAGGGAAAGCTGTCATCTGGAAGCTGAGCAAAGAATTACAAAACAGGAAAATTTCTTTAGAAAAAATTCTACTGGACTCTTGTGTAATCTCGGTCTTCCTATGTGGCAGTGAATGCTGAACATTCTCTACACATATAAAGAACAGGATTGAGGCAACAAAAACTCAACATGTGAGTAGTGATGAAGTTGTTTTGAGAAAATTGAAACAAAAAAGACACTTATACATAACATCGGATAGAGACATTTGTAATTTCTTGGGTACATAATCAGTAATGACGGCTTAGAAAATTTGATACTCATATGACAACGGAAAATAGCACATAACCTAATAACAAGATTGTGTAAATTGTTACCAGAGCAGTGTTTAGGAGTGATAGCAAAAAGATAAAATCTACTAGCAGTTACAAGGGACAAGATATTGTGGAGAGCCATGATCGCCCAAGTCCTGAAGGCACATAGAAGAATGACTTAGAGGGGAAATTATTGAAGAAATTGAAAATATTTTTTTCGATTTCATGACGATTTAGCTACTGATAATTTAAATATATATAGTTTAAAATATTCATAACTGTTTTATTATTTTCAATATAACATTGGTCTCTTATTTTTATATACATAATTTGTTGCCAAAACTTTAGTCAGTAAGAACTGTTTATATTCTTACTGATGAGACCTAATGTATTGACCAACTTACACGTTGTCTTCTCAACTTTTCTTAATGTTTACTGTACATGTTTCACTAAATCGCATTAGCTGCACCCATGAATCCATGTCTCTCCCCCACCCCAGATATAGGCAAATACCAGGACAGACAAGTTCCTATAGCCTTGGTCTAGTAGAAGGACTGGTCTAAATTCACAATTTTATAGACCAGTGTAATAGAACATTAATTAAAAATTATGGCTCAACATTCAGGTGGGAAATGTGTTAAATTTATTGTTTCGCTCTTTAATAGCTAAAGAGCTGGATAGAAATTGACTTTCTCATTCAACATGTTATATTTTCAACATTCAAATGTTTCCTGTAAATTGCTCAGTATTTTGAAAGGAATATATTGATAATTATGCAGCGTTAAAGACGAGTTTGAATTATTTTATTTATTTATTATTATTATTATTATTTTTTGTAAATGAGGATGTAAAGGTAACGTAAAGAAGAATTAACAGAAAAAAAAGTAACCTGCTTTTAGGAAATCTCAAAACTGGACATTACATCGCGCAAATAAAGAATTAAGTTCATGTTAGAGCTTTACAAAAGGTCAGTGATAATTTCTCCGTGTTTCTATCTATATTTCTGTGATGAGGTATTGTAATTAGTTACATTATTTGGACTGTTATCTTCATCTTTATTGAAACATGCTCGACATTTCGGCCGTTGTACGCTCCGTTATTCGTCAGCTAATAGCATTTTTGAACTGAACCCTTTATTTCTTCCATCAGGGTAGTTCCATGCCCCCTACCTCTTCCGGATGTCTCAGTTATCTCCCTTTAACTCAACTCTGCAGTAGCCAGGTATTGAACTCTTTGGGCCAAGTCACTGGATTAAACCAACTTTTTTTATCCACTGTGTCCTTCAGGAATCAGTGTATGAATTTTGGGGTCTTATAAACTTAATACTATAATTTTATTGTTATTATTGCTTTTCTCTAGCACCCCGTATTGGAGTCATTTCTATGTTTGGCCGGCTTGGGTGATTTGTATGGCCTGGTATAACGATATGATTTCTCACACATCTTTAGAAGATAAGGAGATAACTCCTTTCGTTTTAAGTTCACTCACCTATCTGTGTTCCGTAGCAATTTCGTCTCCAGTCCATCTTTGAAGAAACTTAAGTGTCAGTCTTTTCAGGATTCATGTCTTCAGTTTGCCTTTGAATTGGGAAAACAAAAAATTATCAATGATTTTACAGAGCCATGAAAATAGTCCTTTAAAGATTTAACCACCCACGTATATTGGGTGCGATTTCAAATCTTACGAAACACTTCTAGAGGCGTGGGACTTCAGGATTATCCATTTAAGCAGAGAGAGGCAAGACGTCAAAAAGAAAGGGGATCCAGCCATGAGAGAAGTAAATAGGTGACCAGAGAAGTTAGAGCTTCCCAGCGGTCAGTGACAGAAGGACAGGCAGTGAGGAGGAATCAGCAGGGGCCGAAGCATTGAATGTAAGGTTCCTTTTCGATAGCCAGAAGTTTAGCAAGATAGCAGCCCACCACTCGAAGATGAAGGAAGGATCTCACGGCTAAGTGAGAAATTATATTCCCAACCAGGGAGTCCTGAAAAACAACTGTCTTCGGTTTTGTTGAAAGCGATCATGGCCAACAAGACAAACCTGTGCACATAGTGAGTTCAGTTTATATGCAAATAAAATCAACCTTGGTTGTCATCAGCATGGAACAAAGGACAATCCGAAAACATCGTCAAAAACTCGTCCCAATTCCGCCACGGATGACATCACACTAGCATATGTGTTGATTCATTACGTTTTCGTATTTTCCACTGATATTCTCTATCTATTATTTCAACCCAATCCCACAAGGAGCGGAGATCTTCTTTTTTTCTCTCCATATGTGGTCAACTACGCCTGATTTGTCTATTTCCCATCGTGTTACAGCATTAGAATGTTCTTGCAGTCTTACCTTAAGAGGCAGCCTGATTCTCCTTTATATTTTTTACAACAGCTGCATGGGATGGTGCACTCACAGTCTTTATTCATGTTATCCTCTATGGGATCGTCTTACTCGGAAGAGATGTCAGTGAAGTGTTGAACTACTTTGAAGGTAGTATGTATGTTATATAGACCTCTGATCTTTTGTATTTTTTCTCTCCATATGTGGTCAACTACGCCTGATTTAGAATGTTCTTGCAGTCTTACCTTAAGAGGCAGCCTGATTCTCCTTTATATTTTTTACAACAGCTGCATGGGATGGTGCACTCACAGTCTTTATTCATGTTATCCTCTATGGGATCGTCTTACTCGGAAGAGATGTCAGTGAAGTGTTGAACTACTTTGAAGGTAGTATGTATGTTATATAGACCTCTGATCTTTTGTATTTTTTCCGTTAATCCCTTCACATAGTGTAGGTACACTGAAGCTGTTTTCTGGTTGGTGTTATCTTCTGGTAGCCTTCTATCCTAATTAGAACGGAGCTGCTGTCATGTACCCGGATTAGATGTTATGTTGTAGGTTACTGCTTTTCCTGACCACCTCCTTTTCATATGTCTCTGGGTCACCACTTATAACATTTGCTCGATGACGTAAGCAGCGGGCGATCCCTTTCTTTACACTGTAAGGATGGTTGAAGTTGAGGCATTGACTGGTAAATGTTGTCTTGCTGTATACGGATATTTTGAACCCATGTTCTGTTCGAGATATTAGTACACCCAGGAAAGCGTGTTTGTTGTCGTTTTCTCTGTCCATTGTGAACTGGATCGATGACCTTATTGAGTTCACATGGCCCAGTAGTAGCTGGACCTCTTCCTGATGTAGCCAGAGCATGAAAGGTTCATCGGGTTGGCTTCTTCGAAGTATTCCCTGTATATGTTCGCCATTGATGATAATGGCGAGTACATTGCTTCATACTGTCGTTATATGCCTGATGCCTGCCCGACTACTCACCCGCACATATCATTTCGTTATAGTGTCAAGCGTTGTGCAGTACCGATTTCATTTTTTGAAAGAATCGAATACAGAGAACTGTCGTACAGCAAGCTACACAGTCCCAAACGCCCCTCCTCGAATTGTGAATTCAGACTAGTCCTTCTACTAGACCAAGGCTATAGGATCCAGTCTGTCCTGGTATTTGCCTATATCTGGGTGGGGAGACTTGGATTCATACCTTTTGCAAGGGTGTTATCACGTATGTGAATGTAATGAACTCGATTGTAATTTGAACTCAGCTCTGCGAATTCTCAATCCGATCTACCACTATCTAGTCCACTGTGACCTCTTTCTCTCTCCTCTCTCTCCTCTCTCTCTCTCTCTCTCTATATATATATATATATATATCTATATCATGTGTGTGTGTGCGTGTGAAAATCATCCGTTGCTGAGATTCTCACACACCGGGATAGAACGTGTTTTCTCGAGCAGAGGGTATGCAGCTTCGAATCGCATTGCGGATCGAAATATTATAATGTGTGCATAACAACTATAACAAAAAGGGGAGAGAAAATACTTGCATAGAAGCAGTAATATGAATCATAAAAAGATTGCTTTTAGGCCCAGAACCATTCCATTTGCTTACAGATATTACTGTGGCTCAATATATAGGTCTTCAAGCATTCTAAAAGTGTTTTGCTGACGACTGTAAAAAGATCTATAGTAAGAGACAAGGTAGAAATTCAGTTATTTATCAGGCGATCTGTAATCGCAGAAACTGTAGTAGTAATATTCGTTAGCACACTTTCAAGTGTTTCCTCTTCAGATTTTAGATGTGCTTATCAATCTTCACCTCCAAACTCTGATTATTTCCGTTAATTTATTCAGCATTGCACTGACATTTAAAATCATAAATCACGGACTGGCATGGTGAGAGATAGAACGCCTTCATGGACGGCTTTCAATAAGAGTTTGTAATTGAAAAAAAAAAAAAAACTTTGAACGAATTATCCCGAAAATACCGAGCTAATCTCACCAATGCAATTTAATCGCTAATTGTCTGGGCACTTTGCTGGATCATACATCTATTAAATTGTGCAATTTATGCATGAATACTGGGTTGTGCAGTATCAAGTGAATGTCCATTTTCAACTAAAACCTTAGTAATAAATTAAATTTCAAATTTGAATCTGATTTTAGAATACATAATTAGATTAGGATTATCCGAAGTCTTGATCAAATTCAATTTTTGTTATTTAAGACAAAACTAGAATCCAAATTAGTATACAATCCAGTAAAATTCAGCTTACGTTAGACAGAAGTCAGAAACTCTAGTTTGACCTCTATACCACTATACCCAGAGAAGCACAAAGTAGCTTCTTCTCATTTCTTGTAAGCACTAACTCTGGATGCAATTAATTCAATAATGTATAGAACATGTCAGACCGCTGCTCAACTGATCCGAAAATGTCAGCCATACATCGATAATAAAACTGAAGATTTTCAATACGAGTAAGCAAATTTTGTTCCTTGTATCCAAAAGAAATGATGGCCATTGCAGGACACAAATGACTGTCCATAGTAACACCGTCTGTACATAATATAATCGAAGCTAAATAATAATAATAGACATGATGTCAAATTCCATGGGCTCTAGGAAAACAATCTACGAAAATGGACACGGAGTTACATGGCTTCGATAAAAAGCAACAACACATATTTCTATACCGTTCCTTAACGGAACACACGTAACTTTTGTGGATATTAAAGGTCAAATTTAAATTATCCACTAAATATATGTTACTTGAAAATATTTGTAAATTACGAAAATGTCTAGAAAAATAGCATTTATATTGGGTAATATAGATTTGGTTCATTTTTTACTCGCTTATAGTGCGAAAGGCAAAAATGTTTTTTCAAACACTCAATGAATTAAGAAACAGATATAGAAACAATTATTATCGTTTATGTTTTGATTAATTTTCTTTATTGTTTCTGATTAAATCACTTGTTGTTGAGATAAAATGTATATTATGTTCAGAAAATTATATTTATTTTTTGTAGCTATTGAATTGGTTGATAGTATTATAATTTTGCTTTCATTAATATTATTTGCATTCTACTTTGTGTTTTATATAAACAAAACATCACAAATAACCTAGATAATACTACCTACCTACCCAGTTTTTGTTCTTGTAATCAATTATATCCTTAATATATCATCAAAATAATTTAGGTGTTAAGTGTGTAAGTGACGTGAAACTAATAGTTTTGTGTGATTAATGACCTCATGAGACCAGCAGTATGGTGTGATTATCGATCTCCTGTGTCCGGCAGTATGGTGTGATTATCGATCTCCTGTGTCCGGCAGTATGGTGTGATTATCGATCTCCTGTGTCCGGCAGTATGGTGTGATTATCGATCTCCTGTGTCCGGCAGTATGGTGTGATTATCGATCCCATGCGATCGACAAAATAATGTCAATTTTATCACATTTTTCTTTGCATTCTTTTCTAAATTTTAAAGTTTACTTTTTTAAAGCAATCACACTGTTCTTTTCCTGGCTCTTTTGTATTCCGTGCCCTTTCAATTTGTGGGCGATTCTAGCTCTCCACATCTTCCTGAATTTTCTTCCTCTATGTAATTTTTTCTCCTTTACTATCCCTCTTTGTCTTTGTCCTATTTCGCACACATTTTTTTTATCTAGGCTACCGGCTTTTACCCCTTGCTTTCCTATATTCTGAGAGTGTTAAATTCCCAAGTTTTTCTTCCTCGTTATATTGTGTGTGCCAGAAATTACAGCTGTTTCTTTCTGATTGTTATTCGACAGTTTCTTTCTATTATTTTCCTTAAAAATTAATCATTACGTAAATGGTACCCAGGTTTCTTCAGTAAAACCACTTATTTCCTATCTACTGGGCATTTTCAGGATCTAACAATTTGAGAAAGCACTATTCTTAACACTAATATGTGTACCTACCGCGCAGTATGGGCAGTATCAGTAACCCCCTACCTTGGAAATTAAGTGACAGAAAGAATAGTCTACACACCATCATTATCCCCCCAATTCTCTCTAGTCTAAATCATGTAGTCTTATTAATTAGATTATTTCACGAATGGCGAAACTTATATTAAGCTGGTGCAAAAATAATGACGTAATAATGTCGTTTTTTTACGTTAAAAAATACGTCAAAAACGACATTATTACGTCATTATTTTTGCTTTTAGAAAATTTTCCAAATGCTCTAGTAGTAAATGATACAATGATCACATTCATATTTCGCAATTTCCTTTTTCATTTCTTGCATATTCCAAATAATTTTCTATTTCTTATTTTTGGTCAGTTTTAATTTACTATTGTACTATTAATGTACGAACTGCTGGAATCGTAACATTCGATTATCAGCCAAATTTTCTTCCGTTTGTTTGCAAAAAAATGACGTATTCTTTGGATATTGTTCAGGTAATCTATTTGAATTTCAAATTCCTTGGCAATTGTATGTTTATTGTTCAGTAATATAGCTTCGGTTATAAAAGAAAACGGATCTTCTTAGTGACGGTTTTAAAAAGCAGTCGCACATAAACTTTAGCAACGCTCTACACCATTTCAAACGCTAGACGTCAGTGATATTTAAAAATGGTCACTTTAATTGCGATCTGTTCTTTAATTTCAGATTTCTTCTTTTTTTGACTTCTTCAAAAATGATCAAGGCATATATCTTAACAAAATTAAATATTTATATATAATCATTTATGAATAACTAAAATATCCCCTTGATTATTTATTCTATCATAATACATTCATCAGTAAAAAAAATAAATAGACGCAATACTTTATAGTTTTATTTCAATAATAATATAATGACCTTTTGAGAAATATGGGTATCGTGGATTTTATGATTAAATTAGCGTGAGGAGAGCCAAAGCACAGCAGCAAAATGTACTACTAATTCATCCACGATCATCCCAACATTTTTTTTTTTTACTTGGGTCGATAAAACTTCTAAAGAGCAGATCGTATCGAAAGAGTAACTGTCTAGATTTTAAATAAGGATCTTTTAATTATATTTTGGTTTACTTTTCTCACTCTCTCTATTTTCTTATAATCCTGTTGTTCCTGTTTCTTTTTTAGCACCCAGGTTTTTATTATTATTATTAGTAGTAGTAGTAGTAGTAGTTCTAATGATACTTGTTTTGTGCCTTCCTTTGTCCTCGTTTCCTACAAAACTATCTGCCACCGATTATTATCAATATTATTATAGGTGTCGCTGTTGAATTTAATATGAATCAGAATTGCCCTGAAAAATGGACACGAATTTCATTTCGGCCAACTGGAAAAAAAGAATCTCTTAATTGTCTACGCGGATGAATATTGTGGATGTTTTAATATATTCCATTTTCTCTCAAACATTTACATTTGGGAATAATTACAACTTTCGATTGATGAAGAATTTCATATTATGAACCAATTGTATTCGATTGTTAACAAAACTTAATTACAGTATCTTGATATGTAGACATCATCTATAGGAACCTTCTAAATATATATTGAACAAAATAATAGCTTTGTTTTCTCAGTAACAGTTGCACTATTTCCTGATCACTGGAAATAAAATTCTACTTTTTATTCAGTATACAAAATATTATTACACAGAATTTTCTACAACAAACTTTAAACCCAAAATGTAAAGATTCCATGACTAAAAAAAACAAATTCCTCTTTTAAGCGCTAATACTAAATGGTGATATGGATTACAATTCAACTCTTTGCACTGCGATCAACATTAAATGTGGGCTATGGCATTTTTTTCTTGAGAACAAAGGTCAAAATTTGTTCTCCGTATTATCTGAATACATCTTTGCAGTTAATATTTCGTATGGATTTTTGTCTTTAGAACATAGAGTTAATGAATAATTTATATTTATTTCCAATCGAAAGTCCCGTCGGAGCACCTCATGCACTACAGATGTAGAAATAGTTGATTTCATTCTCGGGTTTGAATTTAGAACTGTTGTACTCCTTGAGGCGTTGCCCTATGATGGTTAACGCACCCAATCTGTTCAAAATATTTATGAGTGCTTGCATTCTTTCTTTTTCTTTTGTTTTTTTTTTAGACTGGTAAGGCAGAAGAAGAAAGTCTACTCTGTTATTTCATCCACAGGTGGAGGAAAAATGGATTCATACCATTTTAATAGTATTAATGCGAAATGATCAAAACGAATTCGATCAGAACTTTGACCCTACGCTTTCATTTCCAGACAGCACTCTGAATTTTCTGTCGGGATTTAATTATACAGAGTTTTCAGTGTTTGGATATGGCTGCAATGTAATCAAGGTTTTCTTCTTCTAGATGGACTACTCTTCCAGGTCAACGATCTCCAGCTACTCGACGCTGATGCTTAAGAGGCAGTAGTGGTGCGGCTTTATCTCTTCTGCGGGTGGTGATGGACTTAGTTTCCAGAGGCTATTTAATGATCTTAATATGGGAGTATAGATGTTGGTAGCATATCCCTAATTACCATAGCTAATATTTCATGTGGTCTATTGTTTTCGTTTTTAATATTATATAATATACTACAAATTTCTTCCTTTCATTGTATATGTTTATATTTATTTTGGAATGATATACTATTTATCTGAGAAAGTTAAGATTTTAGGACACAAAATAAGGGAAAGAAAGCGTGCTAAATTTAACACTCACATGACATTTAAAAGGGAAACCTCATGTAACCTAGCTAGCGAATTTGTTTTTTGAATTCCAGAACAAAGATTTGGAAGGATAGTAAAGACAAATATTAGAAAGAGATATATAGGATAGAGGCCGTGGACAGCTACCTCCGCTCATGTTCTAAAAGGACACAGCATATACAGGTTGCGATGGATAAACTGTCGTCAAAAGTACGCAAAACTGAATATAATATGGGCATCTCATTTTAACAGATATATTTATCAAAATTACATTAAAATATCTTGAAATACTAAATAGTAAATTTTTTCAATAGAATTGGCATTGACTGCAACCACAGCCTCCAGACGACTTCGGAATCTCCTGCATCTCTTATGGGAGATCTATTTGTTTAAGGTGGTGGATACTGCCATAATATTTGTCTTCAGTTCGTCTTTGATGTTACTAAGAGTTTTGTTGGTCTCTTGCTCAATTGCTCCACACACATAATTTAGCGGGTAATGGCTGGGGAATTAGGTGGCTGGATGTAAGGGACGATGTCGTTGCAGAAATTGTCTTAGAGACATAACTAGGTTTTTCTGCTTGTGGGATTCAGAGTCCTGTTGCCAGACATAGGGTCTCCCAGCAGCCACCCTCTTGACCCAGGGTAGTAATATCTACTGAAGGCACTTGATGTAGACTTCTGTGTTGAGTCTGAGGCCATGTGGGAAGATAAATAATGGCATAACGTCACCATCACTAGTGATCAATCTAAACATCTTAGTAATCAGCATTAGACTCATCCAACTCTTTCCGAATCCTCTGCACTGTCTTCAGATGAACACCAAAACACTCTGAAATGTTCGTATTGGATCTTCCAGTGAGATTGCTAACCATTACAGCATGCAGTTTCTAAATTTCTGGCGAAGTGAATTGCGTCGTTGTACTCTTTTTCTCAGAGAAAATATATTTACTTTGGGGAAAGATAGTGGAGTGGTTTCCCTTCTCTCCTCCACGGTTTAGAAGTAGTTTTCACCAGTTTGACTGGCGATTCCCAATACTATAGCTCCTCTCTTCACTGCTATTGAACATAGAGCTGAGAGAATAAATGATGGCTTCATATTTTTCCCAACGATATTTGCGTGAAAGTAAATACAGAAGGCCAGGCTGAAATTTGAACTCAGCACACCGGTTACACTTTCCGCGCCAATAAGCACTACCTGTTCCGCACATCTCTTCAGTACATACATGTATTTATAAAATTCTCCAATCCAGTAAGACCAGAAAACAAAACTCATAACTGTCTATATTTCTGCGATGAGAACAGTCTAACCCAGCAAGCGAAATGAAGGGCTCGGTTCGACATTTCTACCACCTGAAGAAGGTCGGAGCGTACAACGACCGAAACGTTGTGATAAATATTTCAACAAAGATAACGACAATAGTCCGAATAATGTAAAGAAAGTTAACGACAAACAGTCCGAATAATATAAATAGTGTAAAACTCATAACAGCCCTTTATGGACTAAACGCATTCAGGCGCAATATATTATCATTTTAGCCGCTCGGATTGAGAAATCGGAGAGCCGAATTCGAATTACACTCGAATCCATTACATTCACTTACATGCTAATACCATTGGGAAAGGTATGAATCCTCTTCTTCTCTATCCAGATATGGGTAAATAGCAGGACAGACCGAGTTCTTATAGCCTTAGACGGCAACTGGTCAACCAAAGAAAGAAATGGCAACCTACTGCGGGAAAAAAATCTTCCTCGTCAGTCATCTATCGAAAGATAACTTATCGCCTAAGCGTGTATCATGCATGGAACATAACTGACTGATGCCTTTGTAGGTGTGTTACAGAGTGAGTCAATCCACGGAAAGTTATTTAGATTTACATGAATTCCATTATATACCGCTTTTTTCATAGATGAATTTTTAAGCGTTTACACAGTCACCACTCAAAATCACTCTACAAAGAAACTCTTCTCTTTCTTAGGTGGCGCTGGCATTTCGCGTTTACCCTCACCGCAGATTTTGAATGTCCGATGGTGATTTTCTGTCTTAGCTGTGGCACAAGGACAAAAGTGTGAAGCAGTCAATAGGGTTCGAACTCACAATTAAGCCGTAACTGATACAGCTAGATAAGCTTACCAACCATTACACAACGTCGACTCGACCTTCTGAATGCCGTATGTGTGTATGGTTGTCTTGAATTCTACGTACACTTTATTCTCCCCAATAAAATTGTGTATTTCTCAAAACATGTTTCTTTTTTTCTTGTTTTATTCTACATGTACGATATATCTATTGAGATTCAAATATTACATTTGATTAAACTATTTTCATTATTGAAAACAAAATGGTTTTATGATACAAAAATTAGCGCAACCCTTATAAATCAATCCAAAATCTAGAGAAACATTCCATTTAAAACAATATCTTTCTTGTAATGTTAATATTAACAGTTTCCTTATAAGAAAACATTCCGCCTTCATTGACCGAGCGGCCAATGATGCAGTCGGCAGAAATTTATAAAATCTTTCTCTTAATGTAATTTTATATTCAAAATTGGTTCCTCAAGTTCCCTTACCTGTCATCATTCGTTCTATTATTGTTTGGGATTGGCGGTTCATTTTTAACCTTTTATTTGAAGTGTAATGTGGAACGTCAGCATCTTAATCATGAATTATTTTCACTGAGGAGTAAAATTTTATCACAGAAAAAAAACAGACATATTAAAAGAAATATATATATATATATATATATATATATATATATATAACGATTAAAACAGATAGAGCATTTTACTGGTTCTCTTTCATCAGCGCAAAAATTCAAGGAGAAAATCAAGTTATAAACAAAATATACATACCGACTAAAAATGTATAACTGAAAAATTATCTTAAATGCAAGCAATAAATGTAATATTAATGGATAATTATCTTTAATCCCATTAACCACACTCTATGTTTACAGAGAAATTGTTGGTAGAACTTAGTGTACGTTGATTCCAAAACCTTCCTGTTCTAATCAGTTAGTACTGAGATAATGTCAGGCTATATGATAATAAAACCTTCATGAACTAATCAGTTACTTACTTACTACTGAGATAATGACCAGGCTATATGATCGAGGACATTCCAAGTTTTTAATCTTATATTTCGTCGCAAAATCTCTGAAAATGATACATGAACGCGCCAATGTAAATTATTCCGCAACCTTTGAATATTGGCTGGAACATGCCCGTTAATCCGTGTCTCTAAGCTCTAACCCATTCTGTCCATAGAATCAGCATCGCATAGACACACGAATTTGTAAATTACAGAATGGGATGGTTACGCAGAACATGCTTCCAGATCGGTTTCAACATAGGGCCATAGAAATCAACACAGGCGTCCTCCAGGAGTCATTCTCGGACCAAACCTCTTTTTATTTTACATAAATAATGTGCCTAATAATATACTCACATCATGTGTGAGATATACGAGTACACCTGCAAAACCTATGATGATCAGTGTTTGTCGTTTGAACTCTCAACCGATCTTGCTTGTCAGTGGGGGAAAACTGACCTGTGCATTCAATCCCTCGAAAATCAAACTAGTTATATTCCATCGTCGTTGATTGAACCTTGAACTACAACCAGGCCTGAGGAATTGGGTAGGCTACTTTCGTTGAAAGATTATTAGGCCTTAATCTCTTCTCTGATTTCAAGTGGAAGTAGTCAATACCAATTATCGCTAAAGACAAAGGAAAATGATCTGTTCACTGTACCGCTCTAGAAAATATCAGACTCCACATGCTATCTTCTACCTTTACAAGAAACTAATCAGGCCTAAAATGGTGTACTGTTGTAATCATGAGCGGGAGCTGCCCAGTACTCATATTCCAGTGACAATAAAGACCAAACGCGCCTCATAATCCTTGTAGGCGACTAATTATTTTTCACCCTGCAACCTCTCTCACAATTATGATGTGGTAAACCTCTAACTGCTCTGTGGCTCCTTCCATGGAAAATTCTCGAATGAACTACATTTCTTGGTT
>OZ010574.1:120715576-120725576 GCA_963932145.1 Acanthosepion lycidas | reverse complement strand
ACTTCTAAAAGTTACAATGGATAGAAAGTTACAGAGAGCCACGACCAAAGACATTCTGAGGGTAGATTGCGCATAAAAGAAAAAGCTTAGATTAGTTTAGCAGATGATGAGCTGATGGAAGGCTGTGTTGTATGGAAAGCTGAATTAAACGTACTAATGAATTCGTATTACTCTCACCTTTATTGTATTGGATACTCATATTTGAAGAAGACAACCCATTTTTACGTTTAATTTACATAGCGTGTATTATCGATCTTCGCACTTCAGAAATAAAAATAAAAAATATTACGTCTAATTCAAACAAGAGTATTTAGTATAATAACGTTTGATGTAATAAAAATTTCGCATTAAAAATAAATTCGCATTAATTGTTTCGAAATTACTTTGTTTAAGGTTTGAATCCGAAACTGAGCTGATATGAGCTTTCGAGAAAAATATTTTAGTGGGGAGGGTGTGCATCGTTAAAATAGAAACTAGCGCCTTGCTGTAAGATGAAGCCTTTCGTAGCCGAACGGTTTTCTTTATAAAGATTTCTCGAGTGCCCAGGCCGATAGACGTAATACACTGTTTAAAGTAAAAATGAAAATGCGATGTCATTTTCAAATACGATTATCCGCTATAATAATGTTGGAACAAAATGTTGGATTTAAAGTAAATATACTATTAGGTTGGCGCAAAAATAATGACGTAATAATGACGTATTTTTAACGTCAAAAAACGACATTATTACGTCATTATTTTTGCACCAACCTAATAATACTTCATGGATAGATTTATTAATTCTGTATACAATAAATTAATCTCTATTCACGTTAGTGCATTAATTTTATCCCACAATTAACGTGCATTCTTTTTTTTTAATGATTCCTCTCTCGATTTAAAGAAACACACGTAGAAAGACGTATAGAAAACATGCAGGGGTATTTTATTTAATTCATTATTGATCATTGTCGCATTTTTGTGAGTTGTAATAATAACAGCAGTTTCCTTATATGGAAACCTTTCGTGGAAAGATTATATCGAATCGATTGTTAGGCCCGCTGCTAGGAAGTTTGGTTCACTGTACTGTGCTAAACAATTTTTCTCGCCAGAATCTATCTTACATGTTTACTAGTCTTCCATTTGTCCACGCTTAGAAAATTTGCTACCGCAAATGGCCGGGTACTCCTGCTATATATTTAGAAGTCATTGATAAAAATATGCAATGTTATTAGTCCTGACCTAACATCTAGAATTATCCACCGTCGTAATGTAGCTTTCCTATGCCTTTTCTATAAATGCTTTCAAGGTAAATGTTCTGATGAAATTTCTTCTATGGTGGGCACCTTGTGGTGGTGTAATGGTTAGCGAGCTTGTATCACTAGAAACTGAGCTGAGCAATTACGACTGAATAGTAAGTTCGATCCTCACAGGGTGCCTCTTACTTGAGGCCTTGTGCCACATGCAAGCAACACTTTGAAAAAAAATAACAGGGGCCGAGATAAAAACGCGTTAAGTCTGTTGGCTTGCGGTTGGGTAGTTAGTTCAACGGTGAAACCTAGTTTCCAATCTAGTAGCATATTAAATTCATGTAGTCAGGGCGCTAAGGAAAAACGCTTATCAACAGTTGCCAAGAAAATATCTGTAGAATAGTCAGAGAGAATTATGACTTTTGACGAGAGAAATATTTTGGTATTCATTGATGAGCAGTCAGTACTTTTGATGTTTGAAATTTATAAAATCTAACTTCATAAAACAATAACATGACGCAGGCCAAAAAAACCGGTAATTGGTAGTAAATCCTTATAAAAGTAAATGTGATATCGGATTTTGAAACTTTAATTCATACTGGAAGTATTAGAAACTTATAAGAGATTTTTGTTTTTATCTTTTACAATTTTATATTGTAATTTTATAATTAATACCGAATGTTTGTGTGGACATTACTGGTTTAAATGCATTCAAACAATTTTTTTTAATAATATACCGTACATTTTAAATATAACTATCACAATTTTTATCTAATTTCCTCAATCCTAATATAAGATATCTTCTATATATTTTTCGATCTCCAAGTATCTATTACTTTAAAAATTAAAATTGCAATATTTTTCTTAATCATACGGCTGTAGCCTGTTTGAACGCAACCTCCCCAAAATAGGACGGCGTTTATTAATTGGTTATTGATAGAAACTTAAAATTAATGACACATTTTTATTAAAAAGATAATTACAACTTGTTTTTAAATCTATAACTGATACAAGATTTTATTCTTATTCGTATATATTTTACCAGATATTTTGCCGGGTATTATTACCTTAAAACAGCATTTGAGTACATGGCGTATATTTCGTAGTTTGACAGACTTTAGTCCAGGGCCAAGTGAGTGAGGGTGTGCACTAAAGGACTGAGTTTTGCCAGTCTTCCTCTTGTGGAAAACCTGCCAATAAAATCGGCAGTTTTTGTTTCTAAATGGACACTCATTTGGTGCATATATTCAGCCACTTAGCAAATGGCGTTTCAGGATATCTCACAGCTGATTTATTTTAGAGTGGTTCAAAACAGATTTTTAAACAAACGAATTGGAATAAGTCGATAATTGAGTAAAATTTTGCATTCTCCTTGGCATCCCACACCATACCAACTGAATTTAAATTCATTATTTCAGCTTCAGGAAATATTCAACACATTTCTATTTTAAACTCCAGCAACAACAACGTGAAAACATGCTGCTATAGAACAATCGATATAAAAAAAATACAGAAATACAAAACAGAATTTTCAAAATGGCCGAAATTTATCTCTTTCTCTTCACAGTAAAATGTCGGCAATCGGTGTTGACATCAGTGTCGATAACAATTCTTCTCTATATACTGATTTTTCTGTGCGTAGCTCAGATGTGGCACAAGGCCAATAGTATGGGGATCGGACTCACTACTCAGTCGTAATTGTTCTAGCGAGACTAACCATTACAATATTTATTTCTGTGAAATTACAGAAAATGTGGACAAGGCCTAAAAAAGGGGATGGAAAAGGGACGGTATTCACCTGTTTTAATTTTAAACTTAGCTAGCCACAAGCACTGGCCGAAGCATACAAACAATATTCTTAACACCAAAACAACACATTTTTACTAACCTTTTTACTACATCCTCCATAATACTTCATTGTCTCAATGGAAATCCTAAATAGTCTCCATATTTACAAATCGTTGTATGTGGGGAGATTAAAACAAAAAATTAAAAAGATCCCCAATGAGTATATAAATTATGAATTAATCTATTTACAAGAAACTAAACAAAATCATTATTAGTAATAAAACTCCCCCACAATACTTAAATGTGGCAGAAATATCAGTTCACTGGACAAAATCAATGCGTTCTATAAAAATATAAAAAAAATATTCATTCATGCCTAGCACTTACAGACACGCACTCATCCAGACACGACAACAGAAAACGAAAAACACACACAGGCGAAAAACATATCGCTCCGCATCCACCAGAGAACTGACATCACTGACCACCTAACGAGGGAGGAGATGGGGAATTAAACTAAAGAAAAAAAAATAGGAACAGAAATAAAAGTGACCAATGAGCAAACACCCTAGCTAAGTTTACTGGAGAAAAGAAAAAACTAATTTCGGGATGGGTTGCCCAAGTTCAACCTAGGAAGAACAATATCCGGATGCCACTCTAGGTCAGACTCTTTCACTCGGTACAACCGCGCAAGAGTCACCCACCTTTTGCCAAATTCCGATAAGGTAAGCTGTCGTATTTCCGCCCTAATCTTGACTTTAAGCTGATGCTTAAAGAACAACATCAGATGGGAAGAAGTGAACTTATCGCCCTCATAGAATTCCTATCCCATCCCCACCGTTCTTGTCCTTGCATATCAACTTGATCACACATCTGGTGAAGCGCTGAGGTATAGACCCCTGCCTCATCCAATTGTTGAAAATCAGTTACAGCAAAGGAACAAACGGGTTACTGTCTCAAATAAGCATCGTAGGGAAGACCATCTAATTCCGGAAATTTATCCCGGTCAACCTGTTTCAACGCTTCCTAGATTTCCAACTCTGTGATGAGACCCTCGCACCCAGTCGCTTCAGCTGCCTCAAGAAAGGGGAAGTCAGCTAAATAGGCGTCGAAATGAGCAGGGCTCAGACCGGGCTCCCTGGTGAAAAGTTCCTGAAAGCAATCCCGAAAAGCCTCACATATGACCACGTTTGAAGTTACGGTCCACTTATCCGGCAATGTGAAGCATGAGATATGTCGCCGAGATGCATTCCGAGACTCCTCTGCACGCAATTCAGCGGCCATATTCGTCGCCTCAGAGTAGATTCTTTTTAAC
This sequence comes from Acanthosepion lycidas, assembly GCA_963932145.1. NCBI lineage: Eukaryota > Metazoa > Mollusca > Cephalopoda > Sepiida > Sepiidae > Acanthosepion > Acanthosepion lycidas. Next base: position 120,721,244 of record OZ010574.1, on the reverse strand, counting down.
CTAGCCCTAACAACCACAGCTTGATCCTTCTTGATAAGCAAGAAGGACAACTCTGCATTAGCTAAGGTTATTTACCTACTATCACGGGATTTCACTGTCCGATCTACTTTTTTCTCTGAGGCCGTTTGCGCCGCTAATCTATCTAGATTGAGTCGACAGCTAAAATCATCAGCAAACGTTCTAATTTTCGATTTTAAATTGTCCCACCAGGCATTCCCAAGAACCGCCCCCATCAATTCCCTTTGTATCATTAGTAGCAGCTGGTCCCGGAAATCCTGCTCACCAAATAGCGAACAGTTTAATTTCCAATATCCAGCCAACCTAACCTTAGGCTTATCTAAGTTTACACGGACCCGGACAAGCCTATAGTCCGTATAAACTATATAATGAAAACCTGAACACCCTAAGAGCCCTACTTCGACTCATCTAACTAAGACTCGGTCGAGGTAGCTAGAAATAGCCACAGCATCCGAGCTGTCACTATTTGTCCTAGTCCAAAATACCCCCCGAGGGTGCTCATTCCGGTATTTATCGACAATATCAAACCTCTCGACAAAGTCCCGAAATGGTTTCACGTCTCAGGTATAAGTACCCGAATTTGGACCTATACGATCTACATCGTTGTCAAGGACGGTATTTCAATCCCCAGCTAAAACTACCCGAATTGATGTCGTCAAAAACGGCTCGATTTGCCGAAACAAAGCAGGTCGCTCAATGGACATTAAGCGCATAAACCCCAATGAGACGAAGAGCCTTATCCTTTATGGTAACATCCAGCACGCAAAGCCTACCCGTAGTAGTGGTGGGCGATGGCTTTTCGGGGAATGGAGGCCGTGAGATGGACCCAACCGGTGGTTTTACCACACCGGTCCCGGCATTGCAGGCAAAGCGGAAACAACAGACTCAGCCCGAGGGGGATTTGGTTCGGGGGCGGCAGGAAGAGGTGACCAGTCTGTCCACACTTCAAGAAAGCCGGTCTTCGACCTGTAACTATGATCGGCATCTTCTGGCCCTCAACATCCAGGCAGTTGGGGATGGAGACAAAGGCTTTGCGATCTACCATCAATTCAAAACACCATCCCGCGTTCAGATCGTCGGAGGACACATTGAGTATCTGGCCAAATTGGCAGACATAGGCGGCCAAGTGCTCGCCGACAATCTGATGAGAGACATTCTAAACTGAAACCTTGGTCCTGCGGCTGCCTTGATATTCGGTCCTTAGTATAATATATTTTGTAATTAGGACCCGAGTGCTCACCGCTTCACAGTCGGCAGGCGTGGGTAACAGTACACCCACATGAAGAAGCCTTTTGCCTTTAATGACTCTCTGTGGTTTAATTACCAAGGACACCAATGACTTTATGACGGTGTCTTTAGTGGAGCGAAAATTTTTTCGCGAACGCTTTTCTACCACAAAGACCGACACAATTCTTATTCAACCTTCTGTAGCTCCTCAAGATTTGTCAAGATCCCATATTTTGTAACAAGATGGGCGTAGCTTTTAGCTTTCTCAAAGAACTCCGTAATGTTGATACTGCATTTAGGACGGGACGACCAGCAGGAGGGCGTATTCCCGATCGCTAGGTTGTAATCTTTGTTGGTACTGCCTGTTCTCAGTCGTTTTCTTGATGTGTCCTGGCTTGTTTCTGCTTCCATAATCTTTTCCTTTGAATATTTTGGATTGATTCGACCTCCATAATTTCAGCTGGAATATGAGAGTTTTCGTTCTTTTCCACCATATTCTTTTCTTGAAATCTTTGGCAATTATCGGCCACCATACCTCTTGACGATTCATTATCCATTTCCTATATTTATTTTCTTCCAATTTATCGGATGGCTCAGTCTTTTTCTTTTTAGTCCCGAATAAGTTTTTTTCACATTCTTCCTCGGAGCCATTTTTTAAAACACTTAAATATTTTTTTCTTTTACAAAAATAAAATGTTAAAGAAATAAAAGGATAAATAAATCACAAATGCTATAAGATAGTTAGACGTGCAAAATACAAACAAGAATAAAACGTTGAACTTTAAAATGGTGGACGAAATGAATATATAAAACAATTACAAATTTCCTTTTAAAAAGTTTATACAAAAAAGGAGTTAAACGTACGAAAAGGAATAAAAATACACAAAGAATTTCAAACAACAACAAATAATGCAGTAATAGGAATAGAAAACGAAAGAAAATACGGAACTAATACGAAACTAATGAATCACAAAAACAAATATGGCCGCTAAAAATACCAAGTCTGGCCGTTAACAAAAAAAAACGGAAAAAACGGACAGATTAGACAAAAATTACAAATACAAGAAAATTAAAACAAATAAGTACAGAAAATATTTAACAACTACAACACAGAAGACTTAACGGATATTTAAAAAGGGAAAACAAAGAATGAAAAACAAAGAACAACAAAAAACGATATAACACGTAATAACGTAAACGATGAAAAAATAATAAAGTCTGACGTAAATAAAAAACGATAAACTTTAGCAGGGTACTACAGAAAATTAAAAAGGAAAGGGAAAATACAAAATATTAAATTAAAAATTAAAAAAAAATAAAAAAGCTAATAATAAAAGAAAAATGGGGAGGGTAAGAAATTGAAAAAGAAAAAACTGAAAAACTTTTAAAAAATCGGTCAGTTCAAAATTGAAAACGTAATAAAAAGTAAAATAAGAACAGACTTAACAGAAAGAAATGGTGATCACAAATGAATCCAGGTAAATAGTATCGCAAATACGACGAGGCAAAAAAAAAAGAAGCTTGCTAACAATTGCACCACATCGAGGTGCCCAGTTCTTCTGTATATATACAGGGTGCGGCATAAATACCTCTTAGAAAATTTCAAATGAATTCTATTTCAACGTATACTACAGTGTAACCCGGATATAAGAGAGTTGCCGGGACCAGAGAAGAAGTCTCTTATATCCAGGTTTCTCTTATATCCGGGTTTGGTCTATTTTGTTTAGGTAAGTATGGCTCTAATTTGGGACCAGAGAAAATCTCTCTTATAACCGGGTTTCTCTTATATCCGGGTTTCTTATATCCGGGTTACACTGTATTTGTTTTTTCAAAGTGGTTCAGCATTTACTGGCAACAATATTTTTTTTAAGCTGGAAAGGAAGAAGGAAACATTAAAAAGTTAGTTAAAATAGGAATCGCTCAATACGACGAAACTTCCACTGTCAAAGTTAGACGGAGACCAGGATGTCTCCACACCTCCAGTCAAACTTCCTTAAAGACAAATGTCCCTTTACTTTTGCCTACCTAAAAATGGGGGGATCTGATACAAATAGTCGTATGTTCTAAGCTGTTTAATACATCTATATGTAAATATAAGGAAAGAAAATCAATAATTCTAAACACTTGTCTCTCCGAGGATACCAATTCTACTAGCGGGGCTAGCTCATCCCCATTGAAAAAGTCTGCTCAATCACATCTGTAGTTGTTTCAATACCCACAAAGACCACCAGTGGTGTATACTGCAACTATTTGCTACAGTTTCTGGAAGAGAAAGCATTATCTAGCCTGATCAACAGTCTGAACAAGGCTAGCACCGTCAAACCACCCTCAGTCACGATGACTTGTGACTTCGTGCTAGCACAATCACTGACAGCTTTCAATGGCTCCGTCTACCCAATTACACTCACAAGGGTTAGGCCAACCCGTGCAATGATTTTCAGGCACTTCCCAACGGTGCTGCATGATTGGTTCGCCTCCTCTAGACTGATAACGTCAAGGTCACCTTCCTGACAAATTGACCATGGTGAGATTCGAACCAAAGTATCATTGTCAGAAAGCAAACGTGCCCATCAGGAAAGTTCATAGAGCTATAATATTCGAGTAAATCATTTCCACCAACTCTAAGCTGTATGTGCATTGCTTTGGTAAGTCATTAACAGTGATACCGGGATCGTAAAGAAAAGTGACTTTTGTCAGAATTGAGTTTATCAAAATAAATCAAAATATTAATATGGAGCGTGTTGCTTTTAACATTAGTTTATATTGAATAAATCTATTTTGACAGGTGTTTCCTGTAGTAAGTGAAGGTAAAACTGACATTTCCTACGGTTAACGTTTTATGTTCAAAATTGATGGGCGACTTTCCGTCTTATACTATTATATATATATGGGCATTACTCACTAAATGTCTATTGACTGTAGCCGTGTGCCATACTAAGGTGATATTAGGTGATATATCTAAATGTTGATGAACTTAAATTTACGATCAATATTTACCCTCACAAATTTGCGTAAGACCCTTCATAGAATGGTGTCATCGAATACACCACTTTAAGGAGGACTATCACTAATTAGTATTCTTGTAGTGACCACTACAACCCTCCTCAGATTGTAAATTCATACTTTTTCTTCTGTAGTTCGGTTAGTAACTTGATAACCGACCAAGGCTAATTACATCACTCTGCCCTGCTATATAGCCTATAATTGAGTGGAATGTAGAAGATATGCATATACATTTCTCAAGAATGGCTATATATAGATTGAAATGTTCGACCATTTTGAAAAATCTGTTATCGTATCTACGATTTCGATATCGATGAGTGCGAAATCAGTGACGCTGTTTGATGCAAGTCAAAGGTGTAAATGCAAGCAACTGTTTCAACATTAAGAGTTATGAATTAATGAAATCATCTGTCTTAAAAACACAAATAATTTTTACTGAAATTAAGGCCAGAAGAAGCAAGAAATAACCCATTGCAAAATATAACGTAAAGTGATTGCACTGTATTTGATATAGAAATGGAATTAACACAGGGACAGAGTAACATAGATACGAATCAACACGCATAGTGTTCCATTGGGAACAATACAAATAACATGGTTTTAGCTACAAATTAATATCCATATAGAACAGTAGATGCCAGTGTGTGTTATTTATGCGACTGGTTTCGATGAAATGTTGTAAACACATGTAGCAAATACACTAAAATAGGTAAAGACCAAATTTTCAATCTCTAAACCCACCCTCCCCTTGTTTGGGAGAAAAATCGATAAAATTGAAGGTGGATAACAACAACCAAGGCAATATTACACGCGAACAAAATTTTTACTGGATGAGTTGATGTTCTTTGCACTTAATGCAAAATATAGCTCCTATTAAAGGGTTTATGTAGACGGCTTGATAGTTTTCCTGTGAGACTGGCTTCACATAAAAATTTGCAAAAAACTGTGAAAAAATCCGGTTTTTCGTACTTGTATTAAAACTTGAATAACTTCCACATTTTTTATCCAATTTTCACCAAACATGTCGAAAAATTTGCCATCATGCAACTAATAAGATGGTGTAGAGAGGGCCGCTTCCCCGCGAAAAACTTTTAAAAAGCCCGTTTTTCGACCATAACACCCTGGTTTATGTATCTGATTATTTCCAAATTTGCAATGTAAATTACGCATGACACGCAAACTGTCTTGCATGACTGTTTGGTTTAGATTATTTCAGTTAAGTGGACGAAGTCTGCAACAAACTAGGTCCAAAATCGGCTTTTGCCATTTAGACAATTGTTTCTTAATATGATTCTATCCTAAATTGACACTCGAACAACCTTTAATGCAAAGATTGTTTGAGAAAGTTTATTAAATCTTTAAATGGGAAAAATTCCCGAAGAACCTCTTAACTCCACCTTTACAGTAAACGTCCGTAGAA
>OZ010574.1:120695576-120710576 GCA_963932145.1 Acanthosepion lycidas | reverse complement strand
TCATAGCTGATGTTAAACTCCAGGAGAGCACAACTCCACTGAAATGGAATGATTATATTGAATTAATTGCTAGGTCTAAGAAAGTTGGTTCGCTGTGTCATGCAAGACAACTCTTCTAGTCAGAATCGATCTTGTACATTTATAAAACTACCATACGTCCGTGCAACGAATATTCGAGGATCAATTGGGACTCTCCAGAACGGATCTAGTATCTGTTAACAGAACTGAAGAAAGATTAGGAATGAGTAAGGAGACGTGGCGCGATCCTGTCTCCAGTGAGTGGAAAATATTATTATTATTATTATTATTATTATTATTATTATTATTATTATTATTATTATTAACAAAGTGACAACTCAAAAAGAAAAATCGATTAATTTCTTAATTTAAAACCCGAACAACCTAACTAATGCGAAATATAGGAAATTGATTTCGATTTCACTGTCTGGATCATAAGGAGATTTCTTAAAACCGAATGTAATTAGTTACATTTCCCACTGTCTCCCCATATATATATATATATATATATATATATATATATATATATATATATATATATATATATATATATATATGAAGAAATATAGTCTTAAGATTTGCTATATTTATGGGATGAAGTGCTCAATATCAGCTCGCAAAATATTTAGATAGGGGTGCTTACGGTATTTATTGTTTGGTAAAGGAAGAAATATTCTGGTACCATCTTAATTTAAAAATGTTTCTGTGCTACCAGTTCTCAGTAGATGATATACTGCATTGATAAACAATAGATTAAACAATACTGAATCTAAACTGTGGATTCTAAATCTCTGTGTTACAAGAGTCTCGTTTCCATTCTGGCAAAAATGATTGTATAGTGACGAAGAGGTTTGAATTCTTTTCAGCGTATTATGATGGCCGTTCTAGTTGGTGGGTGGGGGGTCTTGGCTGGCAAACCGTTCTTTGAATGCTGTATGTCCGCTTGTCTTCGTGGATCTGGATGCTACCATAAAAGATCAGGCATTTCGTCTCATTGGGGTCTATGCGCCAAATGAATCCAGAGAGCGGAATTTATTTTTTGGTGGATAAATCCGTTTCCGACGATATCTCGTTGGGTAATTTTAGACGACTGAAGCGGCTGTGTGCAAGTGTGCGATAACAGAGGCGGAAATTTGGGATGCATTGAAACATGTCGATCGAGACAAGACTGCAGGTATCGATTGACTCCTCTATGCGGTGTCCTTGAGTCAGTTGCACAGGTTTGTTCTTCTGCTGGCTCTAGCCTTTAACTAATGGATGAAGAACGTGAGTATTCCCGAACAGGGGTGTGATCAAGTCCCTTCGCAAGAATAAACACAAAGAGTGGAATTTTAATTTCCAGCCCTTAACTATGTTGAATACAGAGTTAAAGATTTTGGTAAGGTCTTAGCCAACCGTTTGCAAGTTGTCCTGCCAAGTCTGATTGGCAACGAGCAAACTTACGCTGTGAAGGGTAGGAGTACTCATGACAACTTCATCTAGTACGATCGTAGAACAAGTCGACCGTGAAGCCGCGATGATCCATTTAGATCAATCCAAGGCATTTGATAGGGTTGACCATCGATTTATCTGAGCTGTCTTCGAGTCGACCTGCTTCGGGCTGTAATTTCTATTCTGGATCCGTCTCTTGTATCGGCTATTCGGTGCAATGGCGGAGGTGAATGGGGTAAGGCCGAAACTTTTCATTTTGCGCAAGATAAAGGCGAATCCGATCCTACATGGAGTTACCCTCTCTGGTTCGAATACCCCAGCCAGGTATCCCGCCTATGTTAAGGATGTCACCACTTATGTGAAAAGCAATGCAGAGATTGACGAAGGTGGCAAGGAAAACAGAAGGTGTGAGGAGGTGACAGAACCTAAGATCAACCGCAAAATGTCTACGGACTTGAGAGGTTGGGTACGTGTAAGGGAGTCTCTCTTCCCTTCATTTAATCAGAGACGGACCTCTCAACATACGGTGTTCCTGGTTTGGCAATGACCTCCAGTTGGAGAAGAATTGTTTGGAAGTTCGAGAAAAGTCTGAGGCTGCAGTTTTTTTATGGTCTCGGAGGAGTTTTTTCCTTAAAGGAGAGAGTGGAAATTTGTACCTGGTACATCTACCCCATACTTCTTAACCGGCTCTCGGTGATTCCGCTCTTAAGCTAATTTTATTGGTGCAAGTCTTCTTTTACTTATTTTGGGGTGACAAGTCTCTTACAGTGCGTCGGCCTTTCTGTTACCTCGGCCCGTCTGAGGGCGATCAAGGAATGCCCGACGTTGAGATTTAACAGCAGTTGCAGCTCCAGTTCCTGGATTGGATGTGTCAGCAAGATGAGGGTAATGGTTTCTTCTGGAAGGAAAACTCTAAAAAAGTATTTCCGGCTTTGAGAAGTGTGCATGATAGCGAGGAGGAGGCCCACTTTACACTTCGGGCCGAGTGTTCCATCTATCGTGAATGTCGACTCGCTCTGAAAGATTTCAACTGGTTAAGGATGGCCTCAATGGCAACTGACTATTGTCTCCTAAGTCATTATAACGTGTTTTAGGGCGCAGGGCGCTCGAAATACTCTAAGGGAAGACCTCGGTTTGACGAAGAAGGAGTTTAGTTCTCTGGAGCATAACGACAAGGCATCACTCACCTGGTTGATGTTGCGGAATGCTCTCTGGGTCGGCAAAAAGTTTTGCGCAGCGGGCCTGTCAGTTACGCCAAGGTGCGTGCGTTGCGTTAGGGACGGTTGAGTCTTTGGTCACCTATTTTTCCATTATAGCGTCGTAGAGCCGATGTGCTAACTGATTGAAGATTACATGGTTCGCATCCTGGGCGGAAAGTTCTTTGTCCTCAAGACCATTTCCATTTGTAGCATTGTTGTGTCACAGCTGAAGAGGAATTAACTCTATACAGTCTAGTGTTTATTTGGCATTATGCGATTCGTGATTTGGTCAACGCAACAGAAGGAATTTTATTTAGGTGAGAAGATTTCCTCTTCTCAATTGATTTCGTTGGAGCGTAAAGTAGGTGACATTCTTCATCAAATTTTGGCAAAAGGTAATTGAGTTATTCGCATTTGGTTCGCTTGAGAGGGGATAACTTAGATTAACATCTGAAGGTGACGGGTATAAAGATATTGTTCACCTGGTTTAAACATTTTATCATTAGTGTTAGGCTAGTGTAATTCGTTTTTCTTTTGTTCAAATTGCTGGATTTAACTTAGGTATGGTATAGATGATCATCGGCCCCAATTTTTCTTTTTATTCTCCTTCTCCTTCCCATTTAAGGGACAATGACGGTAGTTCTCTGGTTAAACTGTGGGATGTATTTCGTTTTAGAGTGTGAGATTTTGTAATTTTTATCGTGTTTAAATGTGTCAGTGATAGTGCAACTGATTATAGTACGGGTGTATGGAAATTATTTTAATAATCCCGCAGTATATTTTCGTCCAGGTAACTGTTATCTTTGCTATGATTATACTGTGTGGGGGGATAGATGTTACTAACATTAATTTTGTTTAGTTGTGTAGACAGTTTTGAAACACAAGACAGAAGTAGAATGTTCGATGCTGTAGAAAGTGAAAAGATGGCGTACATCCTTGATTGGTTATGAAAATGGATTCATAAATCGAAAGTAAGTCTTCTGAATATAAAGAACGAGAAGATATAAAATCGAAATGTATTATATATATTTCCTTCAGTTAAAACAGATGAAAGGGAATTAAGAAAAAAGAACAAGAATCGGATATTCTGTGGTATGAATACAAGAATTGTAGAGGTTATACGGATTAAGTGAAAAGTAGTGATGATGATGATGATGATGATGAAGAAGAAGAAGAAGAGTACAAGTAATAAGTACATATATATTTCTCTTATATTTATAAAATGAGTAAATATTTCTCTTTTATATTTTTCGTGTTTCCTTCCTTTTCTTTTTTCTAATTTTCTGGTTTTTCTTTCGTATTTTTCTTTGTCATCTCGGCAACTTCCCTACATTAGCATGACATTATTTTTCATTTCTTATCATTTTCTTTGATTTCTCTAATTTTATTTGTTTCATTGCTTTTTCGTTCTTTGTATTTTCTTCTTTTTCCTCATCCATGTCTTCTTTTATTGTTTTTCTTACTATTTTCTTTCATTTTTATTCTTTGTATTCCAATTTACTTCATACCTTTATTCTTTTCTATATCTTCCAGAATTTTCTTTTTTTCTTTTACTCTTTATTTCTTTCTAATCTTATCTTATTTTCCTTGTGCTCTTCTCTGAGAAATTTTACACTTTGACATCATTTCCTGCATTCTCATCGTAATTACATGTTTTTCCTCCCTTCATATCTTTGCATTATTTATTCTGTTTCTATATTTTATAATTACGTTCCTTCATTTTCATCATTGGTTTTCGGTTTTTACTCTTTTCTATCATTTTTGTATCCATGTTCTGTTACTTATTTCGTAAATGAGTAAATTGTACAGGGAGTCCCTTGCTAATTATTTCAATTAGTTATAAATGGATAAATTTTATGGTCACGATTAGAGTCTAAAAGTTAGAGGAGTACAAAACGTCTAAATGATGATGGTAATTTATATGATTCTTGAGTTTTATCATCTCCTGATCGTTTCTAATAAAAATATGTCTAACACCAGACGAGAAAACACCGTATTTCTTTTTCAATCTACATCTATGTGGAATGATCAAATAGACGGTATGTAAACTATAAGATTTTTTATTTGGTAAAAAATAAACTACAAGAAAATAGTTCAAACATATGTTTGAAGTAACATTTAATTGATACGGGTACACAACAAAGACAGACAACACGATCCGAGTTTAAGGAACAGACGATAAATTTATTGTTAACACTCAAAAATGAAAGAGTTACTCAAATTAAGTGCATTGTCTGCTAAATGATAGCCATAGCATGTATGTAAAAATTATCAATGCAAATAAAATATGCCTTTTTAGAATAAAAAATAACAATGCTGCATAATGTCCTCAGAAAAGTTAACATAAAAATAAAATGAAGAAAGAAAAATATTTCTTTGAAAAGTTTGCAAAGAATAGTTACAATTTTTTGCGTGTAGTTGGGAACGGGTTTCATGTTCCTTTCAATTCTCGTCTGGTAGTTGTCAAAATTCTTCTTTTTTTTCTTCCTGAAATGGGGCGACCTGAGTTTCTGCAGAAAATGAACTTCAAGCCCACTCCCCACTTTATAACCTACAGGAAGGATCCAAATTCTCTGCTCAGAACTTGGAAGGAAACCCTTTTATTGGTTTTGAAAGAAAAAAACAGCTGTTTTCCCACAAATCAAAATGTACCAAAAATATTTTTGAAATTCAAAATTAAACAAGAGCCAAATTCAGCGTCTGCTTTCTCTCTGAAAAGGCAGAGAATACACAATGAAGCAAAACAAATAAAACAAATATAGAACAATCATACGAATACATTGTTTTCTACAGTTTCCTCTGATTTTTTTTTATTCTGAGATACTGTATAGAACAACGACGTTTTTATATTAACAGGAAAGTCTTTTCTGATGATAATTTTGTCGTGGCTAATATGAAGTTCGACCTTTTACTGACAGTGTTCTTGTTCAGCAAGAGGAATTCATATTAAAATTTCAGCCACCTATAAATAGTTAGAAAAGGAATGGGAAGATTTTTCCTACAGCAGATCGTATTGTCCTTGAAACTCATTTCTACTATCGACTAATTCATTTATTTTAATAATAAATTCTAGGAACTACACTTAAAATAAACATTTTCCGAAAAAGCAAGCATAATTTCACTTGTTTTCTGTTGTCATTCGACGTACTTATATATATAGTGGTTATGTTAAATAACAGTTTAACAGACTATTATTTTTAGGGGGAACTGTATCTCTACTCTGACTTCCTCACGTTGACCTTAGGGATTAGATACAAGACAAAATATGGAAGTCGATTTTGACTGGCTGAGCCAGTGTGAGAACGATAGATAGAGAAAGGGTTTTCAGGGAGTTGGTTCTTACACGTAAAGTAATATAGATGTGTTGACTTTTGTTACTGGAAACTACTCTCCAGTGAGAGAGTGACCCTACTGTCTAGTTAGATGTATCCGTCGACGTAAATAAACTAGTTGAGTTAAAATTCCCTGTGTAAAAGTTCTTTAATCCATATTCACTAGCGATTACCGGCCAGAAGACGAGAGAGAGAGAAAGAGAAGATACAACATATGAGTGAATCGACGCCGTCGCCCAAGACCACCCCAACTGTATTAATTGGCGCAGTTATCAAGACCTCGCAATATCTTGGGGCTATGCGACAGTTAGAACGTTAACCTTCCAGCCATGAAACTCTTCAAATCTCACCATTATAAATTTGTCAAGGTGGTAGATTCTTGATATTATTGACCTGAGGAGACGATTGTAATATGCAGCCAGTTGAGAATGGTTTGAAAACCAAACCATGTGTTGTGTCTTATGAGTGAAAATTGTGTGACGAAACTGTCCAGTACCCGTCGATTGTCGCGTAAGCATCACGTCACACGTCGAGGGTTTAATCGAAAATAAATAATTGTTTAAAGTGGGGATCATTCAAATATATACTCTCTTACTAAGGTCCGCTCGGTATAGTTATAGTACAACCCGCAGGTGGGCTCTATGAGAGTCTAGCAAACACTTAGGATACGAAAGGGCCATAACCTTTGTAAGTTTGTAATTGAGAACTTCAATATTTTAGAGCAGAATTGAAGAGGCCTCACTCACAAGAATTTTTCACAAACAATAGTCAAAAGCTTTGATATCTGGTGATGATGAAGACTATCCGTCTTTTGTAATAAAGCTAAGACAATTGTTTTTGCCCCACTGTTATGTCACACGAGCAATATACAGTGGGTGGGGGAAGAAATATTCGTACACATGAAAAATTGTTTTTTTATAAATGTAAAAGCTTTAAATAAAACAAATTTTGATACATTGTATGTGTAAAGAAACATTTTATTAACAAATAGTAATAAACTGAATTCATTCTTATTCCAAAAAATTAATGCATTTTTTTCATTTTAACTGATGAAAAAAGTATTGCTACAAATAAAAAAGCATATTAACTTAATTTAATACTTTGTGGAATATCCTTTATTGAGTTCAACAGCTACCAGTCTCAACTAATGATTTGCACACATTAAGTGGTATTTTGTCCCATTCTTCTGGGCATATTGTCTTCAAATTCTTGATATTTGTTGGTGCTCTTTTCCCAATTTGAATATTCAAATATCGCCATAAATTCTCGATTGGGTTCAAGTCTGGGGACTGACTTGGCCATTGTAAGATATAAAAGTTACTTTCAGCTAACCAGTTCCTTGTAGATCTAGTGGTATGCTTAGGATCATTATCCAGTTGGAAAACCCAATCAGGAGGTAGCCGAAGTCTCTCAACAGAACACATTAAAATGTCTTACAAGATTTTTTGGTATCTTTCGATATTCTATTAATACGAAACAATTTATAAGTTTATCGCAAAAAATAATTAATCAGTTTCTATTTCCACTACAGCCAAAAAATAAAATAGAATAAAACTAGGACAAATCATCGTAGGATTTTACCTCGAGGAACTTATGATGAAGAAGATATATATATTGAAAAGAGTTTTATACTTCTCCACTACCTAACATAATTTCATTCTTGCCGCTAGGAAGCAAGAATACAAGGTTCACAAGTCAAAAAGAAAACCGAAAACAAGAACACAAAATTCATAATATCACCTGCGAATGCCCTATCAATAAAATTTGAAAACCAACTAATTATTTTAACCCTCCTCCACCTCCAAGACGATTAAGGACTTAATTAGCAAGAAGCATAGAACCAACACCAAATTAGATCCCTAGATTTATAATATTAAAAGCCTACAATGCCAGTAGAGCTATATAGGCGAAACCTACAGAGATCTAAAAGCCCGCATCCATGAATCTAAGAAAAGAATACAATTTGTTACCTAGAAAATATGTAGAAGGAATCCTGACAAATATTTCCCATCGATAATCACACGCCAAACAGACTTTATTATTGCACCCGCTTTTATAAAATCCACATTTCAAAAATCTAAGATCTGACGACCCGAAATTACACTTGATGTAGCGTAAATTCTTTCAATCCCTCACGAAACATCCAACAATAAGAACTGACACTAGCAGACAGGAATAAAATGTCAACGTATACATTATCGAACAAATCCTGCGTAGATAAACTAGACCAATAATCGACAAATACACAAAATTATATATACGGGCGGTAGCAGAGACTACAAATACACAAATACACAAATACACTTAAAGAATGAAAAACAAATATAAAATACAGTATTTACATTAGTCGGACTATTGTCCTCATCTTTGTTGCCATATTTGTCACAACGTTTCGGCCGTTGTACGCTCCGACCTTCTTCAGGTGGTTGGAATTTCGAACTGAACCCTTTATTTCGATCCCTGGGGTAGGCTGTTCTAGTTCCACGTACCATGTTTGATGGATGTCAGTTATCAGTTATCTCTTGCTAATTTTCCCCAGTGAAAGTTCTCCACTGCCTTAACCGCGTATTGAACTCACACTCTGTCACTGGATCTAACCAACGCCTTTATCAAACAAGTTTAATTTATAATCACTGTCTCATTAAGGGTTATTATAATAAGAACACAGTATTTGTTAAATTACTTATACTTTGGAACAAATAATTCTATTCTATATTTAAGCGTAACATTTTTCTTTTATATGAAAGTGGACGTAATTTTCAAAATTGAAGAAAACGCATTTCGAGTAATAATGTTGTGTTTTCTGACTATTGTATCAGTATCATCGACTTCTTTCTCAATCATTTATCATTCAAAAAATTTTGATCATTTTTTTTTATAATTTTATTTATTTATACTTTTCGTATTGATAGTAACGTAATATTTCTTTATTTTTTCCAGTCGTAACGTTATTCCTTTTCACTTTTGGTCAGTATAATCATTTTTATTATTTCTCTTTCAATTATTTTACCAAAAACCTTTTCCGTATATTTATACCTTTATTCTTTTCTTATTTATTTCTGTTATTATCAATTAAAATGTGTAATAATAATTTTTAAAATATTACATTTAATGACGAAAGATTTTCTCCGACATCCAGTGTAATATATATATATATATATATATATATATATATATATATATATATATATATATATATATATATATATATATGTATGTGTGTGCACGCGCGTCTGTGTGTGTATATATATATATATATATATATATATATATATATATATATATATATATATATACGTCCGGTAGATATATATATATATATATATATATATATATATATATATATATATATATATATATATACGTTCGGTAGATTGAACTCGTCGTCAGGGGATGGTAGTCCAACTACGGGAAAGAAAACTTCTGCTGCAATTCGGCCATACCTAATCTTGGGAAAGGCATAGGAAGTAAACCCTGCGGATAAATCCGATGCCTGAAACTATGGCAGTCCGAATGCATGTTCAGCTTCATCCTGGCAACTCCTGTGACAATGCCATTTCCAATCTGTATTAGACTCTATTTTGCCTTTGGAAAACATCCGTAGCATGTACAGAGGATATGTGGTTTCATAGGCCACCATCAGTCTCTCATAAATCCATGCGTTGAAATACTCTAGCGTCGTCACACCGCAAGGGCAAAATGGGTAAGCATCTGTCAACTGATACGAATAGTGCGAATGTCCTACTATACGGGGAACTTGTCAGCTGCAAGAGGGCACGAAGGCGACCTCATCTTCACTTCAAGTACGTCAGCAAAAGTGACTTGAGGGCGATTAAAATACAAGTTTATGATACTTCAAAAAACTAGACAACTCTAGATACAATGCCTTAATATTAATATTGATTAAATTAGAAATCAGTATAACTAATTAACTTTCAATTTCACTATAAAAGTTAAAATTTACAAATTTTAAATTTAACCATGCATCAAGCTTAAAATATTCCAAAATTATTCAAAGAAGAATAGGAGGAATATAGATTGGGTCCCTGTCACAGGATCTAACTTATTCCTTTATCCACTGTACCATGTGCCCTAGAATATGGCACGTGGATCTACAACAGTCTACGCCAGTGAGCGAAATAAAGGGTTCAGTTCCACATTATAACCATCTGAAGAAGGTCGGAGCTTACAACGGCCGAAACGTTGTAATAAATATGGCGAAAAAGATGAGGACAATTGTCAGAATAATGTAAATAATGTACATAATACCTCATCTCAGAAATATAGGCATATATATATATATATATATATATATATATATGTGTGTGTGTGTGTGTGTGTGTGTTGTTCTTAGTGAAATGCAAAGTTTTCCGTTGAAATTAACGTTGATACAAGGAGTATCAATGATCGCTACATATTAGACACATTTTTGGAGTTTCAATTAAGATTAGCTTGACAGCGGAAGAGGTTATACGAATGGCGAGACAGACACAATCACATCATAATGCACAAACACATAAATATAATTAAATACATAAAGCCGCAAATATACGAACGACATAGGAAATAGAAGGATGGAAGAAATAAAGATACAGGAAAAGCAAAATAAAATACAGAATAAAATGAGGATCAAAAGCAGAATAATAAGAACAAACGAATAAATAAAAAAGGAGGCCAAAGAAAATTGTATCAGCCACAGGTGTATACACAATTAAAGCATATACAAC
Organism: Acanthosepion lycidas; assembly: GCA_963932145.1. NCBI lineage: Eukaryota > Metazoa > Mollusca > Cephalopoda > Sepiida > Sepiidae > Acanthosepion > Acanthosepion lycidas. Next base: position 120,699,869 of record OZ010574.1, on the reverse strand, counting down.
CAATTTCACACACACGTACTTATATCCAAATAAACAGGCTGGACAAAACTTTCTAAACCTTATTAATAAACATTATTAATTGTAGGAATCTCAATGATTGCCCAATACAAAATAATTGTTTACCTATTTCTTCACTTGAAAACCCCAATATTAAAAAATACATTGGAAGTACTAAAAATACGTTTACAGATCGTAATCTTAAATACAAGACTTCTTTGTCCTAGTATTTTTGAAGTTTAAGAAAAAACAAAGCACCTACTGTTAAATGAAAAATAATTAAGCGAGCTCTATATGCACCATATTATCTAGGTTTCAATGAAAAGTTGGAAATCATTAGATTTAGATCAGGATTAATCTCTTAGATTAGAGGAATGAAATTACTGTTAATTTTAGAAATTGTTCATAATTTACCTTACTAAATGGGTAGTAATATTATGAATTACAGTGGAATGTTATTGTAAATTTATATTGCTATTTTTTTTTTTATTTGCTAGTCCTTCAATCTATTTGTATTCACGTACATATATATGTTTATATGTATGTATAAGTATATGTATGTCTATATATATAAAAATATATTTATGTATGTATGTGTGCATATATCTGTGTATGTTAAGATATATATATATATATATATATATATATATATATATATATATATATATATATATATAAGTGAACATTGAGGTCAATACTTAGAGACGACAGTCTGTTTCATGCTAGACACGATTGCCTGACGATTGCGTCTAGCATGAAAGATAAGCTTGTACGTATGTATGTTAGTATGGGTGTTTACTTCTGTTTAAATGGGTGCATAAACCTTAGTACTTGTATTTACGTATGTATGTCTGTGCGTTAGTTTGTTTATGTGTATATGTACGTATGGGCGTGGGCAGATATGTTTATATGTATTTGTGTGTGCGTATATATATATATATATATATATATATATATATATATATATATATATGTCTAACTATATATATATATATATATATATATATATATATATATATGCAATTCCTATCTATATTGTTCTCCTCTGTGTCCTCCTCAGGATGATTCTCATACGCCCGCACACCCACACGCACGCATATGTAAATACTGCAGTTTATACAGAACATATATATGAACAGAGTGCTATAGTGCAAAGATATGTATACATGTGCTGTCCAGTTTACTGTATACATACGCAATTTGCCGCTGTATTTTTGCAGTTGGAATTATGTAGCGAATTTTGTCTCCAAGTGGTGGGTTGGAAGATTAGTGTCATCTTATAGACCGTTCGTTTATTTTGTCCACAGAATGATACTTTCTCTCTCACACACACATGCACATACATGCGTGTGTGCGAGTACACATATTTAGTATCCGTCTGGTATTTGTATACTTAAAATCCATTCTGTATGAGATTATGATAGATATTTTTGTTATTATTTTTAATGTTGCTTATTTTCTTGTTGTGGATGATAAATAGCAGAAATTCTAATTTCTAATACTTATTGATATTTCTACAGAAAATTGACACAATTTTTTTATTTTAGTTATTACCGTAAACTATTTATTTATTCATACTACCAGCATAATCCTTATTATTATCATAATATCACCATTATTATCATAATTACTACTATTTTTACCATAATTATTTGTTGCTACCACTGTTATCACCATTATTCTCTACCCCCAACAATATTATCACACCAATATCAACCACCCCCAACTTCGATTACGCTTTTCATTGCCTGCCATCGATATTGCCCCAACATTGCAATTATTATCTCATTCCCCCTATTTCACCACCGCCATAATTACCATCCCGCATTAGTTTATAATTCTACTCCCTTATCAAAAATTTGTGTCAAATTTCGGTGTCTTTATTTTTTCCCTACTTTTCTTCTATTTCTTGTGTCGTTGTTACATTTGCGTGTTTATATATTTAATTATATTTACGTGCTTGTGTATTATCATGTGATTGTGTTAATCTTATCATTCGTATAATCTCTTCCCCTGTCAACTTAATCTGACTTCAGACTCCATCTATGTGTGTAATATGTAGCGATCATTGTTACTTCTTGCATTGACATTGATTTCAACGCAAAATTTGTCTTTTCGCTAAGAATAATACTTACATACATATATATATATATATATATATATATATATATATATATATGTGTGTGTGTGTGTGTGTGTGTGTGTGTGTATAGGTATTTTTTCTTCCGTGTCTTCTTTGAATAATTTTGGGATATTTTAAAATTAGTGCATGACTAAATTTAAAATTTTAATCTTTAATTTTTATATTGAAATTAAAAGTTAATTAGTTATACTGATTTCTGTTTTAAACTAACATTAATATTAAGGTATTAATATATTGTATCTAGTGTCCGTTGTCTAGTTTTTTGAATTAACATATACTTTTATTTTAACTGGTCATCAGAGCTTAGGTAAAAATGTTTTTCTTATTGAGGAGGTTTGGTTGGTTGTGAACTTTTTGTAACTCTTAATTTTAAAATCAACACTATCACTTGACAAAACACCAGAAGTATTGATTTGGTTTGGTTTGGTTCTCAGGATATCAACATCAATGGGTCATTTAATGCCGACAACTTTTTTTTCCTGGTAATATTTTTGTTTTGTCAAAAATCTATTTCTATCAATATTTTTTTTCCTCAAAAATGTATAGCTGGTAATATTATTTTTTTCAAAAACGTATAGCTAAAAATTTATTTCTGGTAATAATTTTTACAAAGTACTTCTGGTATTAAAACCTATTTTTCCACTTTTATAATGCTTTTACCTCAATTTCGGGGTTAACTATTTTCCCATAGCTGGGTCCCCTAACAGGTGCTACCACCCCGGGTCAGGGTGGACCTGGGAACACTGGCAATTCAGAGGTGGTTCCACGCTCCTCAAAACCTCCTTATCAGAGGCCTTGCTGTTGGACGTAGTTTATTGTCTTATAGTGATGTTATGTCATGTTTGTGTTATAATTTTTGAATACATGCTATTTGCTCTACTCTGTATTGAAGACCTTTTTAAGATTAGTGTTTTTGGTTATTGTAATTTTATGAAAAAAAGTAATATTTCATATCACATTAAACTTGTTAAAAATATTCTATAATTATTCATTGGTGAGTATGATTTTGTTTATTTTTTATATTATAGGGGATACTTGAAGAAAAGCATGATAATATATATTTATCAATTTGAAAAGCAGAGTAATCTCCTTATATCATCCTATGACAACAGTAAATTGTCGTCTATGTAGATAAATCTGAATTTCATTTTGCTTTTCTTGACTTTGAATGATATCTTAGATTATAAAATAATATACATTAGAATGATTTACAGTGATATAATAACATACATTTATGTAATGAACTGAGTTTACATATACACACCACACGCGTGGGACAATTTTTTCTATTGGTAATATTCATTAGGCGTATAAATCACTTTTATTCAATGCGATGTAGAAAAAAGGAAAGGAATAATTTAATACTTTATAAATCCAATGGAAATGTAAAATTAATTAAATATTGCTATCATTTTTACATTAGAGGCGAATATTTATAAAAGGAAGACAATAAAATATAAAGTCGCATAATCGTCCAAGTGTGCAAATGCAGTTTATGCATATTTTTAATCAACGGCAACACTTTTATAGGAATTCAAACATAATCACTTTTCTTGAATTATAATAGGAACAAGCAATTGAAGTGACTTTGAGCATGGTATATCGTTAGTGCCAGATTACGGCTCTAAAGAGTTTTTGAAAAGAGGCTCGTATACAATGCTTCACGCGCAATCATCTCTTGAATTTATAGAGAATGGTTAAAAAAAGGAAAAGAATTTTACTGAGCAGCAATTCTCTGAGCGGAAATCCCATGTTGATGAAAGAGACTGGGGAGAAACCCCAGACTGGTTCCCGCTGATAAGAGGACAAGAGTAGATCAAAAGACCACACTTTTCAACATAGATATACACAAGAGAATTTCTGAACGCAGATATAGAACATTGAAGAACAGCCTCTCAGGAAAGCAAAACAATTTGCAAAAGATCACAAAACGTGCACGACAGAAGTTTGTACTAATTTTACCTGATCTGATGTGTCTCGATTCAAGCTACGACATTCGTATGTTAAGGCATGTGCAACATGTAAATAAGTATCCCTTCAGTGGGCACGTGGCCGAGTCCTTGGAACGGTTGCATTCTGACCATGAGACCCGGGTTCGAATAAATAGCCGGAACATGACCCAGGTTCGAATCTCAACATGGTCGATTTGCCAG
>OZ010574.1:120670576-120690576 GCA_963932145.1 Acanthosepion lycidas | reverse complement strand
GTTAATGTTGATAATGTCGGGTTATACAGAGATGGTGGCTCATGATATTAAGAAATTCTACTAAAATTAAGGTTGACGAATTAAGGAAAATGTTTTCTAGAGAAATTAAAAAAAGCTTAAATCTTAAGTTTACGATAACTACTAATGTTAAGCAATAGATTTTTTATGTTACGTTAGATCTAGTTAATGATATATTCCAACCTTATATGAAAAATAATTCCAACCCAATATATATTCCCACTCCCAATTCTAACCACCCTCCATCTGTAATCAAACACATACCCTCATCCATAGAGGATTAACAACAACTCATCTGACAAAGATGTCTTTGATAAATATAGCGGTGTTTATAATAATGCTTGAAAAAATTGTGGTTAACACGACATTGAAATCAATTATAGAAAATATGATAACATTGATCTAAGGAAAAGAAATAGGAATAGGAAAATCATTTGGTAAACACGTCCATTTAACCAATTGGTCAGTACGAAGTTATAGCTGCACCGATAATTTTGAGAAGATTATAAAGAAAAACAATAATAAGATTTTAAACCAATTTAAATATTTGGATAATAATACACTTTCGAAGATAAATAATCTTGAAAATATTAACCAATGTAATTGCAAGCATTCTTAACGAATGCTCATTACGAAATAAATATTCAACCAACTCTCTTGTTTATCTAAGTAAAGGATATTCCAATAGCTTGGACCGAATTTAAACTTAATTCACATTTAACTTCGTTCCAAGTTATTGGAACACGATTTATTATTTCTACAATAGAGAATCCTACCTTTGAAACATTTTATATTGGGAGTACTAAGAATTTTTTTAAGAGTGCCAAAATATCTTATGGTTGTACAGGTGTTTAGTTAGTATTATTAATAACTTACATTGACTTGTTAGTATTATTAACCTCTTATTAGGAGGCCCTTTAATTAAAGATTGCATATTAATTTGCCAAAGTATTTTTTGTATTTATAATCTGTTTTCTTTTTGTTTTTGCTTTTTTTCAAACGGTTATGTTATTTACGAATTTCTGAAATGGCCTTTAATTTATCAAATATAAAATTTTATGTAAGAAGCTGACCGAGCATATAACTAGTTAGCATTATGTTAAATTACCTGCCTACTTATTTTGCTTTTACTTATAAGGAATGTTGAACGCTTGACTTCTATATATCTTACGAAATAATACAACCGTTTGTATCTGTTTGTAGGATTTATCTTCAGAAAACTTCGTGTTATGACCTATATTAAAAAAATGAGTTTGAATTTAACGCAGGTCACATTCGATTTGTTTATCACAAAAAAACTCACAAGTCTATTTTAATTCTGTTTTTTTTTTTTTTCAAAAAAAGAGGCAGTATTCTGCTTTTGAAATTAAATTAATCGTTCACTCGCGAGTAACGTATTATCGCCCGATGAGACAGATTTGTAGTGTTGAAACATAATTGCCGTTTTGTAATGATATTTAAAATGGGTTTGTTTTAATATCCTAAACTAAATTATTTGGCCGTCTTATTCTTTCTAGTGAAGATGGCTTTGGTATAAACTCTGACTGATACAAGTCGTTTGGGTTTTGACTTGGGTTTGAGGCATTCAGTTGTCTAGTTGCACTGAGTAGCTGCGAAACTGTACTGTCTGTGAATGACATATGTGTATATATATTGAGAGAGATAAGAAAATAATTTATGACTAAGTTCCAATGTATGATTTTTTTTTTATTTCCTTTGGGCTGATATATTTCCTGTTGACATATTAAATTATAAATGAAAATATAGATGTAATAAATATATAATGTTTTTTTTTATATCTAATTAAACTTCTTGTCGATGAATTTTAATAAAAAAAATGTATCCTCTTTTTATAGGAATTCCGTGAATATAAATGTTCATTTTATTTTCAAAATAATTTTCCTAGTTTTTTTTTTTCCATGTGGGCAATATGAAAGGTAAGATATAATAAATATAGATATAGATAAAGCAGAGAGAGAAAGAAAGGTGTAAAATAATAGATAGATAGATAGATAGATAGATAGATAGATAGATAGATAGATAGATACGAGGATGTTCTGAAACCTTATTGACTCTAACTTATTAAAATAAAAACTCTGATGTTTCTTAATTTATCTAGATTTTGCAAAGTAGATCGGGTCAAGACAAACTCAACACCATCTCGTATATGACGTTAAAATCTATCCCCCTGGTCAGGCATCAGCACTGCATTTTTGCATTATTGCATTTCACTCCTGACTTTCATTTTCCTTTAGTGATTGTTAAGGTTCGATCTATGTGCCAAAATGATCAGGCTGTTAAAAAAGCCAATAAATAAATAAAAATCTCTGACTTCCATTAACGGTGCGTTCAAAAATTATCCGACTTTATTTTTCTCGTCATAATTAATGTTGCACAGGCAAAATGCTTTCACGAGAGATGACGCCACACATCCTGCACAGGTGTCACAATTTGGACACCGGTAGGATTCTTCAGTTCCCGCTCGTTAAGCCTGGAATACAGACAGGTAGTGGTTGCTCGTTGGATTTTCGTTTTCACGCAAGAATACAGAACGCATCGAGCAGAGATGTGGCATCAAGTCTTGCTAAACGTTTTGCGATGCTCAATCTAATACTGTCTAAAAGATTCAGCAGAACTTTGGTGATTGTGGGGTGAACAAAATCCAGATCTATGAATGGCACAACCGCTTCAAACATGACCGCACATCAAGGGAATACCGTTTTGTAACATTGCAGGAAATTTCTCACGTATTAGGAATAAACACAGGATCAGTGCATTACATTTTAACGGAGAAATCCGTCCCCAATGTGCTGGAGGAGCAGCAAAAGCAACTCAGCATTGAAATTGCATGATTTTCAGATTAGGGAAGAGCCAGAAGTCACACGGTGTTAACTCGTTCTTGGTGGAATATCTCTGATCGATGCGCCTGGTCATCTTGCGTGAAAACGAAAATAGCGCGCACTACACGTCTGTATTCTAGAAGTAACAGCCGGGAACCTACGCGACCTGCCAGCGCGAAAAGGTTGATGCATGCGGGGAAAAGATGACGTCACATCCTAAACACAGGACGTTGTAGATGCGCCATTTGTTTTGGCGAGAAATCTATGTTTTTTAACAAACCTCGTAAAGTTTTTTTTTTTTTTCATTTTTGAAATTTATATTGTTGCACAGTGAGTACAGAGTAAGTTTCATCCGTTCAATGGTTTTTGTCACTTTAAAAAGCTTCAACCATAGTCATTGTTAAAGTATCATCAACAGAGAACATGTGAATTTAAAAACATTGGCTGGTTGTGGCTGAAAAAGACAATCAATTAGATTTAATACCGACATACCTGTGAATATAGATCTCGATGGTTTTAAAGACTACATTCCTGTTGCCTATTTGTGAAACTATATAATGGTACGCGAGTAGGCACTGGCTATACGTGGAAGCAAAGAAACAGCCATTGCGTGTATATGTATACATGTGTGTGAGAGCCATGTATAGACAGAAATGGATAAGTATTGTAAAAATAAATTCATACAATGATGCAATAAATTATGATTGAATAATAAATCTAATATTCTAGCATGCGTATCAGGTTTGATGCTTAGATTGTACCGAAAAGATAAAGTAAAATAAATATTTTAAAGGAATAGACATGATGCCGGAATTAAGTTGAATTTCATTCAATACATGATGAAAGAGATTTGAAATGATAAAATGACGCAACAACCCGTTCATTCATTGCTTCTTGATATATATATATATATATATATATATATATATATATATATATATATATATATATGTGTGTGTGTGTGTGTGTGTGTGTGTGTGCTAAAAATATTGTTTTGAGGTAAAGCTATATTTATGGGGTAAAATTACTCAATATCAGGGAGAGGGCATGTGTAAATATAAATTAGACACATATGTCAACTCCGAGTAGCGAAATTTTGTTTCGTACTTGAACGCATTATTGATACCGTGTTTGTTGTGGTGATTGTACTATTTATATATGCTGGACAATGGAAAACTTTGGCTAGTAAGGTCCGGAATTCCCGGTTTATTTTATTATCCTAATGGTCATTGAATATACGACAACAGTAGCGTTTAAATATTATTGTAAAGTCTACTATGTAGCATATAATTCTGGGTAGGAGTTCTGATTTATCTAACTATTGGCTAGGGTTGTTTTTCAACTTTTACCTCATAATGTATTACTCTTTACTGAGGATACTTGGTATTTATTGATTTTTTGTTGCCGATTATTATTTTTAAATTTCTGGGGCCGCTTTGTCCAGTTTACACACACACGCGCACATATGTCTTTGTGTGTAATAAAAATGATAAATATACGTAAATGTATGAGCAAGCGTTCATATATTAATATATATATATATATATATATATATATATATATATATATATAATGTAACAAAAACAGCGTTAAATGTTAAATCATCGAGCTATTTAATATATTAAAAATATACATAATAACCTACATTGCCTGCACCACTCAGAATTTCATGCTGATGTAATCTTCAGGTGCATATTATTTGGGGCTGACACCAGTTTTTTTTTTTAATATTTCTTATTATCACGAGATATTTTATTGTTAGGCTATTGTTACTGTTGTTAATTATTTAAATGAATTGGATTTGGGATTTGAATTTAAGCTCAGATTAACATTTAAGACTGAATATAAGGAAATAAAAATTATAAATGCTAATTTGAAATTTAAAAACAGACACTTATGTTATCAAAAATAAGAAACGTTTGGAAATCAATTGATGATCAATAGGTATAATTCTAAGGAGGATATAAATTCACAAAAGGCTCAGTGTAAAAACAGTGCAATATAATACTGAATACAGAATCCGTTAAAATCCATCAGGCCAGCTAATAGATGTATTTAATGGACCTCATGTCCATCTCTTCAGACCAGTTTTACATTAATAAATGGAGTTCAGGTTATTCAGACACAAGGAAAAGGAAAAATAGAGAAAAAGGAAAACATTTTTCGTCGTAAAAGGGAGAACAAAGTAAAGGTGTGGAGAGATTTTTACGAGAAAATACAATAGTATTTTGCACGCATACTACAACTGATACTGATTGCCTAATGTGGGGAGTTATTCCTACTATTTGCCAGTTGTTGTAGTCAACGTGCTCTATTATGCATGCTTCAGTTATTAAAGAATTATCATGCTTGAAGAAAAACGCATAGAAGTAACTATATTTCGTTAATCATTACATTTTCCACTTTTATATCCTCCTATATTCAGCATAGCACTTTTGTATTACTAATTTGGTGATTTTCATTACTATTCAAACGTTCACATTATTATCATCTGATCATTCGAATTAATCTTTCATTTTTTTCTTTAAGAAAAAGAAAAACTTCTTCCTATTTGTGTCGTTTATAAATGTTTCCCGATCAGAATATAAAAGAGATGCGTTCGTCAATATAACCTGTAACCATTACTGAGTGAAATATTTATTCACATTTCATTTTTGTTTTCGTCGGGAGTACTTATATCAAACGGGTTTCAGTTCTAATAAGCAGAAATAAAACGCATTTTTCAAATTAATGATTGAGAATAGTCGATATTTATGTTGTGCGATATATTGTCACCACTTTGAGCAGATGACAGCATATGTGACAAAGTTAGATCCATGGGAATAGCGAAAATTACGTCTCTTAAGTTGAATATGCTATTATAGGATCGGAAAAATATCATTTGAAAGTAAGAAAAGTGTGTTGGACTGCTATGTCATGTCCATTCTTTTGTACGCACACACATATACGCACAGGCACACACACACTTATATATATATATATATATATATATATATATATATATATATATATATATATATATATGCATAAATAAACAGACTTACATACACACGCACACGTGCACAGACACACATATTACATATTTATTACGGAGGTAATTTAAAACACTCCGGCTCAAGTATACCCCCTTTCTAAAACCAAGTGGCAGGAAAGAATATCATATTCTAACTTCTCCAGATTTCGTAGGATCTGAAATTTTCTCTATCCAGTTCAACCAACTTTCAGAACAATAATTTGAAAGCCTGTGAGATCTCTATATTTAGCTTGTAAATGGAAACCCATCAATAAACCTACGAGATCGTTACTTTTCGCATAGCATCACATCTCCATCGGCAATGCTATGTTAAAATATTGCTTGAAAATCTGTGGTCGATCAGACACCATACTTCAAAGTAAAACTTTACTAGCGTTGGTTTCAGTTTGTTTTATTTCGAAAAGCTCAAAACGATAATATTTAGATATTCATATAAACTATGAGCAAACAAATATTTTGACATTTGTTTTTCTTGACAGTGGCGTGTCAATTCAGAATGTGGGTGATCATAGCTTTACACAATTTTTTGTCTTTTGTACTTCTGAGAAGAGTTTATCTTTTTACTATCCCTTCGACAACTTATTCTCTCAGCAACTTGCACAAGCTCATTAGCTAGATTAATTGTTGCTTTGCTCTGTTTCTCTTGCATTTAATGTTCTGTGAGTCAAATTCTCCAAGTACTTCTACCTCAGCATATGCCGTAGAAATTTTAAACTTTCTCTTTCTGATGTTAAGTATCTGTGTTCTTTTTGTTTCCATTTTCTCTAAAATTATATCGTTGCTAGCATATTCAGTCCAAAGTATTCTCGGCAGCCTTTATCACTTATCTCTTGTTTCAGGTCTGGTCCTCATTTGTGAAATTGTCCAGCATTGACTGCCATATGGAAGTAGCCCCAGTAAATATCAGCTCAGCACACAGTTCTTTATTTCGAATGAAATTTTTTTCAGTTTCTTGAGATTTTGTCTAATTTATGAAATGCATCATTCGCTATTCCAAGGCACATTTCGTCTTCTCATATTGCGATCTCTGTTAAAACACTTCTGAGATTATTTAACATTTCATATATGCTTGATTCTAACGCCTCCTCCATTCATGGTTAACAGAAGAAAAACACAATAAATCTGACGACAAATTATCTTCAACATGCATAAGACGATCGGCTGATTGTTAAATGAACGACTCATAGGAAGCTGAACTTTATGAACATATGCATTATCCAACATAGAAAGCGAGGGAACAAAAGTATCGCTTAGTGATGTGTTTTTAAAGTCTTTTATCAATTTTACATAATAATGTAGTTAGCTATAAATCTCCTTCAATGCGTTCTGAAAACTGTTTCTATATGTCTTCTGTCATACAGAAAAAATGTATCGTCATCCCGGGGAAATATATATAGACACAAGATTATTTTCATGCTGACACAGCTGAAACATTCAGTAAATAATGAGAAAATACTCTTTTTGATATAGATACATGTGGTACTGTGAAAAATATATGTATATCAGTAACTCAATTTATTTAGTCATATCTGGACGGGAATAGTGGCTGACCGCGCATGCTTGACACATTTGTGTTTTTTCAACAATCACAGAACACACCTGTCGTTTATACTGTAACGATACTGAGCGCGTCTTAGAGTTTCTGGCATGATCAACAGTCTGAACCAGTATGCTCAAATCTTCAATCACGATGACTTGCGACTTTGTGCCACTACAACAATCGACTGCCCCAAATAGTCCTGTCTATACATTTTCACTCACAAGGCTTGGATCAACACCACACATAGTCTTCAAGCACCCCAGGCCGATATCATCAAGAAGTCACCTTCGACCATGAAGATTAAACAACCATGATGAAATTCCAATGTGAGTTTCATGGTCGGAAAGCGCCCACTGCACGCACCGTTCTGTCTATATACCGAAAGGTTTAACTATGCAATCGTATAATGTGGTATTTTTGATAGAAGGGAAATGTTCCAGCAAAAACCGAACAGCCAGCCTTGGTTCACTCCGAAATGTGCTGCAGCCATATGTCACTGTAATCACTTCGACAATATGTATCACAGGTAACAGTGTAGTAAAACATTTACTGCATCCAGAAGTACCCGCAATCATTGCGCGTGAGTTCTAGAAAAGAACAAGAAAAAAGGGGATCCCTGAATTTCTGGAAGATCTACAAGCAAGTTCTCAATAGGGGCAAAGCGTCACTACACCTACTATCATGAATAGTCCTGAAATTATACGATCTTCGTACGATAGGGAAAAGATCAGAACGAAGAGCTTAGCGTCTTGCTCTCCACATTAGACAATAAAGACAATCCCCTCCTCTACTTTCTTCTCTCGCCGAGCACAAACTTAATATTTCTATCACATCAGGGGAAGCATGAAGACTTAGCTAAAGTCTCGACTTTAAGAATGTTTCCAATCCTGACAAAACCTCGGCGTTATCCTTAAGAATATTAGCCCTGTGTTATCTCCGATCTTGTCAAAACTGTTTAACAACGACCTGAAGAAGAAATCTTTCCCAAATATGTAGAAGGTGTCAAGTGTATTCCCTGCAAATAAGAATAGGGAGAGTACTCATCCCCATCTCAATACTGGCCCATCAACAATTTTGGTTAACGTAATTCATAGAAATAAACGTTGTTACACTTTCATGTTCTCAAATAATAAATAAATGTAATACAGTTAATTGAATTAAGATGGCATTTTAATACCATTTTACGACTGATTACTATATAAACAACTTCATATAAACATTTGAAGTAAAACTAAGATAATAGGGAATAATACGACAGGAAGAAATGCGAATTATGTCTTCGGCTTAGTTTTTGTTTTAATATCTTCTTTAGAAAATATTACTGTAAGAAAGTCGCCTAAATAGAAAAAACGCTAGTTCAACAGACTACTTACCTAACACATGTAACACTTACTAATTAACCTATTACTGGGAGGAGAAGAGTTGCATTCATAACTTTCCCTAGAGTATTTGCTTGTTAAGTCAATAAAATGAACCCATCTGGAACTGGAACTGAGCTCTCCGATTGACAATTCCAAGCCATTATCCATGGTACCAGCATCTTGTATTTCCAAGCATTCACCCATCGAAATATTTAGCAGTTTCGACGGTGCTTGTCTTCGCTGATCGTATTTAAACGTGATATAGCCGTAAACCCTTGCGAATAATTAACACATAACTGTAGGTAGAGGAGATGGGTTCATACCTTTCCCGAAGCTATTTGCGCGTAAATGAATATTCTGAAACAGAATATAGTGAAAAACGTCTCCACAATATATTAAAAGTAATAATTACAAGTTATCTCTTCTTGTATAAAATATTGTTAATTATCAATGTTTGGCTTTATTTTTCAGCTTATTGTCACTTATCCTCATCTTCAAGACCCGTTATGTAGACGATATCGAGTATATGAAATGTACTATCATTTTGGAAATAAAATTTTCCAATTTTAAAGACAACTGTGCTACACTATTTAAATTATTCGGACTATTATTCATCAAGGATACATGGCACAGTGTATAAGGGCGTTAGTTAGTGAGAAGACCCAAAGAGTGTGAGTTCAATACCTGGTTAAGGTGGTGGAGAACTTTGCGAGGGAAATTAACAGGAGATAACTGATAACTGACATCCATTAAACATGGCACGTAGAACTAGAACAGTCTACCCTTGTGAGCGAAATAAAGGGTTCACTTCGACATTCCAACCACCTGTAGAAGGCTGGAACGTACAACGGCCGAAACGTTGTGATAAATATGGCGACAAAGATGAGGATAATAGTCCGAATAATGTAAATAGTGTACATAATACCACATCTCAGAAATATAGATAGATACTGAACTGTGCTACAACTTTCTGAAAATACAATGGATAGCTTTTTTTCTGTATTGTCTGGAGAAAAGTCGTTATTTATAAGTATTTATCTTAAAACCTGTAAATTGCACCGAATGTTTCAACACTTTTTTTCATATCTATATGTTAATATGTCAATATTTACAAATACATCTGAAATATTATCTTACGATATACTGTTAAACCTGTGTTATTAGCTTTTTAAACAAGTTCTTTCGTCTTTGTAAAATAGAGACATATTTTTTAAATATACATTTGGAAACATTTACACCTATCTAATAGAAGTTTATCGCTAACAGAAAGTGGAAACTTGTTAGAATCATACGAACATTCAAAAAACAAAAACAAAAAAAAATCTCAACGTCATTATATTTGTACAAATTTACACAAACTTACTTTGATGTACGTAATATTTCAAGCTTTGTGGTAGTCGGGCCCGATACAACACTAGTGGAGTGCTTTGCTATGTTTGAGTTTAAAAGATGATTTAAATTTCGACGTTGGATCTTCTAGATCCTTGATGAATTTGCTAATTTCTTGCCGATCAAATCTCAAGGTATAGGGTTACTCAACTGAATGAGACCAAACTTGGGATTAAAAGAATGGATTTCTTGAAAAATGATCAAATTTTCGAATGTGAGTTTGGCCGATAAAATTGATGTACCAAGTCGAAGACGACTGACACATTCAGCCAAATTTTTTAACTTCTAAAATCTACTTCATTGAAAAGAAACTTTTATCGACATTCGAAAGAAAAAAATGGTATGGACTTTTGCATAGATCTCATGACATTATACTATCATCATATATACGTTTCACTTTTTAGTTCTTTTGAAAAATATATAGGCAGAACGGTACCATAAATCTTGATCAAAGAGTGGGTTTCTTGGGATTTAATCGCATGTCCACTAGAGCAGAAATCTCCAATGTTGGTTTTAGTAGCCCCCATAAAATTTCCTGTTTTGGGAACGCTTCAAACCTCGTGTAATATCCCCTAGCTGCCTGCCGGGAGAGAGGTAATGTCTGAAAGAATGGCGTGGGATTACTGGTTAAGTTATCGTGGATGCATATAGTGATTTACAAAGCAGAATGTTTTAGGCACCTAGTGAGGATCGAACTGACTACTCGGCAGTAATTGATCTGGGGAATAAAAGATCTCTCTAATGATTATCCCATGTCGAACTTCTCAACTAGTTTAACAAGTAAATCTCTGTCATGAACAGAAACGCACATTTTTGCTATATGATTACAAGTCTGGCCTAAACGATGGCCAATCATTACATCGTATCAACCAAGGCACAATTGGTTGTCATACGGTCCACGATTGGTTCATGATATTCTAGTGATAACAATTTGATCTCCAATATTAGCCAAGCAGTACTCGAAACTCATTGACAATAAGCATTTGAGCGTCTGTGTCGAAGCTGACAGCACGCAAATTGTCTGAGAAGATTGGCGTCAGAAATTTTTAATCACTTGAAGGAAACAGGCAATGTAAACCAATTGAACATATAGGCCCCAAGTAAACTGACTGACTTCGAGCTTCGACTCCGCACGGATGCGTCTACACGACACTACTGTCTAAGAAGCGCCGTTTTGTTTGACTGAAAAAAATGATTACTCAAATGAAAATAGACGTGTGTACTCGAACGTGATATGAAAAAGAAACTGGACACACAATGATGCAACCGCACAACCTCCGGCAAATCCCGACTTACATCAAAAGAAGTTAATGTTTTGAATGTGAAAGGCATGATTCACTGGGAAATGTTGGAACGCAACCAGTCCAAGGGTCATCTGTACTGACAACAGCAGCGTGTGGTTGACGCCATTGCACAAATATATCCAGAATCGACTAATGTCTTATTCATTTATGATATCACCTTGAAAAACTCACCCGGGGAAAAATTCTTCACCCGACGCACTCGCCCGACCTGATGACAACAGACTAGTATCTACTGCCGACACAGCAAAACTTATTGAATAGCAAAACGTTTGAAGCTGATGATGGACTATAAAGTGCAGATGGTGATTTCTTCGATAACAAGCCCGCTGAATATTACAGCAAGGCTATCCTTGAACTACACTATCGTTGGAAACAGGTGATCAAAAATAACGGTGACTATACTAATATTTGATATGTGAATTTTAATTCTTAATCTCCTGTAACGTTTATATCGATGTTAATAAAAGATGTCTGGAACTTTGTTTCTAACACAATATATATATATATATATATATATATATATATATATATATATATATATATATATATATATATATATAGTGTGTGTGTCTGTGTGTGTGTATGTTTGTGGAAACAGTTTTCGTGTGACGCGTTTCGTACTTAGGACCTCATCAGACTAAAATTATTTTCGGGGATGCGACCACACAGGTGCATCAACGAGAGACAATGGGAATTTAAATTTTTTAAATATTTCGTACCTGTAATTTGGATATTAAATAACTCAAACTGTGATAAGAGAAAATCTAATGGGAAAATGTTGTAAGAACTTCGATGCCAATTTAATGTGGATGATCTTAGCGATTAAATCACTTTTCTAAATATTTTTGTCATAGCGAATTATCTTGTTTTAATTCGAGTAACGTATTTCATATCATAATTATTTTCATTCTCGTTCCAGTATTAATTGTGTTTTCCACTAAAGAAATGCAACGTACATGGGCAACACAAAATTAGTTCCAATAACAATCGATTAACATGAAGTTGATTAATTGGATGTCAAAATGAAGCCATTCAATTCATCTATCTAGATAAGATAGTAACCGACGACAGTATGTGTGACATAGTTATCCGAATGAAAATAGAAATAATGAAAGATGCTATTCAGAATATAAGAAAAATATCAAAAGCAGAGATTTTACATTCGAAGCAAAGAACGGATCAATAAACTACAAGTTAATATATGTTCTCCTAAATACTGGACAGTTTTCAAAAAAAATATGGAAATGACTTAAATGTCTTTCTAACAATGAACGCATACAACTTACAATTCCACGCACAGAATATGTGAGTAATTTGAAAGACTTAAGAAAAATAAGAACTGCTAGTAAACCGCTATTTACAATCAGAAAGAGGCACTTGAAATTAATAGTGACACGTTATAAAGAAAGACGAATTTTATACTCACAAAATAAAATGTAAACAAGAGAAACAGGGCGAATTCGATTAATTTCCGGTGATATATATATATATATATATATATATATATATATATATATATATATATATATATATAGGTTGTTACATGAATTGATTCGTTTTTATAAATAATTTTATTACTTATTATTTATTACTACTTCAACAATGTATTCTCCTTTGTTTATGACCTGCCAACGATCCACTAACTGTTCAATACCTCAACGATATTAGCCATTAAGTTTTGGCTATTTAAAATTAATCAACTATGTTTTAAGCTCCACAACGTTTTTGAATAAAAAAAAAACTCAAATTATTATGAGTGGACCGAAAATGGTGGTAGTTTGAGGGGTTAGATCAACAGAATAAGGTAGATGTGGCAGAACTTCCCAAACGAGCTATTTAATTGCATGTTTGGTCATGCTAGCGACGTGGGGGCTTGTATTGTAATGTTGAATAATCATAATGCATCGCCGGTCACACCTTTTCATCTGAATTCATTCTTTGACTCTGTTCTTTGTTCAACGTAGAACTTAGCATTGATAGTTTCGTCGATTTTAAGTTTTACATCTCCGTACACAGCAAAAATGTCTCGACCAGCTTTGTGACCATAATTGCAATGCGATGATTATGTCGAATATTCTTCACTACTTGGCATTCCATTTCAAAGGCTTTTCTAATCATAATTTAAATTTCAATAACGTTAAAGAAAGGTTTAACAGGATTACCAGAGATACTAAGAAACGAAAAATAACACGAAAGACAATTCTTCTAGATCATTCACAGATCATCAGAAAAAAAAAACGAACGAATATATGTAAGAACCTATTATTTAAATATATATATATATATATATATATATATATATATATATATATATATATATATATATATATATAATGGCTGGTTAATCTCATTTTCTTAGTCCCTGTCAGAAACGCCTGCTCAAGCATATTTCTGTTTATTTATACTGTAATTATGCTGAGCTAACCTTTGTTACAGTTTATGATAGAGAGTGCATAATCTTACATGATAGACTGTTTTACACACACACCCCACACCCACACATCCCCCACAAACACTAGTAATCGTGAGACCATGGTGAGGTTTAAACCCGGATTGCATGAGCAGAAAACGAACATTCTAAGCCACTTGGCCAGGCTCCCATAAATTTACTGTTATGCTTATTATGGATCATTTTTCATTAACTGTGGAGACTTTGTTTTGGATAAAAATGTTTCAAACTGTTTTGTTGTCTATGTTAGACTTTTCAACATATATGTTTTCATCGAACAAGGCATTGAAATATATTGTTCGAGAGAAATGTAATCTTTTTAACACTTGCCTTTTAGGAAAACCTTGAATAAAAAGATAATTGAACATCTTGATACTTTTCCCCTTATGTGTAGGAAAGGAAAGACATTTTCACAAATTGCTCCAGGAATTATATTGCTTCATCGATATACAATTGCTTTTCAACTTACATTCTCTTATATATTCTCTTATATATTCTATTCTATTAATGTCAACAAGTTCGCGTGCTTGTAAAAATGTTGTATCTAAGAACGACATTAATTGATTTAAGTTGAGAATATATGAAAAATGTTTTAGCGAAGACGGTTTCGTGGAACTTTAAGCCTAATTAATGTTTTCTTTAGGGAAAGGTCTGTGTCGCATTAGTGCAATGGAAAAGGAAAAGAAGTGTAGAGAAAAAGTTTTCGTAATTGCTTCATTGATATGTTTTTTTTTTATATTTTATCAATATTCTGTGATTTATTCAAAGTCGATACAATTTTTGATTTTAGGAATAATTATATTTTTTATACGAGTGAATATTGCACTAACAGTGCTTTTGAAAATAACAATGAATTTTCCAGATACAAGTTCCTCTACTTAAATCGTAACTGGGGAGTGGGGTGATGGATTCATATTTTTCACAAAGTTAATGTCAGGGACACAAGTGCATTTCGAACTCGGTTCTCCAACTTCTGAATCCGAAACACTACCCATTTCAATTTTCAAAAAGATAGATAGATAGATAGATAGATAGATAGATAGATAGATAGATAGATAGATAGATAAATTGAACGAGTTATAGAGAGAAAAGTAGGGTGATTTTTAAAGAAAATAAAAAAAGTAACATGAGTCCTATGATGTCTTTTGATATTTAATATTAGTTGGCATTCTGCCATATTTTTCATCTGTGTAATGGTTGGCGAGCCCGAATAAAAACAATCAGTCTATCTTGGTTGTTAAATGCTCACATTGGAAATAAACACGTACACCAATTACCTTAGCCGTATTCCATTTAGCCCTGTATAGAGCTAAGCTTATCTAACATAAATTAGTATTTCTGGTTGGTAGCCGGGGCGCAGAGATAAGTTATCGGAGTTAAGTAGAAAACAATTTTTTTCACTATAGATTTTTTTCTCTCTATTAGAAAGCAAAAATAAAAACAATATTCCTACCACGATTTCTCTCTATTTGGCACTGTACCAGGTTAAAACTGCTTGTTTATAATTTATTTGTTATCGACGTGGAGAGACTCTAATAAAATTATATTATTTTTCTGATAAAATGTATTGTGAGACTTGTTTTGAACTAAAGAAAAACCTTGATAGAAAATGTTCTTTCTGTTGTGACTGAATAACGCCCTAGAATTCCAATACTTGTTTTTCTAATTCAAAACTTTCGTTATCATGGCAGACGACATTACGGCTCTTTATCAATATTGTGGTAGCTATAGCGTTTGGTGCAGTTTATTTTAAAGAATTATCGTCACAGTTGACAGTAGTCTCGGCTTGTAAGACTGATGTTAATTAATTAAATATTAGTCATTGTATATATTATTTAAATATGAATAGTTAGATTCCATAATACCTATAGATTCCTTATATAAAGGGTGCAATGGATAAATTGTTTTCTAAATTATGCAAAAATGAAAATAAAATTGACATCTTATTTTAACAGATGTATTTACCAAAATTGCAGAAATATCTAGAAATAGGGAAGAGTAAAGTTATTCAATAAAATTGGCATTGGCTTCAACCACCAAACGATTTTGGAATCTCCTGCAGATCTTCTGAACGGTCTTCTTGCTTATGTTAGTGAATGCTGCCATAATCGTTGCCTTCAGTTGATCTTTTGTATTACAAGGAGTTTTGTTGATCTCTCTGTTGGTCAGCTTGTGGAGTTAGGTGGCCAGATCGAAGGGGTGATATGGTCGCAGAAATTTTCTGACAGCGATCACGGGGTTCTCCTACTTGTGTGGCATAGTGCAGAGTCCTGTTACCATATATGTGGTCTTCCAGCAGCCAGTCTCTTGACCCAGGGCAGCACTGCCTCCACAAGGCACTTGATATAGGCCACCGTGCTTAGTCTGAGGCCCTGTTAGATGTATGGAAGCATAAAGTTGCCCATCACTAGGGATCACTCCAAACACCATGATGTAGAGTGGATATATCATCAAACTATTTCTGAGTCCTTTGCAATCTCCTTTGATTGATACCCAAATTTAAATGTTCGTATTGGAGCTACTAGGGCGAATGCCAAGCAGTACAGCATGCCGGTTCCAAATATCTGGCGGAGTGAATTGCGTCATGGTGCCCTTTTGTTCACGGACGGTGTACAACTGACCCTAATATAATGTGCCGTCAGCAGAATCAAGAACAAACAACGCGCAGGTGTGAAGGCAAAAGTATATAATGGCGACAATTTACCTATCGCACCCTGCATATAGGTGTATGCAAAAAGCATGTATAATACAAAATATACACACAAAATGTATTGATTATACAAATATATCAATAATAAACATATCAATCCATTAAATGTTCAAACTGTTTGCCCCCTTCATTCGCACACCCCACTTTACCTGCAAAATATTTATTATTCATATTTATTAAAAAGTAAATGTGTTATAATAAAAATTATGAAAATAAAAATATTAAAAAATATTTTAATGAACTAAATGAATTATAGTATTAAAACTATTCTTGAACCAGTATTATAATGCTGGTAACACTGATATGATACTTACTCTATACCTGCTATTGCAAATCATTTTATATAAATTATGAATTACCGATCTTTTATTTAGAGGCGTGGATTCATTTATTTGAACGACCTAAAAATATCATGAAACAAGCAATTAAAACCAAAAATAGTTAATAATCATTGACACCTATGAAAAGAACGTATTCAATCATTAAATTATGATTCATCAGAAAATTAAATATGTATATATATATATATATATATATATATATATATATATATATATATATATATATATATGGGTAATTCTATATCAACTTAGTCAAATTTTCGCAAATTACCATGGGCACCATTTCAGATACTGATGGAATTTTAGTATGCTCACCCATCTATGAGAAACAAAAAACACTAAAATTTTAACTTCTTGCAAATCTTAGTACTCAGTTATGGCCCGTTGAATTTTCGTGTTAATTCATACTGATTTCAAAATCGGACGTTTTGCTATTTTTTGGTACGCCATAACATTGTATTCTATTGAAGATACCACGTTGATATTAGGTAGTCCTATAGTTTAAATATTGAAACAAACACTCTTATTTTTATTTTATTTCTATATTCTATATATTATCTAATTAAATGTAACGATCACCACTGGAATTAGAATTTGGCTCCCTGGTTTTTCATTCCGGGCACTTAAAATGAAATGAAGCCCATCGAAGTAGCTGATGTAAATCCCGGAAATGACTTTGTATGTTTTGAAAAGTTGAAAATATTTGGCGATAAGTATGCGCGATCAATGGTTCAAAATCTTGTTGCGCATGCTGGGAGTGGAATCGTTATTGGTATCGAAAGTGGAATCAGCATTCTGAGTTCAAACTTTCTTCTGATGTGTCTGTGCACGTTCCTTTTGCTCCTGTACACTTTTATAGAAGTATTATTACATCGCTTCTTACGCTATAGATTAAATAACAGAATAAATGGGGTTTCTATCTATGAGAAGTAGGCCATCATAGGGACACAACACTGAATTCAAAATAATAGAAAAGGCACTTCTAGTATTTTTGTCATCTAATTATGGCAATTCAGTTAATAAAGAAAAATAATATTGGCCGCTTACGTAGTGAAGAAATATCATCTTTACTAGTATTCACCAAATATAAGTCTTAAAAGTGACTCAAGATAGCGGGTTACTGAATCTGGTGTGTGATATAGATTTAAGAGTTGGAAATGAGAATTGTGTAGATATGGAGTGTATATGGATTACGTATGACCATTGACATGAAGATTGTAATATTTGGAAAAACATCCGCGTAAGATTCTGTTTCAGAAAGCAGCGTTTCTCGGGAAAAAGCTGAATGCAATTTCATTCTTTCATTTGGAACATGGTGCAGTTTGAGTAGTCAGATTTCGTGGACACAGCAGGAAAGATCTTAGTTGCAAATGTCTGAATTAGTAGAACCAAGAGATAAAACTCCTCCGGACATTTTCCATGTAAGTACCAATATAATAACGGCAGACTTCTCACGTTGCCTATAGGGGGAAAGAGTCTGTAACGTATAAAATGTTTGCTCCAATAAGGCCGGGTAAACCATGTTGGATTCTGTCAAAGTTGAAAAGTGGGTATTGGGCAAGTCAAGTCAGGATATGCCAACAATACTATTTTGGGACTAATCTAACTCTTGTTAAGATACAGCATAGAAGAAAGTGTCTAGTGATTTCTGGTGCGTTACAATGATCTGACTACTGTGTCAGTATCATTGACAGGAGATCGTATATATGAGTTTCATTTGAGGTCTGGGATGATTGTTTTTAATCGGCTAATTACACAAGCTCGTTAGGTAGATTATCCACTACATTCCTCTTCCCCTTTTGTCTTCAATATTTCCTGTAAGTGTCAACATCTCCAATCCCTCTTTCTTCGTTACAATTGTCAATGATTTGTCCTCAGATCAACGCGGTCATCCCCCAAGTTTCGTTTCTCGCTCCAACCCTGTTCTTCTACATAAATAATCTACCTTAGAGTATATTCCGATTATTTGTGAATATCTATGATCATACAACAGTATATGGGGGTACTTTCCAAACCCTCTTTGAGCAGAGCTTAAGACCTGATCTCTCCTCTGTCCTAGCACCAGCATTACAGTGGAAAAATGGCTGGTCACATTCAATTCCTCAAACACCAAAATAGTGAGCTTCCGCCATCAGCGATCGGACCCAGTACTTTCACCAGTCGTGATGGAAGGTAGTCACTTAGGGAAGCCCCGAGCCTTGAACGCCTAGAGCGGCTTAAACTCAAACCAGATCTCAAGTAGAACTCATACATATGATCCATCGCGAAAGATGCTTAAAAATGGTCAAATTCCCTGTACCGCTCTAGCAAGTACCTTACCTACTCTGCTATTCTCTACCTTACAAGAGCCAGAACAGGCTGAAAATGGAATACTGTTGTGATGAATTTCCTGCTCGATAGAGTCCAAAAGTGTCACCGCGTCCTTATAAGTAACAAATTATTTTTCACCCTAGAAACCCCTTTCTCACAGACGAATCTTCGCAAGCCTTTCACTGGTCTATCACCCGCTTTCCATGGTGGGTATTCAGATTAATTACACTCCTTAGTTCCACCAGTCCTAACCTTCACTGCTAAAATCTATCATGTGATGAGCATATCTTTCATATCACTCTAGTGAAAGGTAAGTTCCACTAAAGCTGCTTCTTATTACGAACCACATCCTTGTGGAACCGGTTCCTAAGAGGCTGCTTCCTCATTACTATAATCATAACCGGTTCAAGTTTAGAGTTAATTGTTATACTCTGCACCTATCAGCATAAGCTATTACTCTTAATATGTAACCATCTATCTAGTGTGGACGCAGTGTCTTATACAAGTTGAACCCTAATGTATAAAAGTACATCAGTAATCTTTTTTCTTGATTTCAGGTATAAGTCGCTTATTTGTTTCCCTTTTCCCTAAAACTTCGTCGTGGTTTACATGTTTATTCTATAGTATTCTCGGCATCATTCTGTAGGACCATATTTTTTTTTTGCTATTTCCCTTTCTTGCCATTACTGTTTTGTCCAAAACAA